>JAAWXA010000040.1:5072317-5234293 GCA_038090715.1 Florisuga fusca | reverse complement strand
CCTGTTGACATCCCCCTCCCCCACTCTCATCCTCCTGCACCCGTGTTTTCCCTTTCCCTCATGCACCCAAGCCTTCCCCCAGGGGCACATCCTGATGGAAAAAGGAGTGGGATGCTCCGTGGCCCTCTGTGCTGCTGCCTTCAAGGTCGGAGGCTGCTGGTAATTGATCTACAGTCTTGCTATAAATCTCGTGCCAAGGGGAACCTTCCCCGCTGGCTCTTGACAGCAGCATCCATCCTGCATGGCTCAGCCAGCCCGGCCACCAGCAAGGGGGGGGCTTCAATAATCCCTCCCTGCCTCTGCCAAACAGCACTGGGGCCTGCAACTGGCCTTGCTGCCTCCCTGCTCTGCCCTGTGCTGCTTGTGGGTACATTTATGGGCAGTTCCTCCTGGGGTTTGCTAACCCCAGCTGCAGCCACAGGGCAGGAGAGCACGGGTGACCAACATGGGGTGCAGCTGTGGGGGCCAAGTGGTTGATCCAGTGGGTTTGGGGTCTCCACTGTGGTCTTGGATGCCCCACAGGGCCCAGCATTTAGCAGATGGGAAATCTGTCTCCAAGGCAGGCAGAGAAGCAGTGGGAGTTGACATCTCCATCCCTGGGGAGTCTGTGGAACCATGTGTTATGGGGGGAGAAGAAGGGCAGTTGATGGTGGCCATCAGCTGTGGTGCATTGAGGTGCAGTCCCACGGCCAACCTGCTCTCCCAGTGTCCACCGGGTCCCAGACGTGAGCAGCTGGATGCCAGGATGGGCCCTGGCTGTGATTCCTCTGCCTGATGGACAGCCACAGTCAGAGCAATCGTGCCTGTTGTTGTCAGCTTAGCAGGTGTAGTTCACAAATTGAAATGGAGCCCCTGCAAGACGGACAGCCCTTCGTAAATACAAAACGTTTCCCTTCATAATCATCATCTGCAAATAACCAGCAGCTCCCTCACTGATCATGGCAGCTTTCAGCCCCGAAGCAGGTGCTGACTTCAAGCTCTCACTTGCACTCTGAGCTCAGCTCTGCCTTCCACGTCCCTTCCATGGGGTGGGTGCTGCCTCCCTGCCCCCACTGGCCACCCCCTTCCCCCAGAGCACGGAGGGATCCTGCTCCAGCTGGAGAGGAGATGATTTCCCTCCTGGAAATCCTTTTGCTGAGCTGCTGGTATTAATGGAGAAGAGAACAAATCAAGGGAGTTTAGCCCCACCTGTTACCTGTGACTGGGGCTGCAAGGCCTGCTAATGAGCTAGCTCAGGTTCTGCTAATTACTCAAACCCCTGGCAGGCCAGATGAGAGCACCAGGATTTAACTAACACTCAATTAACCCCTGGTTGCTGGTGCTGATTTCCCCTGTTTCCAGCAGCTGTCAGAAAGTCAACGTGTGAATAGCGAGGGGTCAGGATGCAGAGAAGCCTCTGTGCAGCAGGGCTGATAACCTCCCCCGTTATCAGCCTGGGAGGCTGGGAGCTGGGCAGCCCACCCACACCAGGGACCCAAGCCCATGCTGCTGGGCTCTTTTGGCACTCCTGTCCAGTGGCTTGGAGCCCCTCTTTGAGTCAGCAGCCTCCCTTGATGCTCTCATCCCTGGAAGCACCAAGATTCCAGTGCAGGGAGATCCCAGCTCTGTGCAAGGGGCCAGAGCAGGCAGAAACCAAGGAGGAGTTGAGGCGGTGGGGAGGGTCCTTCACCAGGAGCACAGCTCGCATTCCTCCGAGTCTCGGGAAGCTTTTGACCCTGTTGTTTCTCCTGCCTGCCAACCTGCTGGCTCCCGAGGCCTGGGGGATGCAGGAGCCAGGGCCACCCCAGCCCCTCTGCACCCCCAGCCCCTGCCAGCGCCGCGCAGAGTTTGCCCTGTGGTTGCTATGGTGACATTTCTTACCTCGCCAAGGGGAAAAAGAAAGCCTCCAAACATTTAATTCTGCAGCCCACCTGGGAGCCTTTTACATTCCCCATTCGGTGTTTGACATGTAATAATTTTTCTGCTTTTAAGATTCTCCTAAAATGCTCATTCTCTTCCTCACTCTCGGAAGCTCAGTAGTGGAACCTCAGAAAGAAATCAGCATAAAAAATACCAATACGAGTTTCCAATGGCGATTTGTCACCGTCACCGGGGAAGAGGCAGTGAGAGGCAGCGGGGAAGGGGAGGCAGCATCAGGAGGCAGGGCTGGTGGCACAGGAATGGTGCGGGCACTGCCAGCTCCCGGTGCGGGGATGGGCCCTGGGCTGAGCCACCAGAGCCAGGTGAGAGAGGGGAAGGAGGAGGCTGGATGGTGAATCAGAGAAAATAGTGAGGAAAGAAGGAATTTGAGGAGGGGAGCTCATCCTGGCTGGTTGCAGGGATGGTTTTGATCTCACAGAATCAGCCAGATTGGAAAGCACCTCTGAGATCTTCAAGTCCAACCCTTGATCCACTCCCCCCGTGGTTCCCAGCCCAGGGCACTGAGTGCCACATTCAGCCTCTCAAAAACCTCCAGGGGATGGAGAATCCACCACCTCCCTGGGCAGCCCATTCCAATGCCTGATCACCCTCTCTGTAAAGAATTTCTTCCTAATATCTAGCGTCTAATATCCTTATATATCTATTATCCTTCCTAATATCCTGCTGTCTAACCTAAACCTTCCCTGGCAGAGCTTAAGATCATGCCCTCTTGTCCTGCTGCTAGCTGCACTATACTGAGAGCTACTGATCTGCTGCCCCATATTCACAGTGATGCCATTGCTCAAGACAAGAGACTCATCAGTGCTGTAGGCAGCAGTGGAAAAATCAAAATAAGATAAAACCTCCCTAAAGAAACTGAATTAAGACTTGGCTCAATTCCCTGACTCTGCCTTGGGCTCCCCAGGTGACCTGGGCTCCCCCATCCCTCTCTGGCTTTCCCTGATGGTGCAGGGGAGCAGAGCTCAGCACTGCATCACGGATGGATAAATATAGTCAGAACTGTCAGGCGCCGGGTGCTGCAGTGACAAGAGGCACTTGGGTACCAGCAGTGGGACACCATCATATGGCTGTTTATGCTTGGGTATCTGCACACCTTACCAAGCAGATGGTCTGCTCTAGAGCACTGGGATCCAACAAGCCTGTGGAGCAATTTAATATCCAGAAATAATTTAATATGGTTTTCTCCATAGTACATTGGTTTGATTTTTTTTTTTTTTTTTTTTTTTTTTTTTTTTTTTTTCCGGTCAGCCATAGAATAATTTAATCCTGCCTTCTGTGTGAAGGTCTATTTTGAGCCTTGCCACCTGCAGAGTGTTTTAATCCCACAACTCGCAAAGTAATTCAATCCTCTCCCTTGGTGAGTAATTTAATCCTTTATTTCCAGGGTAATTTAATCCCCTCCCTGGGGAATAATGGAGTAACTTGATCCTCCATTTCCAGAGTAATGTGATCCTCTACCTGAGAAGCTCAATACTTTAAACCAGCCACCTGTGAAGCTGCACGCATGCCTGCCAGCAGGCACTGCCATCACTGCAAAACCATCCCTGCCAGGAGGGTTTGGCTCTTTGCCGAGTAAATCCATCCCCTTACTGGCTGGGGTAATCCAGGCAGGTTCAGAGTGGGCAAAACCATGCAGCACTGCCTAACCTTGGGGCTTTTGAGCCTGGCCGCGTGTGATTGCTTCGTTTAAATTCCGCCTCGACCGTTTAATCCATTTGCTCGTGAATTAGTGTTTAATCTGGTGGGTGCCATGGTTGTTAAAGCAGAGAAGCCTTCCTTTCCCCCCTCCATGGGCCTGCTGGTGTGAGGGAGGTGTCCTGCAGGCTCCAGGGCAGCTCAGTTCTATTTATAGAGAGCTACAAATACATGTATAGATGAAAATACAGGTGTATATATAAGGAGTGTCTTCCTTTTTCTCTGGAAGGGCAGTGCTGCAACCCCTCACTTCCAGCAGGACTTGCTGATGGGGAACCAGTTATTAAAACAGTAGAACCCTGGGTGCCACTCAGCCAGCACCCCTCTGTCCTGGGCATCTGCAGACAAGGTCCCAGCTTCCAAGTCTCCTGCTGAGGAGCTGGGAGGATGGAGGGGCCACAGAGGCCCCTGCCCTGTCACGGCCTCCAGAATGCCTGCATTGTCTCTGTCCATACTGTCACCCTCTGATGGGGCCTCTGGATGTGTCACACAACTTCTCCCAGCACAGAAATCCACCTTGAAAGCAAGAGAGACAGACTCCCTGTCGGGCTGCATGAAAGAGAGATTCGCCGTGGGAGTCTGGCTGTTTTACACCTTTTCCCCCTCATTTCTGCTAGAGCAAAGGCTCACGGTTAACAGGAGAAAAAGCGTTTCCTTAGCTGAGACACCGCAAGAGAGAGAGAAACACCGATAATGCTAGTGTCTGTTTCCATGCAGAGGAGGATCTGTGGAGTATTCAGAACAGAAATATTTCCCTGCCCCTCTGAAGAGCGCAGCAGCTCGTACTCACGAGAGGGATTAGCACACTGAAAAGGAAATAACACCCTGAAAAAACCCTGTGGAAGAGGAGGAAGAGGGAGAGGTGAGGCAGTGGGGCAGGAAGAGAGACTTGGCAAACAGGGGGAAGCCCTGAAGGATCACGTTGGCCTCAGTTTCAGTTGCTGAAGCATGGAGGTGAGGATGCCCCAGCACAGCAAGGCAGGGGATGGGGTCAGAGTTCTCCCCACTACCTTGGGGACACCCCGATCCTGGCAGCTCTGCCCACCCCCTGTGGGACCCTTTCACCCTGCATCACCCGCCACATCACCAGGGAAAAGTTACGAGGCAGAAGCAGTGATTATTAATATTGTTTAATCCCACTGTCATGTTAGGGCTTAAGCCTTTCAGAAGCCAAAGAGGAGGGGAGTGGTTGGCGGAGCAGAGCCAGCTTGGCTCACTCCCTGTGTGCAGCTCCCTGCAATAACTCCTGGTTCCCCACAACCTGCTGCAGCCCCCCGGGACCACCCCAACACCCACAGCAACTCTTGGCAGCCTCTGGCTGGGACTGTGATGGGCTGAGAGGTGCCAGAAGTGCCAATGATTTGTGTCTTTCCTAGAGACAGAGAATTCAGACAAAAGTCCTTGCTTAGGCTAAAGAGAAATGATTGCTACTTCCACTGCATGCTTTCCATGCCCCAGTCCCTCCTGGGACTGTTAAAATACTGCTTTTAAAACTCTGCTTTATACAAAAGTCTGTCCTGGATATGTCAGCTCACATTCTAATGTGATATATTAGACAAATAATTCTTTATGTGCAAAGCATTCCCGAGTACCTGCGGGCCAGAGGGAAGAGAGGGGCCTGAATATCTTTAAAAATACTGTTATAAATGTCACCATTTCAAAAATCTCTTTTGCAATTTCTGCTCCATGCCACATCTCTTGCCCAAAACTCAGCTCCCTTGGCAGTTTCTGGGTCAGGCTGGATGCCCTGCCAGGCTTCGTGCCTGGATCGGGTGGCCATTCCCCAACCCCTTGGCCAGGGAAGTGGTGGGTTCTGCTGGCTCCCACGTGTCTCACAGACATTGTAGTCTTGTATGGGGGTGGTGGGAGGGAGCAGGAGAGAAATACCACTCTTTCCTCCTTGAAATGTGAGCTGCCCTGTTTAACTAATCTCGGTGTTCACTCACCTCTCTTCCCCTCTAATGAGCCGGGCTTTGCTCTCCCCCATCACGTCTGAATGCACATTGTGGGTAATTGATGGACAGGACCTGGCCTCTGAAAGCTATCAACATAGTAACTGTGAAATCACACGTCCAAATATGTTTATCTTCTCAGCTTTGTGGGCCCCAGTGCTCTTCGGACATGGATTTCCCGTACTTCAAGAAGGAAAACAAATTTCCTTCAAAATGTCAGCACGGAGAGATAAAAGGGAAGACAGAGGAGCTGCTGAAACTTTGCATTTATGACAAAGCAGGACAGCTTGGCTCAAAGGGAAGAAAGCAGAGCTCAGCCATAACTGAGTCTTATTTTGGGGCAGGGGGTGGTGCCTTGTGGGTGGGTCTGCATGATGCAGCAGTGAGGCGAGGGGGCTGGTGCCATCCCTGGCTGCTGCTCTGTGATGGGTGCATATCCCACAGTGGCCTTCAAACAGTGCTGACTGTGCTCTTCTCAGCTTGTTCTCCCCAGAGGGAGTACATCTCAGCAGGTTGGAGTCTGGTCCTCTTCTCCTGCTGTGAGTTGAGCCCCCAGAGTTCAGGATAGGTGGGTCTCCGGGGTCATCCCACTGCATCCATCCCAGCACTGGGGAAGGTCTCCGGGGTCATCCCACTGCATCCATCCCAGCACTGGGGAAGGTCTCCAGGGTCATCCCACTGCATCCATCCCAGCACTGGGAAAGGTCTCCGTGCATCCCGTGTTGCTGCTACATGCAACAACGGTGGCTGCTGCAGGTGCTGCCGAGCTGCTCTGCTCTGCTGGCACCAGGATGAGGCTGTTCTGCAGGTTGCAGCCCACCAGGGCTGAGTCCCAGACCGTGACCCTGTGGCACAGGGCTCAGGTCGATGCCGGTACACCCTGCCTGCCCCTCAGTGTGACTCTTGAGTGCTCTGTGAGTAATTTTCAAGTGTGGGAATAACTCTCCACACAAGCACCTCTCCGAGGCTCCCAGAGCAGCAGCAGGTGTTAGATGTTGCTCCTTTGTCCCTCCCTTGAGTGCTGGTCTCAGGAGGACAGTGGGTGAGCTGGGGCCAGAGAAACAGGAGAATTTCCCTGACCAAACCAAGAGGACAGAGCACATTGCCACTGCCTTGGCACAGCCGTCCTTCTCACCATGGGCAGGGCTGTCCATGACCATCGTGGAGTAGTTGCAGTGAAAGCTGGGGCTGTCCTCTGTTGCAGGCAGTGAGGCTGCAGGCTCCCTGCACGCCGCTGATTGACGGCAGAGAGACGCAGCTGCACGGCTTGTTTTCAGCAGTCTCAGTATTTGGGTTGGTGGAGCCTGGCTCATGCTATCAACAGGAGCTGCCTCTCACTGTCAGCAGCAGCTCTGCTGTGACTGAGCCTTCACCCCCCCCCTCTTCCCTGGCACCAGCAGCAGCTCCAACAACCTCTGCTCCTGGCACCCCTGGCACCTCTGCCCACAGCCACGGTGCTGCTGGGCGCCTGCTCTCTGCCCTCTTGCCAGCATGGCATTTGCCTCTCTTTTGATGTAGCCCCATACTTCGTGTCCCTCAGCACTCATTCCTCTCCCACTGTCCCAGGAGACTGGGAGGTTCTCCTTGCACTAGCACCAAAGCTTTGTCTGCTTCAAAACTGCAGTCCTGAAGTCAGAGTTGTGCATCTGTCTTAAATACTAACGGAGTGTTAAGTGAGGAACCCTCGTGGGTCTGGTGCTGGAGCTCACAGAATCCCACAGAATCACAGGAACAGCCAGCTTGGACACCACCTCTGAGATCATCAACTCCAACCCTTAATCCACTACCACCGTGGTTCCCAGCCCATGGCACTGAGTGCCACATTCAGTCACTTCTTAAAAACCTCCAGGGATGGAGAATCCACCACCTCCCTGGGCAGCCCATTCCAATGCCTGATCACGCTCCCTGTAAAGAATTTTTTCCTAATATCCAACCTAAACCTCCCCTGGCAGAGCTTAAGCCCATGACCTCTTGTCTTACTGGTAGCTACTTGGGAGAAGAGACTGACCTGCCCCTGGCTCCAACCTCTTTTCAAGGAGTTGTAGAGAGTGATGAGGTCTCCCCTGAGCCTCCTCTTCTCCAGCCTAGACAAGCTCCTGGGGGATGATGTGGTTTGTGCTGAGCAGAAGCTGGGAAGATAGGCTGAGAGCAGTTCCTCTGGGCTGTCTCATCGCTCGGGCTCCAGCCTCCTTTTCCTGAGGAGCTCTGGGGGATGGGGACAAGCTGAAGGAGGGGACTGCAGGGCCACGGCAGGAGGTGGGTGGAAGCAGGGCCAGCATGCCAGGACCTGTTGGCTGCATCCTGTCTGCTACCAGAACCTCTCCAGGAGCTCTGAGGCTGCACCAGCTGTGGCTGCACCCTGTGGGACAGAGCTTCCTGGCCAGGCTCCTCCTGAAGCCCCACGGAGCTGCTTGCAGCATGGAAAGTGAGTGCAGGATATCAGCTGGAGCTACTGAGCTGTCCCACCCAGTGTGAAGAGCACGTCCCCAGAGCTCCTGGCTCTGCAGCCATGATGTCTGTCCCTTGCCATGCCCTGTCCTCCTGTTTCACTGTCACCATCATGGAGCTGGGCACCCGCTGTCTGCCAGCAGGACACAGGTTTTGCCTCCTCCTGCCATGGAGGACCTGACAGTGGCACGGGGCTTGGTGCCTCCACCTTGGGATGGCAGATGCTGCCATGCCACCCCAAAGAGGTCAGGCTCAACCCAAGAGCTGTTGGGAGCACAAGGAGCTCTTGCCTGGCTTTGTCAGAGAAGGGAGGTGAGGAGAGAGAGATGGATGAGCTGGAGCACAAGTGCTCGAGCAGGGACTCGAGCCTGGGCTGCGTGCTGCAGAAGAGAAGCCCATGGTCCACGTGTGTGCATGCACAAAGGTGGTGCCTTTGTTGCATTTGACTTACAAAGCATCCAGAAAACAAAGCCACTGAGGCTCCCCCCCCCAGGGACAGCAAATAATAATACTGAGACATCTTTAAACGCTTCATGATACAGGGGAGAGCTTGGTCACCACTCCACTCCTTCTTTCCTACCAGCACTGCAAAAATCAAAAGGAATTTTGCAGCCCCAAATCCAGCTCCTGGCCCATTCTCATCCCACTGGAACAGTGTTAGGTTGGGGTACTTGGTCTCCAAAGTCTGGGGCCACAGGAGAAACCTTGGGCCACCTCCCTGAGACCTCCCTGAGGCACCTTTTTGGTTCCATCACTAGAAATGCACCAAACCACAGCTTTTAAACACAGAAATGTAAATATTTTGGAGGTGAGGAGACAAGCCACATCTCATCCCTGTCCTGCCCTCCCTGGAGCCCAGGAAGCCCATTTTGCTGCCAGAGAAGCTCTTGCACGTGTAGCCCTCCCCTCCCCAGCTCGTGTGTACCCTCCTCTGTAGCAAATGCATTTACCACAGTGTGAAGCACAAACTTGTCTTCTCTGCATGTGGGTTTGGGCTGTATTGTAGACTAAAAGATTTGTCTTTCTCCTTTATCCAGCAGGTGGGTCTCTCTGGTGGCTATTTCAATACCATTCCTCGCATGGGTTCTGGGACATCTATGCTGAGGTTCTCTGGAAACTCAATTACAGTGTGGTAATAGCATGGTATTGACTCAGGAGCCTCAGCAGCACAGGACTCTTGCCGTTTATTAGTTGTTTAATTATATGGCACATCAGGCCAAAATAATGTCATTAGCTAATTAGCTCATGTTGCCAGGTTTTATTTTTTTTTTTTTTTTTTTTTAAATAATTTTTCTTAAATGAACGTTAACATCAGTGAAAGGTGGCAGCTGGTAGCCCAGGAGAACAGACTCCTTTTATGCACAGAGCAGGCAGAGGTTAGCCACGGCCCAGATGCTCTTCCACGCTGTCCCATGGGCACAGGTCCCAAGCCACCTTCAGGGAGCCCCACCAGGGAACAAGATAGAATCACAGAATCATTTTGGTTGGAAAAGACCTTTAAGATCATCAAGTCCAGCCATTAACCTGGCGCTGCCAAGGACACCACTAAACCATGTCCCTCAGCACCTTTGAAACCCCTCCAGGGATTAGGGACTCCACCCCTGCCCTGGGCAGCCTGGGCCAGGACCTGACAACCCTTTCCAGGGAGAAATTGTTCCCAAGCTCCAATCTAAACCTTCCCTGGCACAATACAAGGCTGTTTCCATAGGTACCACTTGTTCCTTTGGAGCAGAGACTGACCTCCCCTGGCTCCAACCTCCTCTCAGGCAGTTAGAAAGAACGAGAAGGTCCCCTCTCCATCTCCTTTGCTCCAGGTTCACACCCTCAAGATGTCCCCTCGCAGCTTCTTCACAGGGTTTGAGTGAGCCACCTTTAATGGCACCTTCCCCTTGCAAGCCAGTTCTGGTCCCAACAAGACTGCGACCCCTTGGGCCCTCCCAGAATTTTCCCATGGGCATATCCAGGGTCCTGGCCTTGCACAGGGTTTATTCAATGGATTTAAGGAGTAGTACTGTGGGAGAGTGCTGGGTCCTGCACTTTGGCCACAACAACCCCATGGGGAGCTCCAGGCTGGGCACAGAGTGGCAGAAAGGGACCTGGGAGTCTGGATTGACAGGAAGCTGAACATGAGCCAGCAGTGTGCCCAGGTGGCCAAGAAGGCCAATGGCATCCTGGCCTGGATCAGGAACAGTGTGGCCAGCAGGTCCAAGGAAGTGATTCTGCCCCTGTACTCAGCCCTGGTGAGGCCACACCTCGAGTTCTGTGTCCAGTTCTGGGCCCCTCAGGTCAGGAAGGAGATTGAGGTGCTGGAGCAGGTCCAGAGCAGAGCAAGGAGGCTGTGAAGGGATCCAGCACAAGTCCTATGAGGAGAGGCTGAGGGAGCTGGAGGTGTTCAGTCTGGAGAAGAGGAGGCTCAGGGGAGACCTCATCACTCTCTACAACTCCCTGAAAGGAGGTTGGAGCCAGGGGGGAGTCAGTCTCTTCTCCCAAGGAGCTACCAGTAAGACAAGAGGTCATGGGCTTAAGCTCTGCCAGGGGAGGTTTAGGTTGGATATTAGGAAGAAATTCTTTACAGGGAGCGTGATCAGGCATTGGAATGGGCTGCCCAGGGAGGTGGTGGATTCTCCATCCCTGGAGGTTTTCAAGAAGAGACTGAATGTGGCACTCAGTGCCATGGGCTGGGAACCACGGTGGTAGTGGATTAAGGGTTGGAGTTGATGATCTCAGAGGTGGTGTCCAACCTGGCAGACTCTGTGATTCTGTGGGATCAGAAAGGCACAGCTGTCGAGGACTGTCATGCAGCTCAGCCTGGACAGTGACCACACGCTGCTGGAGCCCTCCTGTGAGTCACTGGCCCCTTGTTCAACACCGGCTCCACCATGCACCACTGAATATGCAGTGGAATGAAAATAAAGTGTTCAGATGCCAGTGGTGTGTACTACATTTATAACCCACCAGAGGGGGTGACAGCAGCACAACTCTAGGTCTAAACCTTTTATTACACACAGCTTGTTTTGTCCAGCAATCTAACCAGTTACTCAGCGATGCTTTTCTTACCTTCTGCGTGAGGGGCTGAGCGTGGGTGTGAGTGTGTGGGACTGGGGAGGTAGAAGCCTTGTGCCTTCGTGCAGGAGCTACTGGCACTGCCTGAACACACAGCATCCCTCTGCATCTTCCCAGACCCCCCAGTACAGGAGCTGCTGCACCCAGAGTGCGTGCTGGGGGTCAGACTGCAGCAGGATCTGCTCCCTGTCTCAGCCTGGTGTAGGTGCTCAAAGGAGCAACATCACAGAGGTTCACACCCGGAGGTGGAAGCAGGCTGCCAGAGTGGAGCTGGGGTGTATAAATCCTGTGGGATTAGGAGATCTACAAAACATCTTTAGCTGTCTCTGTGGTTTCTGTGGCTTTTCTCCGGAGGAGGCAGCACTGCCACGTGGGAGCCACTCCAGGCAAGATGCTGCAGAACTTCCATCGGTGATGTTTTTATAATTAGCATGTCTTGGCAGCTTTATCACAACAGCACCAAAGATTTCCAGTATCATGGCTGCTGACTTATGGAGGTTCTTCAACTGGCTGCTTCAGGCCTGCAATTTCCAATGCATTTATGTTGTCTTTGCAGGCTTAACATTGTTCAGCCCAAACAGATTAGCTCCGTGCTTTACAAAATCCATTTGCTGCTCCTAAAGGTTTCCTGATGTCTTTCAACCTGGCTGGGTCCATTCCAAACTCTGAATGCAGGCCCCTGCAGATGCTTTCGTGTCCTTGAAGACAAGTGCTGCAGACCTGAGAAACTCCCTGGGCAGCCCACACTCTTTGGAGAGGTTCAAGAGTCCGTAGCAAATAACTCCAAAATTAACCATGCAGTCCTCCCCCAAGCCCTCAAAGGCAGTATTGAGATAAATAAAATAAATTTGGAGTTAATATACCACACTGAATTTAAAATATGACATTCCAAAAGGCAGAAGGGGGAGGGGGGAAGAGAAGATTTTTCCAATAATGAGAAACTTTCCATTTTTTAAACCTTGTTAGCTCCCCAGTGCCTCAGCTGATGAATTGGAGACTCTCACGTGATTATTTTCCAGAATAAAGAAGTCTTTGGCAGACAGATTGTTTTTGGGTTTGTTTTGGTGTTTGTTTTTTTTTTTTTTTTTTTTTTTTTAAGAAGGACTAGGGAGAAACAAATACAGGCTTGTAAGGAGAATGAGTTACATCCTTATGCTGGACATTGCTCGTGTGGTTCCACAGTACTGCTGCGAGATAATCACCTCTTCTCCCATGCTCTGTCGCTCACCTTAATAACTCTCCCAGGATTTGATGTAATGGTTTACATAACCTTTCAGAAGCATCCTGAATTCTGATGCATCCAGCACTTAAATGTGACATTGAGTCAACTCCGAAGTGCTTTACAGCTGGGTGATGCTGCTCGGGGCAATCCGAGGCAATGAATGAAAAAGTTTCACTTCCCAAGCTGAAGTGGTCATAACTTTTTACCAGCTGAACCATGGGGCTGGAACAAATGTCTCAGGGTTTCAAACCCTGAGCCAGGGGGTTGTGTTTGCCTCCCTGGGCTGCCTGTGGATGTGTGGAATACCAGGGGAGCAGGAGCTGTGTACTTGGATTTGCTTGGATTCCGTTCACCTGACTGCTCATGGCTCCTCCATAGGTACTTGATTGGACTTGATGATCTCTGAGGTCCCTTCCAACCCAGCCTATTCTATGATTCTATGATACTTTTGTCCGAGCCTGGATGACATTTATACTCACTCAGTAGGGAGGAAAAAAAATGCATCAAGCACAATTCATCTGGCTTTTCTCAGGCAGCCAACTTAGAAACTGATTAATCCTTCCCTGAGAGGCTTTTTCTCTCCATTAGCAGGACAGCAGTTCACCTGACTCAGTCACAGATGGGAGATGCATCCAGGCAGGTGGATCCCCTCTGGTTGCCTTGAGGGCTGTAGGGTGCAGGTCCCTTCATGCCCTGTGCATGGCTCCCAGCTGGCACCTTGGGGAGGGTGCTTTGCTCTTCCCAGGGCACCGTGCATAGGGTGTGTGTGGGAGACAGGCAGCCTTGCCACCCCAGCACCCATCCTGCCTCCCAGTAACCCCCCCCCCCAGCACCCTCTCAGCCAGGGCTCTGGCACGTGGCACTCGCCAGCCTAACAAAGGCACCAAGTGAGAAGGTAGAGATAAAGGGAGTGATTTTCTGATGTCTGGGGCTGATTTGGCTTGCTTTAAAAGACCTGCAGTAATTTCTGGTGTTGATTATAAATGTAAATGTGTGTCTATAATAGTCTCTCCTGTATATGTCTGTGTGTGTATATATATATATACACGCACACACACGTAGCTGTGTGTAGCTCTGACATATGTGCTCTCAGCCCACAGAACATATGTGGATCTGAAAGCCACCGCCAGAGCCTGGGCGTTTCCTGCCTCTGGCACTCTCTGAGCAGAGCAGGGTGACGTGCCAGCCTCAACGTGGCATCTCCCACCATGTCCTGCCCGGTGGGATTGTCACCCTGCACGGCACTGGCGGGGGATTGCTGTCCCCCCCAAAAGGTGTGCGGGGTGGTGGTACCCTCCTGGGTTCTCAGCTAGCCCAGAGCAGGCTGGTGCTATGGGATGTCCCAGAAACCCAGTGCTTCTCTGTAGCTCATTCATTAGATTGTATGTCTTAATAAATCAGGCTGGCTTTCTGCCAGGAGGCATTAACTCAGGCTGGATTTGGGGGAAGGAAGGACCTTGGGAACAGGAGGGAGTCAGTGTCCCTAGAGGCAGACACAAACCCCCACCCTACAGTCCTTGGGGTCTGTGCTACTGCAGGTTCTGGGCCTAAATCACTTGGAAAATGTATTTTTGGGTAGCAGCGTTGCCCTTTCACCTTTGTGTGAGATCCATGTGGCTGCAGGACGTCCCCAACCTGGTGTCCAGCACCAGTATAAGTGTCCATGATGTTCAAGGTGGCAGTGGGGCAGGATGGAGCTGCCTGGGTATGGTGCTCCAGGGTCTGTAGGGGCAGCAGGGTCTCCAGGGTGCCAGTGGATGTCCAGGTCTCTAATCCCACAGCAGTCAGACGTGCAGCCTGACCTTTTTCTCCCTGTCTCTAGAAAGGGCACTGTGTCCCCCAGCTCCTTCCCCTCGCTGGTCTGGGTGCATACATCAGGCAGCCAAGTACATCCCCATGGCTGTAATGCAGACAGCAGTAGCACAGGCAACAGCAGTTAACCAACATGATTCAACTTTGTAATTTTCAGCCGTAGCATATTCAGAAATAGTCTGAGGGAGCAGATCTGACAGGGACATGCATCTGTGGCAGCCCTGGGGAGGGGGAGGGAGAGCACACGCATCTGATGGGTTCAGCTCTTGGCCAGCCCTCAGCTGAGCTGAGCCCTCAGCCCTGCAAAAGAGCAAGAAGTGAATCAAGGCAAGGAGAATAAGGCTCCTTTTCTTTTTTTTTTTTTTTCCCCTAGGGAAATTTCAGGTGCCCAGAGAGAGTCTTTCCTTAAGAGAGCTGTTGGTGTTGCTGATATTAACGGTGCCACCAATGGAGAAATTCAATCACTTCCAATGAGGGAAAAATAATTGTCTTTCGAGTTACAGTAGGTTGTTGTCATTTTCCTATGACACACTCCATCAACTTTCAATTTCTGGCACAAAAGCCCTTAGTTCTTGTTCAGACCTGGCTAATCCATCGCAGTGAGCACTCCTGGCAGATGGGGCATGGGCTGGGTAGAAACAGAAACACCAAAATTGTACCTGAGTGAGACCCTCACCAGCATTCCACTGCCAGAGATGGGAAACCAGCTCGGTCAGCAGTCAGTGAAATATCTCATCTTCCGGAGCCTCTTTTTCTGTCAAATAAGGCAAACAGGATGCTGAGGGGCTCTCCATTTGGGTGGAGGAACTTGGGGTGACCCTCGGCACCGGCATCTTGCGCAGGTTGGGCGTGGGGGGGTTCAAACTCCCTGGGGTGGAGGGTGCAGGTTCAGCTCTGGTCTCCGTGGTGGCAGGGAGGGCAGTGAGGAGGTGAGGAGAGGGAGAAGTCGTGATTCACATGCAGGAGAGCCAGAGCTCAGCATGAAACGTTTCCTGGCCACGGG
Organism: Florisuga fusca; assembly: GCA_038090715.1. Classification (NCBI taxonomy): domain Eukaryota; kingdom Metazoa; phylum Chordata; class Aves; order Apodiformes; family Trochilidae; genus Florisuga; species Florisuga fusca. Next base: position 5,219,178 of record JAAWXA010000040.1, on the reverse strand, counting down.
GTGAAATAAGAGGGGATTATCCACGTCTCCCTGTATCCCAACCACAAAGCCTTCTTCTTAGGTGTTTAAAGAGGAAATATATATTTTAAAATAGTGCTCCAACAGTCAGAGGCAATGATGTATTTCAAGGCAGAGATGGTATCATTCATAAAACCCATGCTGCTTAATTACATCAGCACCATTTAGAAGAGGAATGATTTCCCAGTGAGTTTTTGGTTTGCTTTCCCTGTGTCCCACTGTATCTCACCCCATGGTTCCGGCCATTTCTCAGGTTCTTTGGTATCTGTCTCTGATGCTGGCTGCCAGCCCTGGGAACTGGCAGACTGTCACTGCCACCAAGTGCCAGCCACCCTGGGAAGCCCCAGAGGCTCCTGGGAGGCAGCACCCTGCCATCCTGGGCCACCAGACCCAGTGTTTCCTTGGGAACCCCAGCATTTTTCCAGCAGGTTCTTCCCTGGTATCTCACTGTCCTTGTGCAGGTGTGAGCCTGCTCACCCCTGTGCCTGCTGCTGGCTCTGCTGCTCTCCAGCCCCACAGACTGGAGCTCTTCCTCCCCAAGGAGAAGAGCATTTCATGCTGCTTGTAACCAGCCTGACCTCGTGGTGCTTTCCTCTGTCCGGATCTATCCTGATGTTGTTTGGATAGGAACAGAGGGGTGGGAGCTGAGAGAGGGATTTTTTTTTTTTTTTTTTTTTTTTTTTTTATTGATAAGACATTTCAAGTGCCACACACAGACAATAATGTATCACTCAGCCTGAGTACAGCTTGACTGGTTTAAAAATTCACTCCTGAACTTTCCACTCTTATTCACGTGCAGGCACCATCCCTTCGGGGCCTGCACTTGGGCAAGAACAAGCAAGGAGTTAAACAGCTCAGCAAGGCAAGCTATTTATGGATAGCAGCAAGCTCCCTGCTCTTCTCCCATGCCCAATTCAATCCTTTAATTATCTGCAGTCGTTTCATGCTGTCTCTCACCACATGCTCTCTGGGGGAAACCGCTGGGGCTTTGCCAGCTGATGGGGAGAAGGGTGGGAAGAGTGAAGACTCTGCCACACGTGCCAGCACAGCCCAGAAAAACACAGGGTGCTGTGAGGTTGCTTCTCTGAGGGCTGTGAGGGCTTCGAGTAGATCAGGGCACGGCCACGGGACCTTCAGGGACAAGGAAGCTCGTTGGAGTGACACCCTCAATGGGAGACGCCTGCAGGAAGGAAGACGTCGGCACAGAAGGTGGGAAGAGACTTTCCACATCCCTGGGTTCAGTTCCCTGTGTTCCCAAGCCTTCCCAGGGAAATGCAGCCCAGAAGCTGGAAAGCATAACATGTGAGAGTGAAGAAGGCAGGAGGGACGGTGTGCCTTGCCAGCCTCTGACGTTGCTGCCCTCCAGACAGCACTGTTTCTCTACGACGCTGCCAGTTTTGGAGAAGAGAGCTGGCTGCTGCTGCCAGGGCTCTGCACCTCTCCTTGTTCCCCTGGCAAGCCCTCCCAGCTGCAGACGTGCTCCAGGGTAACATGAAAACTACCCCTTCCACCTTCCAAAACCCTCTGCGAAGATGCTGCTCCAGCCTAGCAATTTTAGTTAATCCACTAACAGCCTTTGAGTAAGACAGCCAAACAAGGAAAGAGACAAGAATAATCTCCAGCTGCTGGAGCTGTGTAGCTGCTCAGGAAACCAGCCCTTCAGGTATCCTCCATCCAGCAGACTCTGCTCCACCTCCCTGGGTGCTGAGCACTGCCAGAACCCGCTCTCAGCACCTTTTCTGACAAGATGACCTGAGGGAGACCAGCCAGGACCAGAGCTTTGTGTCCCCTCTGTGCTGCAGGGAAAATGGGCCCTGGGAGGGACCAGCACACCCCTGCCCACCCAGAGGCCAGCCAGCAGCCAGGGGATCATCCCTGAGGATATCTGGAGATCCATTTGAGCTCGGGATCCAGTAGCAGGGTTGGTCTCTGCACTCAGTGCTGCTGGGTTGGTAAGAGCTGGGGGCAGTTAGGGGTTGCACTGGTAGGAACTGGAGGTTGCCAGATTCAGATCTTCATATGGGTTTAATACCAGGCATGTGGGGCTCTGATCTTCCTCAGCCATATTGAACCACATCTCTCCTCCTTCCTCCAACCCACCACCTTGTACATCCTTTCTGGCTTCTCCTGGATAGTGCCAGTGATCCTAGGAAACTCCTGGGTCCCTTTTCCCATGCCAGCTCTGGTGCAGTCCTGCACAGGGAGGGCAGGGATGGCTTCTGTGTTCCTCACCTCTTCCCCACACTCTCTCCAAACTGGGCCAAGGGGCTGTCTGCCCTGAAGGTACCCCACGTATTACACCCTTGGGAACAGTGCTCAGACCCAAGAGCTTTTACAAAGACACTCGTGTCCACATGGGTGAATTACCTGGCCTGTGCCTCTCCTGGCATCTGGGCTCTTGCACCCATCCTCCCTGTTCCCAGCCTGCTCCCAAGCCCATCCTCAGGGCAGTGTGCATCCAAGCCCCTGCATGGTCCCAGCAGGCAGCACACATCCACCTCCATCTGCCAGGGTAACCCCTGAGCCACACCTGGGCTGGGGGAGCTGGGAGAGGCCTCTGTGCCTCCATCTGCTCCATCTCTGAGCAGGGGGGCTCAGGACCCAGGTGCTCCTCCAGCAGCTTGGGCTGTGCAGGAGCTTGGCAGGACCCTGCAATTTTGTAGGAAATATCTCGGTGTTTAAAGTGCTCTTCCAGGTGGAGACTGCTGGGTACTGCAGATGTCAGGGGGATTTGTCTTAATAATCATAACAAGATCAGGGGGGTTGTTCTCCCCTCCCTCTCTCTGCTTTCTTCATGGCATCTGTGCTCTGGTTCAGCTCTGGAGGGCTTGGGTAAAGGCAGAGCCCTGCAGCCCCTGCCCATGGAGGGTTAGGAGCTGGAAGGGCCACTCTGTAGAGACCTGGTGCAGCATGAATTTGGGGCTCAACACCCAGAAAAGTGAACCCCTTTCCCTGGAAGCCCAGGTCTGGTGCCAGGGGCCGTTACCATGAAGCCCCTTCCCCCTGTGGGGGGACCCGGCTGTGGAGTGGGGAGCGCTGCCAGCAGCCAGGGGCTCCCCCTCCTTCCCCAGCTCCACTCCCCACGAGTTTGCTGTATTCTCACCTGATTAGTGGATTTGAAATACAGCCTTTGGCTTGGAGACCCAAAAATAGATGTTAGGTTGTCTTTACTCCGCTGGAGGCTCCTTATTATGTAAATCCCTCCCCAGCACAGTCGGTGCAGCACCAAGGGGATCCCGGCTTTGGGGGGGATTCCCGCCCTGGCTCTGGATCAGCAGTTGTCCCACTGTGCACAGACAGCCACAGTCTCTGCTCTGGGCTTCCCCAGGCCCTGGTTTGCAGCCCTGGCACCAGGGTACAGCCAGGCTCCTGGAACAGCTCCCCCCCTGCCATTGCTCACCCCTCTGATAGGCACAGAGGGGACCCATGCAGCAGGATTAGGGATGGAGCTTTGCTGTGGGGAGCAGCAGCATCCTCCATCCACCACCACCCCCTCCATCCCCCCTTGCTCTAGGCAGGACCTGGCAGATTTCCAGGGAGGCATCGGGGCCAGCAGGCAGTGACATTTGTTTTAAAAAAGGCAAAAATAGCTGCCTCTAGGGGAGAGCTGGGCCCTGCGATGTTCGCTTCATCTTACAGCAGCTGATGCATCCAGCAGCATCCCCAGGAACCGTGTGCTCTGGCAGGGAAGATGAGTCCCGTGCTGCCAGCAGAGCCGTGCTGCCTCCCAGGCCATCCCCGTGCTGGTGGCCACCATACTGAGGTCCTCTGTGCAGGGAGTGGGTGTTCATTAAGTGACACTAATTGCCTGACACTTCTGCAGCGTTTCCTACCTTGTAAAGATTGAGTCAAAAACCAGTGCCCTGAGGAACCGCCTCTATTAAACTGATGTTCATTAGAGCTGACTTCGTGCTACCTCATTAGGCTTCTGTAATTGAAGGAGTTAATTGATTATCAATAGCTTCAGCTCCCTCTTCCCATGCCTTCAAGGCTCGGCCAGGTCTTCTTCATGGTCCACCATTCATCATGTGGTTCAAATGCTTGCTGCCTGCAGTCCCGGACCGAAGCTGCTCATGTCACTCCATGTGTCCCCCATCCCTGTGCCATGTTGGTGCCACCAGGATGCTGGTACCACCATCCTTCCTGCAGCAACATGTCACCCGTGGGTTCTTTGCATTTCAGCACATTGTCCCTGCTCTGGCACTAGCTGCTCTGCACTCTGTTTAAAGTAATTTTGATGGTTCCCCTTTCCATCCATGTCTGTTTGGTTGATGGTTTTTTTGTGGGGTTTTTTTGTTTGGTTGGTTTTTTGGGGGGGGGTTTGTTTGTTTATTTGGTTGGTTGGTTGGGGTTTTTTTAAATGAAAATGTATTATATGTAGAGAGGGTGCGTGTGGGGGTTCATCTCTTCAGTGACTCTTGATGGGTGTGAGAGTGGAGCCTCCAACCCAGCTGCTCCCTGAGCACAGGCTACACCCCATCCCGCAGCACCAGGGTGGGGGGCTCGGCCTGTGCCAGGCTGGGGGTGCAGCCTGTGCAGGGGGCCCAGCAGAGGCTGGGTGGGCATGCTCACACGTTGGTTTTCCTGCACACGGGTGCTCCGGCTGACTCCCTCGCACGGACATGTGCTGCCTGACTCAGTCACACGTCTGCTGTTTTTAGAGGCAGCCTTCTAACACCCTGCCTTGCTCAGCAAAAAAAAAAACAACCCAAAACTGGGTAGATGTTGTGCTTCCTCAACCAGCCTGCAACCAAATCCTCTGAACTCAGGAGCAGCCCCTAGGTTCCATGCCCCAGCCCTGGTCTGATGGAAAGGGGACAGATTGTGTTTGTTGGGGCGAGAGGAACCCCCAGGCAGGGACACGTCTGTGCTCAGCCCTGCAGAAATGGAGGTCTCAGCCTCCATCTTTCATGTTTGCCCTCCCTTGGGGAGCAGAGCACCCCTGCATCCTTGGGCACCTTCAGGAGCTAACAGCCCATCACTGCAGCACAGCAGAGGACCACAGATGACATGAAGCTGGTGGCACAGAAGTGGATGAGCTGGGGATGGAGCTGGGGATCCTCCCCACCTCTCCATCCTCTCGTCCTCCTCAGCCTTCACTGGAGGGCAGGTGCAGGTCTCTGACAACCAGGTTAGGGGTGGTGCAGGCCATTTCTCTGCAGCCAGTGCTTCCGATTTGCCCTGGGGCTTCAGGTTTTTTAGGGTCTGCACCACGTTGCAGGTGACAACAGAGACTGAGAGGGGACATGGACAAGGCAAGAGGAAACTGTTGCTCTCGTTAGTTTTAACTAATGAGCTGTTTATAGGAGTGGCATGACACTGACTTCCCTCTATAAAGTCAATAATTTATGAAAGGAATTAAAGGCAAACCAGCCTCCCAGATAAAGCCTGTGATGCGTGCGCTCTGGGTATTAGCCAAACGGGACAGTGAGCTACACTTGAATAACACACAAAGATATTTACCCTCTCCCTCTATAAATTATTAAGGGGCTTTTTGTGCATAATTACATGAGCTTTTACAATTCTCACTCCCTGCTTTTAATCCTTTTTGGAAAGGCGCCAGTCACTTAGGACAGGAGCTGAGCAAACAGCAAACACTGCGGCTGGGTTTGGGGTTGCTGCAGATGAAGGTGTTGCAGGAGAGGCACTGGGGTGAGACCCCTGAGGCCCTGGCTCTCCCTGTGCATTGCTAGAGGAGGAACCCAAAGGTGCAAGCCATGGGGGACCCAGCCAAGGTTTGGCCCTGGTGCCAGGAGCTCCTCCTCCTCGGCGTGGGTCCGCGGAGGCGGCAGTGGGGAAGTGGGAAGAAGGCTCCAGTGTTCTAATTGCTCTCCAACTGTGCATGTAAGTCAGTGATATGCAGGTGTAATTGGGCGTGCAAATGTCACTAGGCTGCTGTTTACATGTGCAGTGTACATTAGGGGAGCGTGTGTATGTGCAAGGAAAGATTAAGGATATCAGTAATAATTATACTTCTTGAGGAAGCCCGGGTGCTGGCTCTGCTGCCTCTGCTTCTCAGTTCTGGCCTTCAGGGAGCACATCCCCCTCCTTGCCCTGCCCCATGCTGAGCTCCCCTGGCAAATGTCTTTGCTCCCCCAACTCTACACAGACTCCAGCACAGCTCAGCTCTCTCCACTGCTCTCCAGCATCACTTTCCCCTCTGCTGCTTGCCAGGCTGGCTGCAGCCCCCTCTGAGACATGCCCATCTCTCTGCCTAGCACATCAGGCAGGAGCCAAACCTCTTTTGAACGTGAAGGTGAGGAGCCCGTTTCCTCCCCTCCAGGCATTCTGACCCCTTTCTGCTAGTGGCCAAGCATTCGTGAGTCTGCCCCAGCAGGCTGTCTCCCACACCACCTCCCCATCCTCCTTGTCCAGCACAGCCTTTTCTTCTTCTGTGTGGGCATCTGACACAACTCTCATGTCCTCTACACTCACCATGGTCTCCTGGCTCCATCTCCTTTGCAAAAAATGCTTTAATCATTGGTCTTAGTCCCACTGTGCAGCTCTTGTGCTTACACCAAGCTGTTAAAAAGCTGTCACTCTCATACCTTCCTTGTCCCAGAAATCATCTTTCATCTCCTGGATGTGGGCTACAATAGGCACTGCCATGCTTGATATTATTAGTACCTTCTGTGTATGTGTCAATGAGCTTGAGAATTTAATGGACACGCGGCGTGTTTGGGCTGCTTGACAAAGCAGTCAAGCTATCAGGGATTTGAGTCAGGCTGACATCAGGATGTGTGGCCTCTCTCCACAGCACACCATTCTGTAGCAAGGTCTGATTTCTGGACCCTGAGCTCAACAGGTCAGGGTGGTGGCAGTGCCAGGGCAGAGACCTGGCTGAGCTGAGCTGTGGTGTGCAGTGGTGCTGGCACTCGTTTCCCCTCCAGCAGTGCCTGCTTGAGTGGGGCTAAAGAAAGGGGTTTTTCTCCTCTTCCTGCCCATTCTCTTAAGCATCATGGTGGTTGCATCCCAATTTGAGATGGGCAAGTCGTGAGAATGGCATCTCCTACCTCTCTCCTCCCTTCAGCTGAGCAGAGATGCCTGAAGTTGGGCTGGGCTGGGCTCTGTGTCTGCTGCCAGAGGAACTGGCAGCCTCCCAGCAAGTGAGGCTGTGTGTGGGATGGTGGTGGGATTGGGCTCGGTGGCCTGCACAGCCTGAGCCCCTGTCAGCAGTGATGTTGCATGGCTTCTCATGCCACTGTCCCAAATGAGCAGCTGGTGGTCGAAGGATTTCTGGTACATCGTCTTCCTCTCGCTCCAAATGGATCAGCTGACCAGGGCAAAGAGCAGTACAAAACAGTACAGAGAGAAACCATTATGATAATTCTTGATAACGATCCTCAGTTCCACTCAGGAGCAGGCGTACCATGCAGAATTTGGCCTCTCTCCAGCTGATAATGAGAAGCCACTGGACTGACTCAGCCTGCTGTGAGGAGGCATCACTACACATCCAGATGGCCGTGGGGATGGGGGAGCAGGAATATCCTGCCTTACCCCTTCGTCCCACCCCCCCACACACACGCACCCTGAAATGTCACCACCTCCGAAAGCTGCTGCCCTGACTGCATCCACAGGAACTGCTGCTCCCAGGAACAGGTCCTGCGGGTGGGCAGGAGGAGGTCTGTGAACCAAGACATCTGGGTCACCTTCCCATCCCTCTCCCGAGGAGCCAGGAGGCTCCTCCTTGCCTTCTCCAGGGACCGGTTAGTAGTGGGCAGGAGGAAGGAGCCAGCCCAGGAGAGATGCAAGGTCCCTTCCTCTGCGGGTGCCCAGGGGCAGAGCGGGTGCAGCCCCTTCCCTCCGTCCTCGCTGACAAAGGGAGGAGGCTGGAGGGGCAGCCGGCCAACCTGGCGTTCCCAGAGCTGGTGCTGGCAGTACTTCAAGGTGTGGTACATCTTATCTCAGCCTGGCATTTGCACGTATTTTCTCAGCTCAGCTTGTTACGACGAAAGTGTGAAAAATCTGAAAGAAAAGGAACTACAATAATAATGGGAGTAATTAAAATCCATCTCCCTCCTGGCAGCTCAGCTCTTTTCTTGAACCTTTTGTGCAGTTCCTGGACACATATATTGAAACCAAGAAAGGTGCTGCTGAGGAAGATCAGAGTGTGTCCCAGCTATCCCCATTGTGGGGCAGGTCTGCTCCCCGGCTGTCTGGGTGGAAATCTTGGGCCCTGGTGGGGTGTGCAGGTGCCACCTCTCCAGGAGGGAGCTCAGAGCAGGGATAGACTCCTGCCTCCTGCCAGCAGAAGGGAACCATCTGCCACATCTGAAGATGGCAGCTGCAATGAGCTGGAGCATCTGTCTGAAGGATGAGCCCCCACAGATGGACACCCAAATGTTCTTGCTGCTCCCTGCAGGTTTTAAAGAGGAAAATGTTAGACGAGGGCTGCTCTCTGCAGTGTCCTCTGCAGCCTGGGGCTACACGAAGGTCAGGACAGGATAGTCACATCTAGGGGGCCAGGATGCCTCTTGGTTTCAGTCTCCTTGTGCTGCAAGAAGGAGACTGACCCAGTTGAGTGGGTTTTTGTGGCTTTCCACAACAGTCCAGTAAAGGTGATGGGAGCTGCAAAAAGATACAGGCTGAAGATACAGGAGAAGGCATTACATCTAGTGAGGTTTGGGTATGGATTCTGGCTGTCCCCAGTTCTCTGACACCCGTGCCACAACACCTCTGGGACCTTTACAGTAAGCTCAGCCATACCTTGACTCTCAATGTCCCTCTTCAAAAGCTGCCCCCTCCCAGGAACGGCAGCACCCAGGTCTGTTCTTTTTCCTGGTGTCCCATGGATGCCTTTCTCCCAGGTAATGTTACAAACTTATCCCCTCTGAGCTGTGTTGCTGCTCCTCTTCAAGCAGGACCCTCATGTCAAGCATGTGCTAAGGGAGTGCCACCACATCTACATACAGGGTGGTCTCAGCCCTCATGGCAGTTATTTCTGGTGGCCAGATGCTGGGCAGCAGTGGCCCATGAAAAAGCTGGGGACAACGTGACAGTCCTGGGTAGATCTGGGTCACTGGTGCTGTGTGGGGTGAGCTGTGCTGCTCACTGGTCCCCAGGTTAAAGCTTCTTGGCCTGGTTCCTGGCCAGCTGTCCCCATGGCTTGCTCCAGTCCCAGGGCTGCACAATGGCAACAGATTGGGGCAAGAAGAACAAAAAGGGTCTACCAGCACAGAGCTCAGGATGCCACGTCAATAAATGCAGCCATGTGGGAGCCTTCTGTGCTGGAGCCAGGGCAGTTCCTCCTGCAGAGATCAGGGGTGTTCAGTGCTGCTGGGACCTGCCTTTGCCCAAGGTGTCCCTGGGGTAAGGAAGTGTCACTCACATGGTGAGGAGATACCTTTTGGAGAAAGGGAAAAGCCCGAGGAGTGTGGCAGATCTTGGAGAGATTACACATAACAGCCCTTCATAAACTGGTGCTGTGGATAAGGGCTCTCTTGCTCCTGTGCCCAGCTAGGAGAGTGGTTGTGAAGTGATGGGTTTTTTTTTTTTCCACTGCACTCTCCATCCTCCCCATTTCCTTGCCTTGCTGCCGGCCAAAACATGCTGCCTGGCTCCCCAGTGCTGCCCTCACCTCTCCTGCTGCACCGCTCCCTCTGCCTGCCCGAGTCAGAAACCACAGTTTTTACACAGGACTTTTCTCTAGGAGAGGTGTGTATGGGTGCCCCGAAAAGCTCATCTCTCCTTCTACACGCAAAATCCTTCATCCTCTGCAGCTCAGCTCAGCCTGTCGCCGGGGTGGGGACAGCCATCGGAGCTGAGGTGGGAAAGATGGTCTTGGAAGGCCCCCTGCTTCCAGGCAGTGTATAGCATCCCTCTCACATGGCCACCAGCGCCGCTTGCACCAGGTGTTTGCCTTCCCTTTGTAGAAGGGATGAGGTGAAATTTCCCCTTCTCACACCAGATAATGCCAGGAATTATTCTTGGAGGGTTATTATTGAATCCATGGTGCCCTGTCCTTTAGTGGGGCATTAACCATGGGGAGAGGGGGAGGCATTAAGAATGGCATTTAGAGATCTTAGCCTATCTTTTTCCCCATAGTTCTTTTTGTTTGTTTGTTTTATTTTTTTGCTTGGTTTTGGTTTTGTTTTTTCTGGCTGCATTCAGATTTCCAGCATTGTCTGTGTTTGTGGCCTGCTGCTCACATTGATGGCATCGGTGAAATAGCCATAATAATAAGGGGCATTGATCTGCAATAAGTAAAGGTCTGAGGAGCACTGAGAGGGGCCAGCCTGAATTTCCTGGAAGTCGGGAGCAGCCTGCACACACACACACACACACACACACTCTCACACACACGCTCTACATCCCCATGTTTATTGCCACCAGGATCCTCTGCCCAAGCCCACACCGGGCTCCAGGCCTGACGGGCGCCCACCCTCCCAACCCAGCCAGGGTCTGCACCCACAGGAGGAGAGACAGATGAGGAGTGGGCAGGAGCACCGGGAGGATCCAGCCCTCAGCTGGCAAGCATGGTGCCCACCTTTTGTGTTTACTCCTGCTCCACTCGTGAGCTTGCATGTGCTGAGCAAGGGGATAGTGAGAAGCGTAATGGGGAGACAGCACCCTCTGAGGGAGGAGACATGACCTGGGAACAGCTCCTGTGTTCACATGCTCCTTGATGGGCAGACATAGGACCTGGCTCAGCCTGGGCAGGCTGCCCATCCCACAGGAGAGACCAGGGGCGAGTACACAGCTCCACTGTTGTGGGAGGGAGGAAGGAGGGGGGGGGCTGCTCAGAGGGATGCTCTATGTGAATTTCCACCTCTGGGCTTGGTTAAATGGTTGGTGGAGAAAAGCCATCATCTTTCTCAAAAGCTCCCACAGGCTGCAAATGGCTCATGGGCCTCCTGCAGAGGCTCTGGACTCAGCCCGTGCCAGCATGGTGGGCCCTGGTGCAGCTCCTCAGGCCTGCCTTGGCCCATGGCTGTCCATGCTGTGGGGAGGGCTGGGTAGAAGCAGGACAGAGCGGGAAGCACCCCAGGAGAGCCTGGCCAAGAGGAAGCAGGAGGGGAAAGTGCACATTAGAAGCAAAGATTGTGTCCATTACTGCCAGAGAAATCAGCCTCTGCTGGAAGAGCCAGCACTGGGCAAAGCCACTAATGCCGCTCGATAAATCAGTGTCCATTATGGAAGGGGCTGAAGCAGTGGGCAGCACTCGGGAAGTCTTGCACTTAGTCTTGAATGAGATACCACCAGCTCAGCATGTGCCGAGCATCCAAGGAAGCCTTTGGGATCTCCAGGTCCCAGATCACTCTTCAGAGGAATCCCCCCACCCTTGCAGCCCATTTTGTCTCATGTGCTTTTTTTTTTCTTTCTTTTTCTTTCTTTCCTGAGGGGTGGGGTGGGGGCGTGAAAAACGGGGAGCAAAACATCGTGCAGATGTAGCTGCTGTGGGATGGACAGCTCTGAGATCTCCAGGGCAGCCTGGCACCTAACCTCAGCAGGGCACTGAAACAAGGGCGACCGCAGCGCTCCTCTGCGAGCAACGAGCCTGTCCCGGGGGGTGTGTGGCGGAGCGGGGACAGCTGGTTGTCCCGCACTGCAAGGGCTGCCGGTGGCCTGGTTTGGGGCGGGGATGGGCGCTGGGTCCGGGGGTGCCACAGCCCCCGCTGCCTGCGGGGGGAGGCAGCGGCCCTTNCGGGGGGTGCGTGTCCGTGTCCGTGTGTGCGTGTGCCCGCCGGTGCCGGGTTTGCACCTCGCCCCGGGCTGCGGGTCCGGATCGCGGGGAGCGGGGCGGGGGAGGTAAGGGACAGCGGAGCCCGGGGGTTGCCCTTCGGGTCACGCGTGGGCTCGGGGAAAACGTGTGCCCTGGTGGGCCCTGCTGTCCTCCAGCCCCTCTGGCGCTGATCCTGCCGCCTCTACCCTCCTGCTCTGCCCAGGAAAATTCCTTCTCCCGATCGGCTTCCCGGCCCCGATCCTCTGTCGCCCCCGCAGCCCCTGCCCAGCCCCGCGGGACGGGCAGCCGGGGCGGGGGCGGTCGGGGGTCTCGGCCACCCCAGGCTGACTCGACCACACAGGGCTGGGGCTCGGTGGTGCTGAAGCGAGCACAGAGCTGCATCCTCATGAGGAAGCCGTCCTCGTCCCCTAGTAGCTAGGCAGATGAGTTAGGCGGCCTGGAGCAGGTGATATATTCAGGTAGGGTATGTCCAGGACACCGCTGCCTGACAGGGCTTGCTGGGGAGCCGAGAGATCAGCCCTCAAGCAGGCTGTGCCCAGCTCCCCAGACAGCAAAATTTAATTAATTCAAGAGGAGGAATCAACCCTCTGCCTGTATCCCAAAGGCAGAGACACAAAGGGTTAAAGACGGGCAGGGAGAGCTCACCAGCCCAGAGTGACCAGGCTGACCCACCCTCAGAGCAATGGGGTGTAATTTGGGGGGGTTGGTGGTTTATCCTTCCATCAGCAGCCCCCCAGCCCTAAAGGTAGGTGGGTTGAGGCTGTGGGGAATTGTTGCTGAACGGGAAGATCCCTCAGGCTTCAGGGGAGGATGTAGAGGCACTGAAGGCTTCCCCCTGCCTGGGCTCAGCCCCTTTGTGTCTGGCAGAATAAAGAAGGGGTTCTTGTTGAAGGGAAATGTTAGGATGGCCAAGAGCCTGCTGGCCAGGAGGGCTTTTGGGAGCCCTCCCAGCCAGTGCCCGTTGCTTGTTGCACTCCGATACCGTGTGTAGGTTATTGGATATTTCACCTTGCACCTTGGATGTATCAATAGCTCTGAGTGAAGGGCAGAGGCGCAGTTTGCTCCAGGTGCTGGAGGTGCCACCTCCAAGAAGAAACGGGAGTGTTGGTGCTGTGAAAGTGATTTGCACTAGGAGGGAGCACGAATATGGGCAGCGGTGGGGTCAGTTCTCCTCCCCGCGGGTGGGTGCTGCTTGGCGGAGCTCTGCCGCCTCTCTCTGCTCTCTCCGCCTGTCGCCAGCAGTCGCCATCCACGGTCCTTCCCCAGAAAACGCCCTTTCCAGAAAGCGACTTTACCCGCTGGCTGCAGGGGGACCGTGTGACAGTCCTGCGCTCACCCCCAGCCCGTGCTGGTCTCTGGGTCTCAGCCCACGGGGTGAGAGTGGGGCAGAGCAGTTGAGGCATCCCCGGGAACAGCCCCTCTCCACAGCCCTGCACCTTCTCTCTTCTCCCTCCATCTCCCCTTCCTCTGCACCACCCACAGGAGCCCAGCGCGGCTCTGAAATGAAACCCCTTGCACAGCCCTGTCCCAGCCTTCCTGCCAGCCTTAACCCTCTCCTCCCCGCTCTGCTCCTTGCAGTAGCCCTGACCTGACCTTCACACCTGCCAAAGATGGCTACGGAGCAGCAGGGTGGCCATGCCCTGAGCCAGTGGACTGCAGGGACCTTCCCAGGGCTGCCTGCACTGCCCAACCATCCCCACCCCAAAGGAACCTCTCCCAGCCTCACTCCTCCTTCCTCCACGTCTGCTCCCTCAGTTACAGGTGCATGCCTTGTCCCTCTCCCTGACTTCTCTCGAATGAAGGTGGCCAGTAACACCCTGTGCCTGCCCCAGGTGCCACTGAGCCCGGGGACAGCCTTGCTCTCCTGGTGCACGAAGCTCTCTCAGCCATCCACCCATCCCAGCAGCCTGGGCTGGGGCTGGTGGGAGGAGATGTCTGGGCTGGCCATGACTGCTCGCCCACTTCTCCTGGCTCCTTCCTGGGGCACGTCAGCTCCATGGCTTAATACCATATGGAGAAGAGGTGGTTTCTGGAGCTCCTGGCCTGATGAGCAAGGCTGAGAGAGAAATGGAGACCAAAGCCTCCGCATCTTCCTTCAGACACAGAGGGGTGGTTTTCCCCATAGCCAGGCTGGGATGGGGACAGACACTCCTTGGAGGCAGCAGTGTCCCTGGTGAGGACTTCGTAGGGCACCAGGCAGCTGGAGGGGGCTTCTCCCTCAGCTGTAAGCCCCCACCCAGCCCTGCCAGAAGTTGGCAGGGCCACAGCCAGGGGCACCTGTCTGCACCAGGTGCTCTCTGCAGGTTGGGCAGGAAGGGGCTGGGGGAGAGTGTGGAGGTGGGTTTACAGCACCTGGTGAAGAGCCAGGCTTTCCAAGCCTTTTTGTGGAGGGATTAATTACAAAAGGGATGGTTATACTTCTGTTATACCGTACCCTGCTGCAGTTACTCTACACCTATAATGTAATTACTCTGTTATACCTCTAATTACCACTGTTTCATATCACTTGGAAGGTTAACAGCATGACTGAATGACTTATTATTCCTTTAGTTTCCTACTTAACACAGTCTCTGTAATGCTGCCGAAGTTTATACTGCTTGATGTATGCAACAAGTATAAAATCCTGTAACTTGGGGCTTAATTTCAGCATTGATAAATCACTGTAAAATAATGCCACAATTGCAGTGTAATTACAGTGTAATTACAGTTGCTGAATTATAAAGCACAACTGAACTTATCATGGTTCAGTGAGGATTAATACACCCCATCAGGTGTTGGCTTTGTGTGTGGTTGTCATTGGGCTGTGACAGTCCCTGGGGTTGTTGGACAGCTGTTGGGTGGGAGCTGCTGTGACAGCTCTGGAGTGACCCCTGTGTTGGGGCTGGGGGTTGAACCCATCCCCTCAAAGCTGTGGAGATTGTGTTTGCAATGGGCACCTCCCCGTGAACATCCTGGGGGAACAAAATGCCACTCCACCAACTCTTCTGAGGAGCTTCAGGTACAGAAGCTGCTGGAGAGAGGTGACACGTGACTTGTCCATGTCACCTCAGCCGAGCACTGCCAGTCCTTGGGAGTTTGCTTGGGTGGTGCTGGGGTGGCCACTAGAAGGTCCATTGGCTCATGTTGACTCTCCTTCCATGGAACAGGCTGATGTGAGCTCAGTGTCCTCATAGTCACCCTTCCAGCTTGACACCAGCCACCCTGGCAGTGGTTTGGAGCTCTGGAGGGGGCACAGCAGGGGTGCAAGTCATGGCACAGCTCAGCAAGAGAGGGTGTGTGCCCAGAGCTCCAGCATTTCCAGGTGCACGGAGTCAGCAGCTCTCCTCTCTTCTCTGCTAAACCCTGAGAAATGAAGGGAGAAGGGTTTATCCTAGCGTGAGCAGAAAATGGCTCTTGGTGGGAAAAGAGCCAGAAGGGCTTGTCAGGTAGTGGGGAAGGCTGGGATGAGAGAGAAGAAGAAGGCTACAAATGCTTTTACTCAAATCAAACAATACAAGAAAAATAAAGGGAGAAAGCAACTTAAGGCCATGGCCTCAATTTTCTTCCAAGTCAATTTCCCCCCCCTCTCTCCACCTGGGGGAGTATCATTGGTGCTTGCGGAGGGGAAGAGCTACATGGAGAGAGGTTTCCGTGGCTTTGCTGTATGTTCTAGCTCCCTGTCTGGGGACATGTCTTACTAAGAGCCAGTTTTGGTCGCTGTTGGAATCTTCAGCCTTCGGGACAGTGTCAGGGCATGGAAGAGGGACAGGAGCATCTCAGGATGGGGCTGGCTTGGGGAAGGCAAGAGCCACCATCCGTGTACCACCCCAGGGCTTCCCCAGCCCCAGAGCACTGCCAGCAGTTCAGTGTGGCCTCTGCCATACCCTCCTCACCCCCCCTTGGCACTGTGAACCAAGACAGGCCATGTCTGAGCAAGTGGTGTTAATTGTCAGCTTGACCCAGGCAATTGAATAAATACTCATGCCATGGAGGGCCTCATCTCCTCTTCAGCCTGGGCAGGGAGCATGAGGGTCCCTCCATCCCTGAGAGCAGCAGGTCATGCTGATACGCTGGAAGGGGGAGCAGTGGGGGGAAGGATGCCAGCAGGATGCACAGAGTGTGCTGATGCTTTGGCAGCAGTGTGGCCGTGGTGAGGGGAGCCCTGCCATGAGCCCCACCGGTGGCTCAACCCTCCCTCTGGCCTTGCCAACACCTTGGCCACCATCTTATGGCCTCCACAGCCCCACAGTCCATCCAAACAGCATCTTCTGGCATGGGACCAGGCTAGGTGGCAGGTCAGCATCCCTTGTTGCAGGGGCTGGGGAGCTTGGCTTGGTATTGCTCATTCTCACAGGTAAGAACAGAAATGTTTTCTGGTTAACTGTTCTGCATGTTTTCTTTCCTCTTTTTTCCTCTGTGTCTCTACAAGCCATCAAGCTTTTTTTTGGTGCCCATAGCATCCTGCAGTGGACATGTGTCCACAGATGGATGTGACTCTTCTGGGCTGCAGGGGAGGACCCAGATATCCTGGTCTGAGGCCAAAGGCTTTACCAACTGAAGTTCTCATACCTTTTGTCTCAGTGCTAGGGTCAGTGTCCTCAGGGGGGGATAGACTGGTGGGTAAGCCAGAGGGTCCCCCCAGGGAATTGGATGTGCAGGGCTGGCCTGTTCCTCCTGGGACATAGCTCTGGGGTCCTACAACAGCCAAGTCACACTCAGATGGCAAAGCCAGAAGCCATCAGGCTGGGCTGATCCCCTGCTCTGGGGGCCAGGCTGACCTCTGCTGCCTGGGGGATGTGCCCATAAGCACCCAGCCCCTGCCCTTGCTGCTGTGAGTCCTTGGGCCAGGCACCCATGGTGCAGCCCAGCCCCTGCCACCCTCCACAGCCCTCTCTTCCCTGGGTGCCCTTTCTCCCTCTCACCCCCACATAGCTCTTGATAATCTCAGTAGGACCCACAATTTTTTTTTTTTTTTTTTTTTTTTTTTTTTTTTTTTTTTTTTGTCTTTTTTTTTTTTCTTTTCTATTCTGTTTCTTCATCAGAATGTGAAACATTAAATATTGCTCTTGTAATTACGGCTAATTTCATAACCAGCACCTTAATTGGATTGGTCTCTGATGGGGAATTCTCGTAGGAGGGAGAAGCAGAAATATTTTGACGTGATCTATTCTTTCAGCTCTTTGTTTGGATTTGAGATGTCGAGTGTGAAATGGGAAACAACTCATTTAGACCTTGGAGGCAACCTGGGGGTGGCAAGCAAAGTCTGAGCTCTCTCGGAGGCTCTTCCCTCCGTGCAGGCACATGGACAAACCTCTCCCTCCCTTGCCTGAACCCAGCCTTTCCCCAGCACCCCTTTGGACTGAGGGCAGTCACAGAGAGCAAAATTGACATGGTGTAACCCAAAATGTGAGGTGGGGGAATCGGAGAGTGAATTACGGGCAAGCATTGGCCTGGTGGCTTGCTTCTGTGCTGGCAAGCAGCTTGTGCATTGTGCCAGGGAACGAGGCACAGCAACGAGGATTAGGCAGAAAAAATAATGGCAGCTGTAGCCATGCTTTAAATGATGATGCAGACGAAGGAAAGAAATTAGGGCCACAGTGGTGAGCAGCATAAAAACCTCCTTCCCCATGCTGGAGGAGCAGGCCTGGCACAGCTCAGCAAGCTAAATCAGGCAGGCAAGGGCCCACTGGTGTCCCCAAGCCCAGAAAAGGACACCAGCCCCTGGTCACCCAGGTTATTTTGGCACTGCTGCTGAGGGGAGCCAGTCCTGAGGGGGTGCTGGTGGCCCCAGTGCTCAGCTGTGGCTGTCCCAGGGAGCTGATGTGCTGCGGATCCTGCCGCCGCTTTGGGCTTGAGCTACGATTTGCTCTGGGAAACATGGAATTGCACTGCCATTAGGTGCTGCCATTAAACTGATCTGTGCTCAGCCTGTTTATCCTTTTCAATGGGAAACGATACAGAAGCTGAACAGAAATGGAAACCCCGGCCTTGCATTTCCGATTTAATTTCTATGCGCTGTATTTCCCCGTGATTAGTTTTGTTCTCTCGTACAGCCCAGAGTGCAGGCTCTGTATTATTATCAGCATCACTGGGGAGAAGGAGGAAGGGGTGGAAAGCATCTCTTTCAGCTCAAGCAAAACACAACAAAACCACCTCAAAGCAGCTCTCTTGTCGAGGGCAGCGGGGAGCCCGCTCCATCCCCACAGTGGGTCTCTCCTTTTTCTCCATGCCCACTGCTCACCCGCTGGAAGGCAGAAAAGGTTGGGGGACGGCACAGCTCCCCAGGGCACAGCTGAGGCTGCCCGCGTGCTGACAGCCCTTCTGGCAGCCATTAAACCCATTGTGCTTTTCACCCCTGCTCCAGCTGTGTGGCAGCACTGCCTGCCCTGCTCCCAGCACTGCGGGATGCCTGCACCTCCCGGGATGTGTCCCCAAAGCACCTGGAGCTGAGAGCTGCTGGGGGACAGCACCCACAGCCAGCACCAGCTCAGCGTGGGGCACCCCATGAAATCAGTGTGTTGGATTTCGTGAAATTGCCCTTAAAACCCTCAGAGTTTCCAGTGTGTTGTTTTCTCCTCTCCCTCAGTGTTTCCCACTTTTTCCTTCTTGCTTGGGGGGGCAAGGATCCATGGTTTGGGTGGAGTGCCAGGGCCCCCAGAGCTCTGTGTGCAGCCTTCATCCCTACAAACCACATGTATCCATAGGGCTGGCAGCACATGGAGCCAAATCCTGGCCAGGCCACATCCCACAGCATCTCCCCATCCATGGGGATCTGGGGGGGGAAGGGCTGGCAAAGGGCTGACCCCTTGTCCCTGTGCCCACCTTGGTGTATGGGTATGCCTGAGTGCAGGGCAGGTGGGCACAGCCGTGGCTCAGCACAGTTTGTTTTTATCTCATGTATTTTATTGTTGAATGAAACAATAACAGCAAATACAGGCCCTGAAGACAAGCCATAAATAATGCAAAAATCAAACAAGCAAGAAAGAGGGAAAGAAAAAAACCTGTATGTGTAAAACCAGTGAAGAGAAAGCCTAGCTGGGAAGATTTTTTTTTTTTTTTTTTTTTGGCTCCCTTTTTGCTCTGCTCCATTCTTTCTGGAAATTCCCACGGCACTCCATTTGTTATTATGTGAACAAAACTTAATAATAACAGAGAGGGGTAGAAAAAAGAGAGATCTGGCTTGTGGGAAGGAGTCAGGAAGGGAGGGAGATGGAGAGGACTGAGGCTTTTGTCTCTTGCAGTGCCTTCAAACAAAGCCCCTGCATGAGCCCACCACCCCGACAGGGCAGGGACATCTCTGCCATTGCCACCCAGTGCTGGTCCTGGCAGGGGGGCAGATGTGTGCCCTCAGATGGGTTATCCCAGAGCCAGCAGTGCTGGGCTGCAGTCAGCTTCTCCCAAAAGGCTTCTGAGGGCGTTTATTTTAGGCAGCAATATAAAAATATCACGTCCAGTCCTAAAGGGAGGTAAACCAGCAGGTTTTCCTGGAGGCAGAGAAGCTGTTGGGTTTTATGTCCTCTAAAGTCTTCTCACTGTTTCCAGGGGAAGACACAGCACTCCAGAGCAGCCCTTGTGCTTTTCTAGGTACCCTGCACAGGTTGTAGGGGCATGGGAAACAGAAGTGGTGCTGTAAGTATGGTTTAAGCTTAAATTAAACCTAAGGAACATGAGCAGTCCCTGGCAGCATGGTTGCTGTAGCACCACAGGCTTGGGACGTGCTCACTGCTCCCCATTTGGGCAGCGTTTGGGACTTTGCTCTGGAGTTTCTGCCTTCAAGCAGTGGCAAGGACACAGTGGGGACACAGCAGCTCGGACTCTTGGCTATTGAAGTGGGTGATGTCCTAAGGATTTGCTGATGTCTGTAGGGCCAGGATGTTGGGCTGGTTTGGTATTTGCTCTCCTGCTGGACCAGCCCTGGGCAAAGGAAGGCAGCAAGGCACCAGGGCACTCCCCACCTGTGCTGGGCTCCTCCCCATGGCTCTGCTGCTGGAGCTGCTAGGTGCCCCAGGGCACTGCAGAGCCATTGGTCACCTTCAGCAGAGGCTTAGGGCTGCAGGGGATGGGATGTCCCCAGGCAGGGAGCCCTGGGGAGGGAGGGAGCATCTTGTTTTGGTGCCAGCCAGTTGCCCCCACCAGGCCCTTAGTGGCTGCCCCAGGTATGGTTTGTGCTTTTGGGATTGCCAGGAGCAGTGGCTCAGCCTGGCGGGGCTGCCCATCTTGCTGCTGGGACTGTCCAGGGCACAGGGACCATCTTCAGGGGCTGCTCCCTGGGTCTGGGGGAGCGAGAAGCCCCCCAGTCACTGGTCCAAGCATCAAGGCAAGCCCCTACAGAAATGCCATCTGCTCCTGATCTGATGGAAACATGCTCTGGCAGCAGGGTGACTTTGCACCAGCCGCTTTTATGCTAGATCAGGTGGTGTCCTGCCCCTGACAAACACGGGGTTCAGCCCAGGCACCGTGCAGCTGCATTCTGGCTGAGTCTGCAGTGCTGCAGCAGCTTTCTGAGCTGCCCAGAGCAGATGGGCAGGATTGCTGAGCCACCTGGGCTGTCCCCCAGCATCCAGCCCTAAACCTACTGCTGCTACCTGGGGTAAGACCCTGCTAAGGGCTGGGTCTGCTCAGAGCACTCCTGGGGAGCTCAGGGGAGGGCAGAAGGTCTCTGGATAGCATTGAATTCCATTCCCAAGAAAAAAACCTTATCCTCCCTCCAGTGCAACAAGAAAGGGTGGCTGCCAGCCCTGGAGGAGCAGGCAGTTTTCTCCCTCCATGAGCAGGAGCAGGATGGTGGCCCAGGCTCTGGCAGCTTTCCCCAAAGGGCCTTTGAAGGCACTGTCCTAGGGACTGCCATGTCCCACGACACCTTGCTGGCCATGGACACGTGGAGGCAGAGTGCAGGGGATGCCTTCACAATGTCATTGTGACCCTGGCAGCTGTCCCAGAAGTGGCTTTTTGGACAGAACTATTTTTTTCACCTCAAATGCTTCCATAGCCCTAAGAAGAGTCTGGGTTTTTTCCATTCTCCTTTTTCATTTACAGACAGGGGAGAAAAGGGATCTGCCAAGACCCTCGTGTTATACTGAATCCTCCTCTACTCAGCACTCACTCATCCCTCGAGTGCCTGCTGAGCTGGGTACCTTCCAGCGAGCACCTAAAACATCCTGGTGATCCAGCCCATGTCTACAGGGAATCCACAGGAGATTTGCCAAAATAAAAAGGAGAAGTCCCATTCAACTAGCTGATGCACATCCATCCAAGCCAGCACAGTGCACAGCAGCCTCCTGCTGACCCAGCCTCTAACATTCCTGGTGCTGGAGTCCCAAGCTGAACCTCTGGGAGATATTACCCCAGCAAACACAGCTTTCCTGCTCTTTGTCTCACAAATAGAAAAATATCCCCTCCTCCCAGCTTGCCTGTCATGGGAAGCATTGAAACACCAGAGGTGGTGGGCCAGCCCATGGTGATGAGTAGAGGAGCGTGGCCAGTTCCTGAGCTTCACGGTGTGCTGCTCCCTTACACTCCTCATTTCTCTCTTGCTAGCTCAGGGCTTTTCACCCCCAACATCCACAGCTGCCTTTGCAACTACTTATTGATCACTTCTCAGGATGTTTTCTTTGCTGATGGGGCACTGAAGTATGTGCAGGCACGGGGAGAGAAGAGACATTACAAACGAAGGAGCAAAGGTGTGAGGAAGGTGAGCAGGCCTTGCACAGATGTGATCGCAAGAAACAGCCTCAGCTAAAACTGCTCTGAGCTTCAGCATCCTGCAGGGACAACCAGGATCTCCTTCCCATTGGCCTACTCTGATAACCTGCCTGCCAAGCCTGCAAACCACTCTCCAGGTTGGCTCTGGGCCATTGCTGATTTTCCTTCTACTGTACCTATCTGTCTCTGCATGAAGTCGAGTAGATCCTCAGGCCAGAGCTAAACCAAGGGGCAGCTGGGCCAAAGACTCCCCCTTCCAGCATCTCAGCCCCTCAGCCCACTTTAAAGCTGTTTTCCCCAGTACATCCCCTCCCCTTTTTGCTCTCACAGAATCACAGAATCAGCCAGCTTGGAAAGCACCTCTGAGATCATCAAGTCCAACCCTTGATCCACTCCTCCCGTGGTTCCCAGACCATGGCACTGAGTGCCACATTCAGTCTCTTCTTGAAAACCTCCAGGGATGGGGAATCCACCACCTCCCTGGGCAGCCCATTCCAATGCCTGATCACCCTCTCTCTAAAGAATTTTTTCCTAATATCCAACCTAAATCTCCCCTGGCAGAGCTTAAGCCCATGCCCTCTTGTCTTACTCGTAGCTACTTGGGAGAAGAGACCGACCCCCCCCTGGCTCCAACCTCCTTTCAGGGAGTTGTAGGGAGTGATGAGGTCTCCCCTGAGCCTCCTCTTCTCCAGACTGAACACCCCCAGCTCCCTCAGCCCTTCCTCACAGGACTTGGGCTGGAGTCCTTTCACAGTCTCCTTGTTTTTCTCTGGATCTGCTCCAGCACCTCAATCTTCTTCCTCTCTTGTTGCCCTTTGGCTTCCCTGGCTTAATCCCCTGCAACACCTGGGGCACCACGTTTTGGGTGGAAGAGCCCATTGCCACAAGGAAAGGGTCCTTTACAGGCCCCTCCCCAGGCCAGCTGCTGCAGGTATCTGGTGCCAGCCAGGTGGTGTCAGTGCCGGAAGGTGAATTGCATCTTAAATACTTCTTCATGCTCTTTTACAGCCTCAGAGCAACTGCCAGAGCAGATCAGGTTGCAGCACACCTATTCCAGGCTCCCTCCTCGCAGCAGCTGAAAGCAGATACTTCAGAAGGCTGAGCAGAAGCTCCTGGCTGGAGAGTTGGGCCTGCATGTGGGAGAGTGGGAGAGGGTGACCAGTGTGGGGTTGTGCTCCTCACAGAGGAACCCATTGCATGTGTGTCCCTGCCACCCTGGAGGGGTCCTTCTCAGCTTCCCCAACTTCTCATACCCTCCTGTGCTGCTTCTGGAGGCCTTGCTGCCTGTACAGAATCACAGAATGGTTTGACTTGGAAGAGACCTTGAAGATCATCTAGATCCAACCCTTGTGCCATGGGCAGGGACACCTCCCACTAGACCAGGTTGCTCCAAGCCCTGTCTAACCCGGCCTTGAACTCTTCCAGGGAGAGGGCATCCACAACCTCCTTCAGCAACCTGTGCAGTGTCCCTACCAGCTTCATAATTAAGAATTTCCTCCTAAAATCTAATCTAAAGGACACAGGGCAACCATTCACACTGCAGTCTCCTGTTTTCATGCCCTTGCTTAACAGCCCATCCTTTAGCAAAGGCCCAGAGGAACAACAGAGGCAGCTTCTCACCACCCAGACCATCACTGGGCCTCCAGCCACCCACCNCTTTCTCTCTCCTTCCTCCCCACCCCACCTGCTCTCTTCTCCACTTTTCCCACCCACTGCCAACCAGCCTGCCCTGGCCCTGGGTGGGAAAAGTGGAGAAGAGAGCAGGTGGGGTGGGGAGGAAGGAGAGAGAAAGCAAAAGGGCCCATCAAGTGGGCACTGGACACGGGGAATGATGGCAAGAGACAGAAATGGGCATAAATGTGTTTGGCAAATGAAAGCTTCTCCCTTTGTTTTGCTGCTTTGCAGCCAGGTAGCTACATGACAGTGCAGAGCCCGGGGTCTGGATAAGCAACTCTTTTAGCAGCAGGAAAGGTTGTTAAATATTTATTTGTAAACCTGGAGTCTTTATCTCTAAAATGTAGTCAAGTTCAATAAAATTTGAATTGGCTGTAGCAGTTTAGAGAAGACCAGAGCACTGACTCAGAGCTTTGTGTGCAGCCATCAGGCCAGAGACAGGGCTGAGCCCCTGGCTGACCCACACCCAAACTTTCACCCACACCACAGCCTGGGTGGGTGCCCCATACTGCTGGCATTGGGCTCCTGTGTGGAGCTGGGACCACCCTGCAAACACAGCACTGCAGCAAGGTGTGCCCAGGGGGTGGGGACGTGCTCCCCAGCCCTGCTGAGCCCCAGGACCACCCCCTGGGGACAGGGCTCACTTGCTCCTAAATTTCCTGGTGTTGTTTGATGCTTTCAAAAGCATCTGGTTCAAGGGTGAACGTCTTCCACACTGTGATTTATGGCTGCCAGGTGGGGGTTGTAGCTGACTTGGGGATTTTTGCTGCTCGCTCACTGTCAGCATGGCAGGTCACTTGGTGCTGAGGAACACCAGCCCAGCCCTGAGCGGGTGAGCAGGGGACAGCCCAGGGACAGTGGTGACAGTGGAGGGCACAGCCAGGCGTGCTGCCCACCACTCAGGGCAGGAGGGCAGCAGAAACCTCAGGAGCAAACCCAACCTCCTGGATCACAACCTGGGCTTGGTTGCCCTGTGCCTAGAGCCCTCACCAGGGAACCAACCCCACAGGCACCAGGGCTCCAGCCCATCCCTGAGCTGCCTTCCCAGGCTCAGGTCCAGAACTGCATCTTTCCACCCCTCACTGGTGCCAACCAGAGATGCACAGTGGGTCCTGCTGCATTTAGCACCAGGGCAGGGTGCCTCCATCTGCACCTCTGGACAGGTCTGGCATCTTCCCCAGGGCAGCAGTTGCACTTGAGAGCCCTCATCCCCTGGCAGCAGGGTGGCAGGGACAGGAGTCGGTGGATGCCATAGCTCTGGGTGTAACTCTTTGCTTTGGTTTACACTGGCTTGCTCCTTGCCTGAAGTCAGCAAGTCCAGCAGTTGCTCCTTTATTAATTTTTTTTTTTTTTTTTTTTTTTTTTTCTCACCAGAGGGCTGCAGTTCTCCCTGGGCCAGCCTGGTCTGCCTGTCACAGCCGTGTGTCCTGATCCTGCCTGGCAGCTCCTGCTGAGGCCATGGCCAGGCACATTTCACCATCCTCAGGAGGGTGGGAGGACTTCAGTTTTTTGGAAAACCCTCGATGGCACTTTGGCTCAGTCACTTCCAGTCTCCTGCAGGCAGCAGCTGCTGAGAGTGGCCACTGCCATCTCTCCCCCGGTGACACCAAGTCCCCTCCAGAGAGTCACCCAAGTCCCCCCTGAGGTGCCACAGCCCCTTGCCTGGCCAGCACCCACAGCCCCAGAGTGGCCACCAGGGCACCACGTGGTGGCCGATGCGAGGGATCCAAAAGGACAGCCCTGCCTTTGGGCTGAGGGTCACTGATGGGATGCGAGCCCAGTGGCTGCGGAGGGGCTGTGTGGCGGTGTCTGTACAGCCATGTGCAGGTTATTGGCCTCAGCTCACATGAAAAATCTCAATCTGAACCTTTTTTTTCAGAAGGGCACCTCTCAATATCAGCCTCACCTTGAGGCACAACTGTTCATCTCCGAAACCTAGAGGTAAATGGGACCCAGAAGTGATTTAAAGCTCATCTTAGCCCAGAATTTTTCAGCTTATTCATTGTTTTTCTCCCAAAGCTCTTCTGTGACTCTGGCTATTAAGATTACGGATGTTTTTTTGTCAGGGATTCTATTTATCACAGATTTAAATTTAGCTGGGAACTAATAACATGTGAGGTATGTCTAGACTTTAATCCTATGCAAGTGAGCTTGTCTCATCTTTAATGCCACGTGGATTTTGCTTCATTCATCTGTCACTTCTTTGCTTATATTTTAGCCAGCAGTGCCACATCCCTCCCGGCAGCTCTGCCTGCTGCCCCTCCAGTGCAGGAAAAACAGCTCAGAACTAAAAGTCTCCCAGGTGCAATCCCCTTCCCGATAGTGGAGGGGCAGAATTCGGCCCACCGAGGGGTCAGGGTTGATGCAGGAGCCACGGGTGGGGTCCTGTGGTGGGATTCGGCGCTCGCCCCCACCCCGTGCCCACCGGGGAGCGGGAGCGTGCGGCTGCGTGCGCGGGCAGAGCTGAGATTTCAGCTCAGAACACAGCCAAATAAGGCCACTGCCTGGCACGCTAATGAGCTGAAGTCTTTTCAGCCCTGGTATAATTAAGCCCCTTAGACTGTATTTTGTTTTGCATGCAGTGTTTTGCTTTCTCTGATGGCTTTCTCAGCACGTCTGTGAGGAGTAGGAATTGGTTTCTCACAAACACCATCCGAGGGCGGCTGCGAGCGCGCTGGCGTTGGCACCTCACGGGCAGGAGGAGGGTGGCAAAGGGTGGTCTGGGGAGTCCCTGGGCAGCCCAGCCCCTGCATGGGGAGCAGATCCACGTCCCCCACTTTGCCCAAGAGCCACCCAGCGGTGGTGCCACCAGCCCCAGGGCACCGGCACGTCCCTCTGGAAGGTCCCAGCCCCACCCCAGCAGCACCCCCACTCATATTTGTGAGGCTGCCCAGCACCCTCAGCACTCAGGAGGTGATGGCACGGGGGATGATGAATTGCAAATATCTGGCAAATGGATCTTTGAAGCCCGGCCCAGGCTCAAGTGAACCCATTGGAAACATTTCCACCAGACCGGGTCATGCTGGCCTGGGGCTGGTGGGAGGGAGCTCAGCACTGTGGCCAGGGGAGCAGTGTGGGATCAGCTCCCAGCACTGCACCCCTTCATTCTGGGGGGTGATGTGCTTTGGGTGGCCCCCGGCAACCAGCCCCAGGGCAGAAGTAGCAGGGAAAGTGGGTGGAGAAGGAGAGTGAGCTGGGAGGAAACCACAGGAGGATTTCTGTGGGGACTCCAGGACCTCAGAGGCAGCACGCCTGGTGTGCCAAGGTCTGGTGGTTTCCGAGATGGTGCTGGTGGGCATTTTAATGGCCAGTCCATCAACTTTCATCTTCACATCTTGCAAAGAAATTTTGAATAATTTGGGGGGAACAAATGTCACGTATCTGCACAAAATGATGAATGTAAACAGATGCAATGGAGTAACGCACAGATTGTGTACCAGACCCATAAATAGTGCCGGAGCAGGGAATGTAATGCACAGGATATATAATGATGGATACAAATGGAGCCAATGGAAGTAATGTATTGAGTATATTCAGTGATAGTCATAAATAGCATTAGTGGAAGCAATGCGGAATGTACACATAACAATAGATATAAACATGGTCAGGAGTAGCTGTACATCTAATATGCAATATTAATATGATGTGATTCCTCATAACTGCCTGAACAACAAGGAGATAAATGCAACAGAAGCAGCATGACAGGGAGCCTCTGCTTGCCAATGGGCTGGGGTGGTTCTGGGCCAGGGTGCAAGCCAGGCCATAACCCTGAGTGGGTTTCCCAGCCCTCCCCAGGGAAGGCAGCAGGAGGCTGGGCCTTTCCCAGCTGAGATCAGGCAGACCCTCTTACCCCATGCACCCACTGAGCTGCAGATCCCCAGACCTCGTGTTGGGCTGTAGCTTGCTCTGTGGATCCACTGACCCATTGCTGTTTCTCAGTGGGTCTGCAGCTGGCGGGCAGGCATGGTGGGAGGCAAAGGACTAACCCTGGGGACACAGCGAGACTGGGCTGCTCTGGGGGAACAGAGAGGAGGGAGCCCAGGGAGCTGCTGCCGTGCTCCCCAGCCAGACACCCCGCTGCCAGCCGACTCCAAGCAGGGTTCCCCCAGATGCTCGATCCCGTGCTCAGCTCCTCTGCATTTGCAAAGCAGCCTTTATATTCAGGCTCCATCTACAGGGAACTGAATAATTTCAAGAGCTTAAAATAGGATGTAGATAGATGTGTTTAGTATTAATTTTTTTTTTTTTTTTTTTTTTTGAGAAGGCGAGGAAGCGAGGTCTGTCTGACACAGATTCCTCAAGGCTTTCCACTCAAAGTCTGTGCACGTTCCACCATCAAGAGAAAAGTTGGGGGGGTGGGGAGGAGAGCTGGTCTTGTAGCCAAAGGGCTGGATTTCAGCTGGAAAATGAGAATCTCTGCTCTGCCTCTGCCTTTTGCCATAACCTCAGCTCTACCAAGATAATAAACCTTTTGCTGTGGTCGTGCCTGTTGTTTGCTGATGCCCACCTTGCTCTTTCTCTCTGCCCGTTACCTGCAGGTGAGAGATAGGATGGTAGCTGGGGAGGCGAGTATGCGCAGCCCAATCCTGGCCTGCTGGCAGCCGATCCTCCTCCTGATGCTGGGATCCATCCTCTCCGGCTCCGCCACGGGCTGCCCGCCACGCTGCGAGTGCTCTGCCCAGGAGCGTGCCGTCCTCTGCCACCGGAAGCGATTCATGGTCGTGCCGGAGGGGGTCCCGACTGAGACCAAGCTGCTGGACTTGGGCAAGAACCGCATCAAGACGCTCAACCAGGATGAATTTGCCAACTACCCTCACCTGGAGGAGCTGGAACTAAATGAGAACATTATCAGTGCCATTG
This sequence comes from Florisuga fusca, assembly GCA_038090715.1. NCBI lineage: Eukaryota > Metazoa > Chordata > Aves > Apodiformes > Trochilidae > Florisuga > Florisuga fusca. The sequence goes on along the minus strand of JAAWXA010000040.1, from coordinate 5,191,262 downwards.
AACCTGGGGCTTTCAACAACCTCTTCAACCTCAGGACGCTGGGGCTCAGGAGTAACAGACTCAAGCTGATCCCCTTGGGGGTGTTTACTGGACTCAGCAACCTTACCAAGCTAGACATTAGTGAGAACAAAATTGTGATCCTCCTAGACTACATGTTCCAGGACTTGTACAACCTGAAGTCTTTGGAGGTGGGGGACAACGACCTCGTCTACATCTCCCACCGGGCCTTCAGCGGTCTGAACAGTCTGGAGCAGCTGACCCTGGAGAAATGCAACCTGACCTCCATCCCCACAGAGGCCCTGTCTCACCTTCACGGCTTGATCGTCCTGCGGCTGCGCCACCTGAACATCAACACCATCCGGGATTACTCATTCAAGAGGCTGTACCGCCTCAAGGTCCTTGAGATCTCACACTGGCCCTACCTGGATACTATGACGTCCAACTGCCTCTACGGGTTGAACCTGACCTCCTTGTCCATCACCCACTGCAACCTGACGTCCATCCCGTATGTGTCAGTGAGGCACTTGGTTTACCTCCGGTTCCTGAACCTCTCCTACAACCCCATTGTCACCATTGAGGGCTCCATGCTCCATGACCTGCTCAGGCTGCAGGAGATCCAGCTGGTGGGAGGGCAGCTCACCACGGTCGAGCCCTTCGCCTTCCGCGGCCTCAATTACCTGCGCATCCTGAACGTGTCAGGGAATTTGCTGACCACCCTGGAGGAGTCAGCCTTCCACTCTGTGGGCAACCTGGAGACGCTCATCCTCGACAACAACCCCTTAGCCTGCGACTGTCGGCTGCTCTGGGTTTTCCGGAGGCGTTGGAGGTTGAACTTCAACAAGCAGCAGCCTACCTGCTCCACCCCAGAGTTTGTCCAGGGCAAGGAGTTCAAAGACTTCCCTGACATCCTCCTGCCCAACTACTTCACCTGCCGCCGAGCACGGATACGGGACCGCAAACCTCAGCAGATCTTTGTGGACGAAGGCCACACGGTCCATTTTGTCTGCCGGGCAGATGGGGACCCGCCCCCCACCATCATGTGGCTCTCTCCCCGGAAGCACCTCATCTCTACCAAAACCAACGGGCGGCTCACTGTCTTCCCTGACGGCACGCTGGAGGTGCGCTACGCCCAGATCCAGGATAATGGCACCTACCTATGCATCGCCAGCAACGCGGGTGGCAACGACACCATGCTGGCCCACCTGCACGTGCGCAGCTACTCCCCAGACTGGCCCCACCAGCCCAACAAGACCTTCGCCTTCATCTCCAACCAGCCCAACGAGAGCGATGCCAACAGCACGCGCGCCACCGTGCCTTTCCCCTTTGACATCAAGACTCTCATCATCGCCACCACCATGGGCTTCATTTCCTTCCTGGGCGTCGTGCTCTTCTGTCTGGTGCTCCTCTTCCTGTGGAGCCGGGGGAAAGGCAACACCAAGCACAACATTGAAATCGAGTACGTGCCGCGCAAATCCGACGCGGGCATCAGCTCTGCCGATGCACCGCGCAAGTTCAACATGAAAATGATTTAGCCAGGCAACAATTTGCAAATAATAATGGTGTTTTGTTTTGGTTTTTTTTTCTAAAAAAAAAAAAAAAAAATTAAAAGAGAACAAATTAACAAATAAAAAAGAATTCAAAAACAAACATTGCTACAAACATACCGACCTCTCTCTCCTTCCACCATGCTCTCGGCCCCTGTCCAAACCCACTGCACCCGCACTGTCACCACCTCTTTCTCCTCCTCTTCTTCTTTATACCAGGAAAACATTCAGCCGATGTCTTCAGGACTTCTGTGTTTGTAAGAACTTTGTCTGATGGACTCTGGTGTCAGATATTACTCTGAGAGGGAAAAACAACGGGGGGGGGGAGGGGGAAAGAAAGAAAAAAAAAGAAATAAACCCAATAAAAAGTTATGAACTTTCTTCTGTAACTTTGATTTCAGTAATTATGGATTTTTATGAAAACTTGAAATAATAAAAAAAACCCTATTTCCTATAGCTAGCTGGAATGCAAAATCTTGACTTCTTGATCTGTCCAGTTCTGTATCTCTGGCCAGCCCTCACTCACTTTCTTACCTCAGAGGCATTTTCCAGGAGCTTCACAACAGCCTAGGCCAGGCCCGGTGTCCTGTTGATGCCAAAGCTTCACATTCCCCCAAAAGGTGCTTCCTGCTGTGTCCACAGGAGTTTGATGATTTTTCCCAAGGACTGGCTGTGGCTTGTGAGCTGTTCCCTGCTCCACACTTTTATAAACACACAGAGTCTGAGCCAGCTGTAACCCACTGGCTGCCCTGGTGCTGGCTCCAGCGTGCCCATCGTGGTGGTGTCTGGTCACCAAGGCAGCTCCCTCCCTTTGCTGAACCCTGGGACTTGGGATCAGGAGCTCTGGGAGGTTTGTGTTGTCTCAAGGAGGTAAAGGGGAGGAATGGAGTTAAACTGGTCCCCAGGTTTTGTGTCCCTTTTGGGAGAGGTGTGACAGTGCCACCCATGGCACAGGCTGCAGGCAGCATCAGCATTCCAGAGCAACTGAATGGAAAGGAGCAAGTCAGGAAAGCAGCCACAGAGGGAAGAGACAGATGGGCAAAGAGATGTCTCAAGTCAAGCTTTGAGAACAAAAGAAGCATCATCAGGCCAGCTCACCCCCTCCCCAGGTGGTCTCTGGCAACTTTCCAACCCCCAGAAGGCACGGAGATGGGGTGAGGGAAGAGTCAGCCCTCCCATAGGGCCTTTCCATGGGAGAACCAGGGCTGGTACCATGGGCTGGGGTCCCCAGCACAGCCTGACAGCCTTTGGCTCTGCTGGAAGTGCAAAATATCCCTGCAAACTGTGGTCATTGGGGTACTCAAGGTTTTTAGAAACGCTACTGAAGTAGCAGGTGCTTCCTGGCTGCCATCAGGACCAGCAAGCAGTTTGCTGGCCCACCCAGCCTTGGTGGCATCTCCGAGGTGGATGGGCTGAGATTTGCATGCTTGATTTGTAAAGCACTTATGGAATCCTCAAGGATCAAAGTCACATCAGGAGGATTTATTAAAAAAAAAAATTAAAAAAAATTGCAACAGGATCCTGGAGCAACAACGGGAAAATGATGGATTTGCTTTTCTTCCAGCAATGTGCCAGTCCAGAAGAACCAACCTGAAACATCTGCGCTTGTAGGAAGGGGGGAGTTTTTGCTGGTTTCAGCTTTCTATTCATCTTCAAACAAAACATTTTGTGATTCTTTCTCCACAGCAGGTTTCCAAAGCTTTGATTTGTTAGTTTCTCATGGCTAACCCATCTTCCTTTTGTAACTTTGAAACCAAAACATTTTTTTAAAGCCTTTTGCTTTTGTTTTTCTTTTTAAAAGAGACAAAGCAAAGTGCTTCTTTGCAGCTTCCCCTTCCACCAGTGTTTAACCAAAATTTCCAGTAATTAAATACAAAACCAGAAAACAGAAACATGCACAAAGAGGCCCGAAGCTGAAGGCAGGTGCACTGGGCACAAGGAACCCCAGACACCAATGTAATTAAAAGAAGTAATTCATACCTAAATAATAAATAACATAGCTAAACAAAAGAGCTAATAACACACCTAGATTAAAAAAAAAAAAAAAAAAAAAAAGACAATAATAACCAAGTTGAACAGGGTACTTGAAATGCACCACAGTGTCCCAGCAAGTAAGTGGAGGGATCAAGTCTTTTCAATGTTAAAAATTATCTTTATATGAGAGAGAAAAGGGGAAATTATTTCTTTTCTGTGTAATGTCTCAGGCTGTGCAAGTGCAGGCTATTTCCCAGACAGGGACTTGTCCCCAGAGCCACTGGTGCCCCCAGAACTACCACCTCTGCTGCTCAAAACCCTCCAGGGGGAGTAAAGTGTGCTCTGCATCAAGTCCCCCATTAGCAAGTTTGCTCAACGCTCTGTGGCACTGCTGCCTGCCACACAATTTATTACCCACACCATTTTTTTTAATCTTCAGTGCTTTGTGAACTGGATAATTTTTTTTTCCAGTCACTGTGTGATTAAAGCAGATGGATGGAGCAGAAGAAAAGCATCTTAGAGTGGCCAGCATCTCAGCTCAGCAATTTTCATGGTTGGCAAAGATGGGGAGGAAAAAAAAAAAACAGGAAAAAAAAAAAAAACAACCCAAAGAATAAACTCTTTTTTCTCTCCTTTGCTGAAATGTATGGTGTGTTTCTTCTGCAGTTTAATCAGGGATGAGAGAGCAGCTCCTGAGTTCCAGCACTGCTCTTCAGGTTGTGTGTCAGAGCCACAGAGCTCTTCTTGCTTGTTTTCTTTTTAATAAGAATAAATAAAAAGCACTTCATAAAAGAGCTTAAAAGAGGCAGCAAAATCCCCAAGGAAGAGATGTGTTTAGGGCAAGGAGGGGGCTGCCTGTGAAACATGTCTTCACTCCCCTACTCCCAAGGCTGATGGGGGGATCTCCACAGCAGGCACCCTGGGTTGGGATGTGGACATGGAGGAGGACAATGGCCTTCTGTGCTATTCAGCACTTCCAGCCTGGGCACATCACCCTCCCCAGGCATGTCCCTCACCCTCACCAGGCTGGGGGCTGGCAGGGGGCAGGAGCAGAGTTATGAGCATCCTGCAGGAGAGGCATTTATACCCTCCACCTCTCTTCCCTTCCTCATCAATCCCCCTCAGCTCCTCTCCTGGAGCTCAGAGGGATGTTAGGCAGCACAAAAAGCCATGTTGGAGGTTGTACCTGTGCTTACATAGAGGTGAGGAGCCCAGGAAGGCTGGATCTTCCCTTGCCCCTGGTGCCCCACAGCCCCCACAGCCCCTGGCTGTGCTTCCCGGGATTGCTGCCTTCCCCCGTTTCTGTCAGACCTTATCACATTTAATTTTACTTCTTCTCTCACTAACTGCCCTCCCCTCTCTTATCTCTGCTTCAGAGTCAATTTTTCACTCTCCCCTTTCTCATCTTTATCGCTTGTGCTTTTTTTTTTTTTTTTTTTTTTTTTTTTTTTTTTTTTAAAGTACTTTCTGCCTTCTGTGCATTTCTCTCATTCTCATTCCTGCCATTTCTCTCCATCAGGCACTCTGCTCTCCCTGCCACATCCCTGCTTCCCATGGTCCCCTCTCTGCACACACATTTCTCCTCCACATCTTTAACTCGTTCCCCTTTTCCCCCCTCCTCACTTCTCCTGCTTTCCAGCCCTGCTGGCTGCTTTGCCATGAGACAGGGCATGGGTCTAAGGAAACATTTTTTCACTGAAAGGATTGTCAAACATTGTCTGCCCAGGGCAGTGATGGAGTCAGCATCCCTGGAGGTATTTAAATGGCATGTGGACCTGGTCCTTAGGGACATGGTTTAGTGATGAGCTTACAGTGTTGGTCAAAGGTTGGACTGGATGATCTTGAAGCTCTCTTCCAACCAAAGACATTCTGTGATTCTGTGTTGCAGTTCTGTCCCTACCACCACGGTTTTGCAGGACACAGCAGAGGAGGAAGGCTTTGAGGTGGCTCAACACCCCAAAGGAGTGTTTGGCAACCATCAGGTGTGGCAACCTTTGGCAACCATCCCAAAGGAGATGGTTTGGTAAGCAGCCCTGCTCCCCAAGGGTTCATGCAGTTCCTCCTGGAAAAAATAGGCCTGCTGCTTTCCTCTTTTTTTCTGGGTCCATCCATGATAGATTTACTGGGATTCTATCAGTTTATGATTAAAACACATAAATTTTACTAGGCCTTTTTTCTTATTTTCCATAATCTGCAGGATTCAAGGCAATCAAATTTTAAATGAAAAACGTGGGCTGTGCAGTCAGGTCCTGGTGTAATAGGAAACAGTTAATTTCCTGATCTATCCCCATTGCTGGTGGTACTAAAAAAATACTGCCCTGAGACAGAGATTTTTTCTCAGTTCCCTTTAAAACAATGTACTTACCTGAGCAAAGGACCAGAGGAACAAGACGAACCACACAGTGTCCCCCACCACTGCAGCTTGTTCCCTCCTGATGTTTCCAAGCAGAGTTTTCCAGCAGACTCAGGTGGGTGCTGAGGGTCTCAGGGGGACTCAGTCTGGGATGAGCAGGGTGGCAATTATGGCTCCTTATCAGCTGCTCCATCTCAGCTCCCCATCAGCAGGCAGCAGGTAGCTCCAGCCCCTCCAGGAGATTTCATCATGTGCCTGTTATGACCCAGGTAATAAGACATTTCATTCAAATGAGCAAATTTATTCCAGTGGCACTTTAATAACAAAATCAATAAAACTACACTTCCAAGCACAGCTTTATCATATGTTAAAACTACAGGATATTGCCTGGATATACTAAATTCTGTCCCTGATATAAAGTGCAAAGTTTAGAAGACAGATGACACCATTTGCCACAGTAGGAGGATAATGCTCCAATAAATCCATGGCCACCTGGGCACTTCAGAGTTTTCACATGCTGCACTTGGTGGCCCCTGGGAGCTTCCCAATGACAGCAAGACCAGGCAAATGGTCCTCAGGCTTGTGGTGTAGATGTAAGGAGTACAACCCCATGTCAGAGCAGTGAGACATCCACACACACAGACCAGACAGGGATGAACACTGTGGACTCAGTTACCAGTGTGGGTTACCTTATCTGTGGTGGCTTTCTCCAAAAGAACTGGTTCTGATTGGGTGGGAAGATGAGAATCCAGCTCCATGTGGTGTGGGCTGGCATTTCCCAAATAGCTTCTCAGTGTTACCATTAAACTAGAAAAGAGATGGGACAGTTGGGAAATGCTGTCATTCCTGCAAGTCCAAGGAAGCATCCTGGTGCTGCCTGGTCCTGGGTGCTCCTGGGTGCCCCTCCATGCAGGATCCCACCTCAGCCCTGCACTGGGCTCTGGTGGCTGCTGTCCCATGGACAGCTGGTGGACCTCCCACTCCCTCCCCACCTCACCATCCCCCTCAGTTACCTCCTGCCACTTCATCACTGTTCTCCGTACTGTTCCACTCCAGCACCTTGCACGACATGAAGTTATGGCTCCTCTCTCCTCCACCATCCTTCCCAGACCATCATCCATCAGCTCACCACACTCTGCCCCTCTCCCAGACATCTCCCAACTTGCAGGCAGCCATCTCCCACCAGCTCTCCCCTCCTCCTCGTCCCTCCAGCTTGTGCCTCCCAAGCCTGTCAGTGTTCCCCAGCCTTGAGAGCCTTGAGTGCTGCAAAACTAATTAGCTCACTACAAAGACTGAGGAATAATTAGGGACTCCACTAAAAGCACAAAACTAGGGCATCTCGCCTTAAATAAACGCGAGCAAGTGCCTCTCCACTCCACCAGCAGCCTGGGATTGCTTCAAGCAGATGATTACAGGACTCACCATCCCTTGGCTCCTGCTCCAGGCACTGTCACCAGAGATGCCTCTGCCTCCATCTCACCCCTCAGACAGGTGCCTTCTGGCTTTTCAGCTGGTCACCCTGGCCCTAAAACCAGCTCCTCCCTGGAGCTTCATGGCAGATTTCACCACCTCTCTGGGCAGCTTATTCCAGGGCTCTGCCACCCTCAAAGTAGAGAATTTCCTCCTCATGTTTAGATGGAACTTCTTATGTTCAGGTTTGTGCCTGTTACCTCTTGCCCTGTCACATGAGGGTGATCTAGCTTTGACATCTGTCACCTCACGGATGATTTTGGCCAGGGTTGATTTTGCTGATCTCTCCAGCTAGGCAGGTGTCCCCTCCCTCCCTCCTGAAGCTGCACGCTGGGTCGAAGAGGATGACTTCCTCGATAGAGACGTACTGACCGTTCATGGCTCAAGGGTTCCCAGTAGCCATGCTCCCCTGCTAGAACCTCCAAACAAGCTGAGCTTTCCCTTGTACGAGTGTTGAAGGAGGAGGGAAGGTCTGCATGCTGCAGAGGCCATGTTGAATCAGCCCCAGGGCTGTGTCCCTCAGGAGCGCATCCCCTGAGGGCCACAGCCAGAAGGGAGAGCCAGGGGAGTGCAGACAAACCCCAGTAACCCTCTTCCTGTCCAGCTCCTCCCAGTCTCAGGCAACCCAAGGTTAAAAGCTTCTGAGCCACCACTCTGCACCATTTTCTTCATTCTCCTTAACAAACCTTTCTTTCTTGAAATCATCTGACTGCATTTTTCAATGCAGCAGCTGTAACAGTGGGTGCCACCCCCAGATCCTGCTGGGTGCTTGGTGCCACAAGCAAGGTGCATTCACCCTGCACCGTGCATGTCAAATCGATGCTGCAAACACCTGCTCCTTTTTTTTCCCCACCTCTGAAGGGTTAAGGACTTGCAGGTGAAGCTAAGCAGAGCTGCCTGCTATGGCTGTATCTGCACCAGCAAATGGGCTGGAGCAGCTGCTCCCTTCTCCTCAGTGGCTGCTTTAAGGGACAATGCCAAGGTTGATTAGACCCAGCCCTGGGCCTACCTTTTCTTTCTCTTTTCTGCTTCCCATGGCTCACAAGTATTGACAATTTCAACATGACAATTCAGGACAAAAAGCAAGAGTGAGGGGTTCAAACACCTTGCTCAAGCAAACCTTCCCTGGCGAGGCACCTTAGCATCACCTTTTCCACCGCCACTCACCTGCCCATTGTCACCTGCTCCAGAAACCACGGGAGGACACCCAGAGCTTTTTCACTTCCCTCTGCCTCTCTTTGTTTGTGTAACCAGGTAGCACAGTTCCACATTCACCGTGTCTGCTCGCAACATAAGAAACCCTTTGTGGCAGAACCATTTTCAGGAGAAAATCTTCAACTGCACCACCTCACAGCAGACTGAAAGCAGAGGCAGGGCCCCAGAGCAAAGCTCCTTGGTTCTGCACCAGGAACCAGAGAGCAGAAGAGCCCCTGGGTACTGCTCCAGCCTGGCAGAGGCTGCCACCATGCAGAAAGAGGGAGGAAAGGGGCTGTAGATTCTCCAGCCCCCTCCCCAGCAAGCCTCTCTGATGGGATGCTCTTGAAGCCAAACGTCTCCACACCCCAGGTGTCTCCTGAGCTATTGGTCAGGCTGGGTCCTTGTCAGAATCCCAGTGGCAAACATTGTATTTGAGAGTATTTTCCAAAAAGTAAGCATGGATGAGGAAGAAGAGAGACACAATCACCTCAGACAAACTCCCTGAGCCAGTTACAAGAGGATCTGGGGCTCACACCTTCAAGGAGCAAAGTGCAGTGCCCCAAAAGCGTGGGGTGGGTCGGGATCTGTGGAACCAGGAGGTTCCTTCTGGCACAAGGCCCTCCCAGGTGGGTGCTGAAGGCAGCAGATGGATCCGTCTCGATGCTGCAGCACCAGTGGCGCTGCTCTTGCCTTTCAGGCACACACCTAATCATTGTATAGATCACTGCCTCAGAACTATCTCTTTGATAAAACTAATAACAGGCTTAAATTACAGATAAATACCCGATATGAAAAGAAGAGTTTGAAAAGGAGGAAGGGGGTAGTTTAACGGTGCTCATTTTCTCTGCTTTCCTCTAGCACGCATCTTGGGCTAGATGAGTGAGGCTTCATTCTGACAACTCTCCTGTCTGGCAGACGTGGTTTCCACATGTTTGCCCGGCTTCCTCTCCCCTCTCTGCCACCGTTAGCTCTGTTCCTGCAGCAGACACTGTGCCTCCAGCTGCGGCCGGGAAGCAGGCGTGGAAAGAGCTGCATGAACACACACAAAGGAACCTCCGTGGGGCTTCAAAGGCCAAACCTAAAAGCATCTGCTTCAGGAATGAGAGCCACCTCGGCGCACACCAGGGAGCTGGGCTATAACTGATCAACCAAGAAACTGAAAAGCTGCAAGGACTCAAGGTGAGGACAGGGGTCTGTGCCAGCATCAGCCTCCTGCCCACCCCTCTGCAGGTCCCGGTGCCGGCAGCCCCGAGGAGGGAGCGGCCACTGCTGGGCTGGCAGGAGGCATCCAGCACCATTCTGAGCACTGCACCGTCCAGGCTCACGCTGGCTTCCTCTGCTCTGCAGGGAACAATGGCTTTGATCAACAGAAGATTGCTGAGTTAATTGTAATGATATTCTAATAAAGCTGGGGAGATTAATTACGGCTCTTTATCAGAGCTGGCCCACCGCCAAAGGTTTGCAAAATTGTTTTCCTCTGTTTCTTGTCATTTGAATTTAGGAGAAGAAAGGAAGAAGTGGGGTGCCTTTTTTTTTTTTTTCTTCCCCTTGCAGCAATCAGGACTGTGGCCTTGTGCCCTGCTCAGGCTCACAGCTCGGCACGTTTCCAGGGGGGAGCAGGGAGCATGCAAGCAGAGAAAGCAAATGGAGAGAGGCAGAGGAAACCAATTAGACATGATGCAGCACAATTACGTTCCCAGTCAGTGAGTGACATGGTGCAGAGAAGCACGACAGAAGGAGGGGATGGCACAGGGACCACAGACATTGCTCCATGGAGAGTAAACCTGTGACACCTTCTGAGGCTGGGGGGTGGGTGACAGGGACAGACAAACTCCATGAGGGTTTGAACACCAGCACTGACATGGAGAAGGAAAAGCTTCATTGCCTTCATTCTCACTCGTGCCACGTGGGCAGAGAAAAGCAAGTGTCCAGAGAGCAGCCAGAACCCTGCTAAGTGACCTTGGGGAACAAGAGACTCAGACCTTCCAATTTCACTTGATAAATTGCTCTTCCTTCCAGGGAAGATTCAGCTGTGCCGGGGCAGGTGAGAGACAGACCTGCAGAGGAATGATCCAGGCTGGGAGGCAGCAGATCAATCAGGAGCAGCTCTTGCTCATGGAGAAGAAGGGAGAAGAGGCCCCTCTGGCAGTGCCTGCAATGTGCTGGGGGGAGAGCCTGCAAGGCAAACCAGGAGAGGAAACCTGCTCCTCACACAAACCTGAGAGAAAGCTGAACATTAAAATGACACCACTCACTTTTAAGCAGGCAGCAGAGCAGTACCAGGAAACTTCCAGCCAACAGGTCAAGGCTTGCTGCTTTGAGGAGGAAAAATTCCACCAGCTAAGCCACAACCTTCACCTCTCTGAGGAGCACCCATGAAACAGGCACCTTCTCCAGATGCATTTTCCTGAATGGCTCTGGGAAGATGACACATCACTACTGCTTGTAAACCATGAAGACAGGAGAAAAGATTAAAATGTTCAGTGTGATTCCTGCTGGACAGAACCTGATCAGGTTTTGTGCATCAGAGACATCATCCCCTCCCTGCTGAGCCCTTCCCCATACCCAGCACAAGCTAAGACATCCCCTCGCCAGCTCCAACCAGGGTGACACCTGAACCTCCCACTGCCTCTCCAAAGCAAGGTGGGTGCAGCTGAGATCTTTTCAGCTGCTGAAGGACCAGAACACGATGGCAACACCCTCTCTGTGGGAAACCAGAGAACTTCCAGCAAGGTCACTAGAGGGGAAGAGTAGGGTCTGTGTTTTGTACCATCGCCCCGATAACAATCTCCACGATTCTCTAGGGGTTTCAGTGACCCATAAAACTACCTCACATCTGAAATGTTTGCTCCAACTGAGAGGAAAAAATGCTGATCTACATACTTTTCTCCTAGAACATGACAGAAACAATTATTCATTTAGGCTTTTGTAAAGACTATTGAATTTGACAAAATGTTGCTCCAGGAATAAAAGAACTGGAAAAAAGTTTCCAGAACATTTAAAAGCCCCACTTTTTTTTTTTTTTTTTTTTTTTTTTTTTTTTAGAAGAAATCTGAGTTTCTCTTAAATACAAACAAAATGTGAAGAGAACAATTACCAAAAAGTTCATGACCAGAAAGCCAAATTGTTCCAGAACTATATAAATAACCTTCCACCCCCCCCACAAATCCATCCGTTTATACAGATTTTGTGTGACCGAAGCATTTCAGCAGCTGAAGATGCACTTAAAGAAAAAAAAAAAACAACTCATTTCCAGCTGCCTCAAGACCTTGCCCCTGCCCATGATGGGTCTGGTACCAGTCCCTCTTGAAGGGCTCAGGACCAGCAGCAGCGGGTGGCACAGCCAGGACCTGCCCAGTGGCTCCGGGCGCTCTGGCACGCTCTACCCGAGAGTCCCCATAAATAAACTCATCAGCATCAGCTCTGGTGTTCATTTCACAGGCGACTGCTCTGCTGACAGGTTTCACACGCTGCCACCGTGTCTTGTCAGCTTTATGCTCTCGAGCCAACACTGCCTCACCAGCTCGGATGCATATACATAAAAATAAATGGTTCAGAAACCCCAATAAAGTGACAGATAACATAATGGGACCTGGCTTCAAAAAATCAGCTTGTTTATGGAACCCCGGTGCCTCCAAATCTGATTTATGTCATGTGGGCTATCTCCTGGTGAGGGTTTGGGGAGGAGGGCTTGCTCATGCTCCCTGTCCATGGGTATGGCTGCTGGCTAAGAGCTGCCTTTAGGGCTCCTGCCCTGAGAGTGGCAGCATTAGTGTCAGTAGCAGAGAGCAGAGCTTCCCACACGAGTTGTTTTGATGGGATTCTCCCCCAGATCCTGCAGGAGCCCAGTGTTTTCACTAGCAGCTGCCCCAGCCAGGTCCAATACTTGTCCAGACCAGGGAAGCTCTCTTCGTCTTCTTGAACCTTTCTCCCCCACAACTCCTTCCCAGGGGCTTTCTGGGCTTGCCAGAAAGCTGAAGGGCTGCTGCAAGGAGCTCTGGGCTCCAGAAGCCAACAGAGCATAAAGAAAACCAGAGAGTACCTGAAGGAGACCATGTGAGCTTCAAACAGGCAAGCTCCTGATGGCACAAGGAGGTTCTCCTGGTAGCCCCTTTGCTCTGGGCTGCAGATGGTCCTTATTCAATCTCTTGCTAGAAGAGCTTCCTTGCAAACAGAGATAATCCTTCATTTGATGTTTGCTCCCTTGGATATCACTGTTCACAGCAAGCAGTGCAATTTGTGTTTATTCTTGCCAAGCCATGTTTATTCTTGAGCCGCTTTGATTCTTACAGTGAAGGCTGGGATGGCTCTTTCAGTCAAAGTGCCTGTTTCCAGGGGGCTAATAATGAGAGACTGTCAATCTGGAGACACAAGGGGAAAAAAAAATAAAAATACGGCCTCTGCCCTCACAGAAGACAATCAGCTGCTGCCAGACCCCACGCTTTGTACTGCTTAATCTCAGATACGTGGCTGGAAGATCCTCAGCTCCAGCCTCAAGTGGAGGCACCAAGGAGGTGCCAGCTCCTGCCCCATCCCCACTCCTCCAGGGGCATTTGGGAAAAGCCTCCCAGCCACAGGACAGAACACCCCAGGACATGGGTGTCCCAACAGCCTCCTGGCACTCCCAGAGCCTGCCTGGTGGAGCTGGGCTGCTGGGGCAGAGGCACCAAAATTCCTGCCCCCTTGGAACTCCTCAGAACAACCCACAGGCCCAGAGAGTTGATGCTGCCAATGATGGATCACTAATTTCCCCCAATTTCCTACACCCAGCAACTCCTGTCCTGAGCCCTCGTGCTGAGCAAATCCTTGGATAACTGCTGCCAAGCAGGAACCACCCCTGGAGAGGCAGAATGACCCCTGGAAGGTGGAAGATCACATGCCCAGAGTTGCTGTGGCAGAGCAGGGGTACCTCAGGCTTGGATGATGGCCACGTGGTTCCCCATCCCGTGTTCCAATCTCCAGGCCTTTGTTCCATTCAGTTTTTAATCAAACCTTGAATAATGCTGCCATTTGTCTGGGGCTTAGTACTAAGGAGGGCTGTGGGGGAGGTTTCCCCTTAAATTAAATAATTAACATGTTTTTCTGTGGCTAAAAAATTTTTATTTTTTTCCCCCCCCAGCAGACCGGTGGCAATAAATATTTAATACATCCCCTGCTCCACTGCATCCAGCATGTTGCCATTTTAGAAATCATTTCGTTGGGTGTATTTTTCTTCTTTTAATTACAGTCACCCACTATCAAACCACTTCAATAAATAATCAAAGGCAGGGGAGGGACAGGGCAGCCGTAATGCTTCAGGAGATGGGTGCTACTGGCTCGAGGAGGTATGGAAGGGGGAAGCATGGGGGGGGAGCAGGGAGAGGGGGATACAGAGGGAGAGCACAGATCCCTTTCTGGCAGCCAGCATGTTCCCCCCGTGCTTGGGGTTGCCACCTGACCCCCACCAAAGCAGCTCCTTGGGAAGGGATGCTGCCCTGCGTGCCAGCTCCAGTGCAAAGGTCCATCCTGCTGGAATCCTCTCCGGTAGAGGCCAGCAGGAAAGACCAGGGAATAGGTGTAAAAACCAACCAAGTGTGTGTCTCCAGCCGCCGGCAATCTGAGGCTGAAGGATTTCCTGAGTCAGGCATCCTCCTTCTCTCTCTCTCTCTCTCTCTCCTTTAAAAGCCCTCAATGGATTTTTAGATTATTCATTTATTTATTTATTTATTTCTTCCAGGAATTTCTCTAATTACAAGGATAACCAGAGCATGTTTTTTAACTGTTCTCTGTCCAAACCAGCCCCCAGTGTTTCCAGCCCTGGCAGCTGTGTTGCCCTCAGTGCCCACAGCCATAGGTGGGCTGCAGGTGGCAGTGGTTGCAGCAAAGGGAAGAGGCTGCAGGAGCAGACATCAGGCACTGCCCTCCCCCTCCACCCTCACTCTTGGAAGCTGGAAAGGTGGGAGCCCCAGCTCCTCACTGACTGGATGGATCTTGCTTCTCCCACAGCCATCCCCACAGCCCCAGCAGCCTGGCAAGGAGAGGGTTACCACCTCCTGCAGCCCTCACCCCAGCCAGCCCAATGATGGCATTAAAAAAAAAAAAAAAAAAAAAAGAATAGAAATACTGCATGAAGCTAATAAGATCTGAGGGGAGCTCCTTAGACAAGTTGATTTCCAAATTGGACTGACTTTAACCTCACATAAATAAAAATGAATGCTTATAAAATACGGTGGAAAAATCCATAAGGGCAGATGAAGGCACTGATGCGTTTTTATCTCCCTCCTGCACTTGTGGTACAGAGAGGGGCTCCACGTGCTGCTCAGGATCATTGGTGACCCTACCTGTGCTCCAGATCAGCCCAGGCAGGTAGTGACTGGGGCCAAACTATGTCTTCAGCAGCAATTGCTGCCCTGGGGGGTCCCTCAGCCATCAGTGAGGTTCAGGGCTGGGGAATTTCAGGCAACCCCTGCTAGAAAAGGCTCTGCCTCAGAGGTCTTCATCCTAAGCAGAAGATGAGAAGAGCCAGAAGGAGAAAACAGGGTCGCTGCCTGACAGAAAGGTGGTTCCCACCCTTGCACCCAACACATCATCACCAGTTTGGGGACATCATCACCAGGGACAGAAGCTGGTGAAGGGCAGGGAGAACCTTCTTGCAGGGGGGATCCAGGAGCTCCTCTTCAAGCAAGAGGTACTGGGGTGGAAAGCAGAGAGCTGTGCTGGGAGGCACAGCCAGGGCTGGCGGTGACTGCCACCAGATGCTGGACGACAGTGAGAAACCCTGTGTGGAGAGGAACTAAAAGGTTAACAAGAAAGAAAGCTGTGAAAGACCTGGAGAGCAGAGACAGGTAACTGCTGTGTGCCAGCAGGAACCAGCGAAAGTAAGGAAAGTATGGGTGACATGAGTAAAATGACAGGCGAGGAAAATGATCCTTGCAGCAGAGCTGGGAACAGGCAGGAGCAGGAGAAGATTGCATTTGTCAAGGCCAGAGAAAAGGATGTTGCAGGAACTGAGCTGTGAGATGATGACACTCCAGATGAGAGTTTTAGCTGTACCTTAGCAACCCGACACGAAGGAACAAGGCAGGGTGAGCACTGCCACCTCACCCCCAGGCAGCACCCAGCTGGCCCTGGGGTCAGGGCAACTCTCAGTTCCACACACACGGTTTGCACACAGATGCTGAGATTTGGTCCACGCAGAGCAGGAGGTGATCACGACCCAGGATATATGCACTGGGGAGCTGATTCTGAAGCAAGCAGTCTGCTGTGACATGATGAAGATCTTCAGACAGATGAGAGAAACAAACAGCAAACCAGGGAGGACACATTGGGTTGCAAAGGGAGGACAGGTCTTTGAGAGGTCTGCGGGATGCAGGATGAGGAGGGGGGAATTGTTCTGCCAGTGTGGAGCTGTTGCCAGGGAGAGCTTATCAGCACTGGGGAAAGCAGGGCATGGAGCCAGCCCTGTGCTGGAACCACAGGAGCAGAACCAGCCAGCAGTCAGTGACTGCACGTTCAAAAAGCCATGGGAGCTGGGGAGGAAAAAGGGGGTGAGGGAGAGTTGATGGGGTGTAAGGTAGAAGGGGAGAAAAGCAGACCTGTCTGGGAAGGGCTGATCAAAGGGGAAAGAGACAAGGAATGACAGTGCAAGGAAAATGTCACTGCAAACTCAGCCAGGCCTCCCTCAAGGAAAGGTGAGAGGCATCAGGAAGCAAAGCCCTAAAGCTGCCAGCTCAGCAATCCTGGTACCAGCAGTAGCTGCCCTATAAAAAGGGCTCCAGCCTTCAGAAAATACCACAGGCAATAACAAAGTGGAACAGCCAAATATCCATTTCCTCCATGCAAACAGCACTGTCTGTAACTTTGGCTTTACAAGGAAATATTTACAGGGCAGAGAATCTATAAAAGATAAATGAAACAACTTCTTGGCTGCTTGGCACAGAGACCAGGAGCTCGGTGATGAGAAATATTGCTGGAAAAGAGGGATGGGTTCAAGAACATGGGCAATTAGCTGGCACTGGGACCACGGCCCCTCTGAAAGCACAGGAAATTGTTTGATGCTTGTGAGACCTTTTCTCCCTGTGTGCAGGGCCTGGGGTTCATGGTGGGCTTTGCTGGCAGTCAGGGGAGAGATCTGCAAACTCTGAGCTCTCCTTCTGCCAGGAGATAACCTGGAGATGATGGAGGAACCAGGAACCAATAGCTAGAGGTCTGTGCTCACCCATGAAAGCCAGGTGCCAACCCTGTGCCAACCAGTTTCAGCTCAAGAAGAGGGTGAACACCTCAGCCTCAGGTGTTCTGTACAGGTTATGAGCCTCCCTGCTATCCTCCCTGGCACTGTTTGAAAACATTTTTTGAGAGATGATGTGCTACCAGATTAACACCAATTCCAAGGAACTGCTCCCCAAAATGTAAGCATCTCCCAGGGGAAGGCTGTTGGTCCCCCTCCCAGCCACCCCCTGGCAGCTGGGGGAGCACTGGGTGCAGGGCAGCCACTCTGCTTCTGAAAGAAAATCATGCACAATTTGGGATCCATGAAAAAAAGGCAAAAGTTTTTTACCTGATTCGGAACTGAAAACAACCAACAAAGCCAGAACCACGTACTAAATCCTCCAAGGTTTTTGTGGCACTGAAATTCAGGCTCGGGGCAACTTTCTAGGAGAGAGGAGTTCCCACTGTGTCCCTCCTCTGCACTGACCACTCACTGATATCACATGATATCATTAGCCTCAGCATGCAACTATTTCCTACCACTCTCAGGAGGTGCTTTGAGCTGTTTTCATCTGATTATGTTCTGTGTAGGGAAACCAGGTTGGACTTGGTATGCAGAGGTAACAAGAGGCTGTAAACAGGAGCAAAAACCCCACGCAACACATAAAGACACTTCCAGCCTCAAAGGCCTCGTGACAGTAAATCCAGACCTTGCAAACATCTCCAGAGCTTTACTGGTCAGGTTCCACTGAATTTGACAGCACAAAGAACTAAACCCACGTGTGAATCTGTGCAGCACCAGGACCCTGGTGTGCAAGGGGCACAAGCAGGCAGGCAGCTCTGCAGGACATGATGGGCACCCACTCACCAGCCCTGCCTCGGCGTGCCACGGTGGCACAGGTGGAACACAAAACCACACAAGCAGGTTCTTCTCATGGCTATTCCAGAAACAAAGGATGGTTACAAGGGAAGAAGCCTCCCTCTGCCTGGGGGAAATCAGAGTTCTCCTGTTGTTTTTAGGCTGTGTCCCTCCCCACCTGCTGGGAGCCAGCACGCTCCAAGCCAGCGTGGCTGCAGCATGGGGTGGGTGATGGGTTGAGTGGCTCTGCCCATGGCATGACTCAAGGCTTGGACAAATCCCTGATCCTCTTGTAAGGGCACTAAATGCAGGAAAAAGATTTACAGGAGTGTCAGGCAAGGACAGCCACGTAGCCTTCCAGGGCAGCCTGGGAGGAAGGCAAGGGAAATTGTTCATAAAAACAATGGATTTACCTTTCCCTTGTCCCTCATAAAACGCAGGCTTTGTATCAGCCCAGAGACATATAGGTCAAATTTGGAGATGAACTTCAGAAAAAGAAGTGAAAATGAAAAAATCGGAACTGATTTTCTTTTTTTTTTTTTCCTGGACATTTCTGAAACAGAGCACTTTTTACCTGAGAAGCAAGCCAGCATGCGCAAACAAGAAGCAAAATGAATTGACCCCAAACAAATGAAATGGATTTTCATGGTTTGTTTCTTCCTCGGGATGTGTGTGAGTGGAAAGGGATCACTGTCAGTCTCCCAGAGACATTTTTAAACTATTCTACTTCAGACACTACACTAAAAAACTGAATTATTCAAGAGAGCTCTAATTGCAGCTCTGAGGTACCCTTTCCTTCCTTTGTGTGGTACCATCCTGGGAAGAAACTGCTGTTTTCTTGCTGCTTTCCCAAGGGACACAAGCTCTACTCACACCCAGAGCTCACCATGTACCTATTCCCAACAGGACGACACCTTGGGGGGAGGAGGGTTTTACAGACAAGTGCAGAGGGGCCCGTCCATGCGCACATAAACTCAGCAAGATGGAAGGAAGAAGAAGAAATAATGAATCCCCACACACCCACTAAGTCCAAACAGACTGAAGTGGGAGCCTGATTTGCATTGGTTTGATTGAAGATGTAATTTGCTGCTGAATAAATGTGGTTGCATCCAAATCAAACCATAGGTCTCTCAGACATTATAACTCTTTCCACTCTTCCCTCAGGTTTTGCCAACCTTTAAGGCTGACCAAGGATGATGTATTACGAGAAGGAATAGCCTTAAATAAGAGAAGGGCAAGATCAGACTAAATGTCAGGGAAGACTTCCCATAGGAAGATGATGGTTATGAAAAGGTGCCATCATTAGGAAGGATCACAGTCAGCCCAGCCCCACATCCCACACACCATCACACCTCAGGATTGTGGTGTCCCTCACACCTGGAGCTGTGCCCTACATGCCGTGGGCTCTCTCTTCCGAGCAGGCTCCTGCTCAGAGTGCTTTATACCTACCATAGGTCCCCTCAGCCCATTCCATGGGTCTCCATCAAAGCAGGCAGCTCTCCTGGTGCCACCATGTCACTACAGCTGCTCATGGCAGGATACATGATATCATATGCTTGGGATGGGTAGAAATCACAGAGGTTTTGCTATGCTTGCATGGCTAGGACAGTCTGTGATAGAAATCCAGGCCTGAATTTAATGCCATTGAAGCTGGGAAGTATTTTCCGGAGCCTTCCAGGGACTCAGGGCCTCAGCCCTGATGCCTCTCCCCCAGCTTAGGGAGATTCAGGCCTTTCCCCCTTTGCTCCTGTCTCACTGGCTCATCACAAATGCCACCTGGTTGGAACTGGCACTTAAACACCTTCCCCAAGCTATCTCTGAGTGAGTGAACCCTCTCCCCAGCAGGGAGCTGCTACACACTGAGCTCCTTTGCTTGTTCTCTTTTCATTCCTAATGGCACCACATTTATGAGATCCCTCCAAGGTCTCTAGCTATTGCTGGGCAGCTTTGGCCACACAGCAACTAACAGAGCAGCAAGGATTCCACCAGGCTCTTGGGCAGGGGGGGCAAAAGCAAACCAGGACCCAGAAGAGCAGATTTACCAGGCAGCCCTTGCTGTCCCCTGCCCCCCCCATCCCCATGGCAGCTGCATCCAGCTGTCAGGCAGCAGAGAGCTGAGCAGAGGAGACACAAGGCAGTGCAAGACCAAAGAGAATAACAGCTACAAAGATGAAAAATGGTCCATTATAGCCAGGGAGGAAGTTACTCACACGTTACTGAGCAGCTCTTTGCTTTGCCCTTTGCCTGAAGCCCTGGGGACTGGCAGCCACGCTATGAACACGCAGCAGAGCTGTGCCTCTCCTGGGCATGAATACTGCTCCAGCTGCAGAGCATCCCTGGGAAGAGCCAGGGTGCTCACAGCCTCAATTTATGTGAGGGGAATCCATCACAAGGCATGAAAGCCTTTCATTCAGGGCAATTTGTTGCAGGAGTTATAAACCAAAGTGCTGGGAAGCCAAGAGCCAGGCCAGAAGCACTGCGGGTTGGCAAGGTGGAGAGGGATGTCCCTGCAAAGAGGGATGGGAGCTACCTAACAAACATTTATTGGGCAGATGAGGCTGTAAATAGCATGTCCAGTCCTAAGCTGGGAATGAGGAAGAGAAGGGGGCCGGGGTAGGCAGCCTGGTCCCTGGGCATTCTTTGTAACCTGGAGTCATCAGTCAGAGGCAAGGACCATGGTGCAGGCAACGCCAAGGCCAGAGGAAGGGAGAGAGGGAGAGATTGATTATCCTGTAAATCAATTGCTGGGCACTGATTACAAAATAAACCACCAGAGCAAAGGTCAAGTGCTTTATTATATCACTCAGCCCACAAGATTTATTTACCGTTTGGGCCATCAGTCCCTCTTGCCATTTATTACAGGGAGCTGCAGTTCTCCCTTCCCAGCTTCAGGCCTGGCTTCTGCCTACAGACACAGCCCTGCAGGCAGCAACGTGAGCCTCAGACCAGAGATCCTGCAGCCAGGAGCAGGCAGGTCCAGGTACTCATCCCCAGGCCCTACACAGCCACATCTGTGACACCAGGAAAGGTGACAGCCAGGCAGACCAACCCTGCTGCAGACACCAGTGGGGGCTGAGGGAGGTCCCCCAAGTCCTCCCTTGTGCTGCCTGGAAGCAAATCACTCCTCCATGGTGGGAAAGACCAGAGGAGCCTAGTGTCCTCTGCAAAGAGCCATCAGCTGCTGGTTGGCCTCTGGAAGCACTTGCCATTTCTTTCCAGACTCCAGGAAAGACCAAACCCTTGGAGAAGATCAGCAGTTTCACATCAGGAAAGAAGGGCCTCTGTCCAAATCAGATTTGTACCAAAGCTTTCCATGCCCACTTCTACCATCTGAGCTCTGTACCCATAAAGGGAGAGCTGCAGAGACTGTCTCAGAGCACTCAACTGGAATTCAGCCTGCAAAACTTTATTTTTCTTTCCCTCCTTCCCTTTCTAACTTTAGATTTTAAACACAGGCAGCAATAAGAGGAATTCCTGGGAGTACTGTTCATCTGTTTCCCATAAGTGGCTTGTCACTGACCATGAAAAGATTTTTCAGTCTGGCTCCCAAAATATAAAAACCCTAAAATGGACATTTTTGAATCCTTCATATCAACCCAAGGAGAATAACGTCAGAGCTGTAGGATGTGTGTGTGCAAGGAAATATCCCCTGGGAGGAGGGGAGGTGTCAGCCCATGTCCCATGGGCAGGGTGCCCTCTGCCTGTCCCTGAGCTCAGCCCACCCCTGCCTGCTGCTGGGGGAGGCAAAGGCTCCAGCCTGGACACTGCTGGGTGGGCTGCAAGGGGGTGTCAGGGCAGGCAGCTCAGGCTGGGGCTCTTTCCACTTAGGGATGTCCCGAGTGACCATGAGGCTGTGACCCCCACCCCCTGGCACAACTGCACTTTGTCAAAATGGTTGCTGCAGTTGGCATTTGCCTGGGAGTTTATTTTTCTTTCCAGAAGATCTGATTTTTTCAGCTCCTATTTGCAACATCTGCCAGCAGGGAGAAGAGGTCCAAGCTCCCAAGCTCTTGAGCTCAGCCACATGTTCTCACAGCATGGGACACCTCTGTGCATAGAGGCACCACCACCAAGGGGACACCTGAGGTGACAAATTGAAAAACACTCTGACCCTGGTCTAAGTCATTGCTGTCCCTAGAAAAAAAAACAAAAAACAGTGATGGACCCTGGCTGGGCACACATCTTGTCCTAGGGTAGGATATGGCCATGGTAGGGCAGCTTTTGGCCCTTCTCTACTCCTGCTGATGCCACCATCTCAGTAAGCTCAACCATCACCCAACCTCAGTTGTCTCCAGCTTGAAAACACACAAGGCATCCCCATCCCCTGGAGATAAAGTCCCCACATCAGTTTCTTTGAACTGCAAAAAAACCCCCAAAACAAACATCCCCAGTCCATCAGGACAATTTTGAGTCCCACCAGAGTCAGAAAAGCACAAGGACCTGTGTTTGCTGCATTGGTCCCTGCTTCCTCAAGGGAGAATTCCTAACAGAGCAGAGATGGGCATCTCACCCAGTAGCTGTGTTGCTCTGAGGGGTTACATTTCCCAGTACTGGGGTGGGCTTCTCAGACTATGGTGCTCATCTCCAGAGCTGGCATTGTCAGCCACAATCACCACCTTGACCTTGATGGGGAAGGGTGTGACAGGTAACCAGCCCCTCCAACACTCTCACAAGGAACCCAACAGCAACAGTACATTATTCCAAGCACCAACTGCCTCATTCCTAGAGGCTTTTGCAAATCCCTTGAAGTCAACAGTGTATTACTTTCAGGGGTTGGTATGACTGCTCCTCTCCCACAGGGGTTAGGACCTGCATGGACATCCATCACTCCTATAGTTTGGCCTAGCTCCATGTTTCTGATGGTGGCAAGGAACTGAGGTGAGCCTGAGACATCTGCATTCCTCAGCCCTCCCTTTGCTCCTCTTTGGCAGATTTTAGAAGTTCACATTTAATCTGAAAGAGGGAAGATGGAGAGGGGCCTCACCAGCTGCAGTTTCTGTAAATGTCAGGACAGGAATGAGATCTGAGCAAGCCTTAATACACTATGCAAATCCTCAGAGCATGACCGTGTGTTGCCAGGGCTTTTTATTCCCCTCCGTGGTAATTGGAGAGACAAGGATTTAAAAAAAAGGGAGCTGCCACAGAGCTAGGTAGTCCCTCTACTTTGCTAACCACTGTTTAAAGGCAATGCTGTTTAACACCTTCATAAATGACCTGGATGTTTAGATCAAGAGCACACTGATGAAGTTTGCTGATGACACCACAATGAGGGGAGATGCTGACACCCCAGAAGGGAGAGCCCCTCTCCAGGTGACTTAAACAGACAGGAGAAGTGGGCTAGCAGGAACCTTATGAAGTTCAACGTAGAGAAGTGCAAGGTCTTGTACCTGGGAAGACATAACCCAGGAGTGCAGTTCAGGCTGGGATCCACCTGGCTAGAGAAAGGAGGTCTTGGTGAACATCAGGCTCCACGTGAGCCAACAGGGTGCTGCAGCAGCAAAGAAAGCCAACAGGCTGCTGGGCTGCATCGCCAAGGGCATCACCAGCAGAGACAAAGAAGTCCTCATCCTGCTCTACTTGCTGCTTGTCAGACCACACCTGGGGTATTGCATCCAGTTTTGGTCCCTGTTGTCCAAAAAGGATGTGGACAGGCTGGAGAGGGCCCAGAGAAGAGCCACGAGGATGATCAGAGGACTGAAGCACCTGCCTGCCATATGAGAGGAGACTGAGAAAACTGGGTTTGTTCATCCTTGATAAGAGAAGGCTTAGGGGAGATTTTATTATGGTGTTCCAGTACTTAAAGGGCAGCTACAAAGAAGATGGAGACTCCCTGTTTACAAGAAGTCCCATGGAAAAGAGGAGGGGCCATGGGCACAAGTCGCTTCCGGGGAGATTCCAATTGAACATGAGGAAAATTTTTCCCCATGAGGTCAGTGAGACACTGGAATGGTCTCCCAGGGGAAGTGGTGGAACTTAGGAAAGTTTTAAGTCTCAGCTTGATGGGGTGCTGAGGCATCTCATACAAACAGGAATAGTAGAAGGGCAGGACCAGGTGATCCTTGAGATCCTTTCCAACCTGACATTCTGTCGTTTTATGATTCCACAAAATAACTGCCCTAAGGCCCTGTGAAGGTCTCCAGGCAGACGTAGGTGTTCTCCTAAAAGGTGCTAGCCAAAGACATCTGCCTGCATCTCTCTGCTTTGGAGTCTGTTTGGTGTAGGTGCAGGCTCCTGGCTGTGTCAGCAAAGAAAACAGCCCTGGGTTTGGCATGTGGATGGCTGTGAGACTGCTCCATGGAGACAGGAGGAGGAGGCACTGCATGGTGGCCAGGCATGCAGCCCTGAGCACCTCTTTCTACAACTCAATCTTTACACTGCTTTTTTCTCTTTAGTTGTTTTTTGTTTTTTTTTTTTTACCCCTTTTAATGCATCAGGAAGGCTCCATCACTTTCCTCTCCTGTAATGACATTGACCTGATTAAAATTTTTATTGGATTTTACAAAATAATTTCATACATACTGTTCCCTGGAGCCCTGCAGGGTAGAAGGAGGGTGAAGGAGAGAAGACAGTATACTGAGAATGAGGTGGAGAAGAAAAATATTTTATTTTACTCTGAAATTATTTTTCCCGAATGAATAATAGATTAGAAATCTCACTTGATTTTTTTTTTAAAAATAGTGCTCTTACAAGTGCCTCTTTCACACAAAGGTATGAAAAAGTCCCCATTTGAATATTTTGGGCCTGTTTTGCTTCCCTACTGCAGCTCCCAGCTCTATTCCCCACTTCTCAGCAGTAAGCAAACCCTTCTGAATGGACCACTGCAGCCTCAGAGATGGGCAGGGGCTGGAGGAGACAGACCCCAGGCCATCCACTGCACTTCCAGCAATCTGGGACTGGTCCCAGGGACTCAGAATGAGATTCTTAATCAAGCCCCTAAGAGAGGCCACGAGCAGCAGGTTGTGTGGGTCACACACCAGACTCTTGGCTTCTGTCTCCCTGTCCCCAGCCTTGGCCAGTGACAGCTGATGTGCCCCAAGGGAGCATATGGAGCAGGGCAGATCTCTGGGAAGCTTGAGGCAAATGAAACAAAAGGGTTTGAAAAGGGTTTAAAAGTTGGGATTGTCTTGGTATATTAGTGGGGTTTTTACTGTTTTCTTTCCCCACCAATGTTCTAACACTGACATTTCAGGCAGAGAAATCCCACTGCTCTTTTGCTCTGGTCCCTAGAAAAAAAAAAAAGTCAGGTCTGGTAGTTTGAGGATTATCATGGGGGTGACTTAGTTACTCAACCATTTGCATATATTTAAATTAGATTGCAACCCTCTGGCCCAGGGACTAGCTGTTGCTCTGCACAAGGAAAAGGCCACTCCTGCAATGAACAGCTTTGCACCCTGGGTCCCAGTGCAATAAAAAAATAAATTTAAAAAAAGCTTTTCAGGGAGCTCAACATCTGCTTCAGATGTCCTTTCAGGAGCAGACCTCCACAGGCTTGTTTTGAAATTCAGATTCCCTAGGGGATGATTATGAAATAAATATTACAGTGCTGCCCAGATACCTCAGCAGCCCCCTCTCAGCACCCCCCAGGAGGCAACAAAGTCTCTGAGCCACACCTGATGCCAGTGGAGCCCCAGGTGACAGCAAGCACAGTTGAGTGCAATCGAGGTGAGGAACAGAGCACATTGCTCTGTGGGCACTGTTGGTGGCCAGCAGCTGAGATTGCCTGCAAGTTTCTTGCTCTCTAGGTGGTTCCCAAGGTCACACTGCTGGAAGTATTAAGGTTGTCTGGGTAACCTTTAATATATGTTTTGGAGTGACTTCGTGGAGTGGGGGGTTGGAATTTTTTTTCCAGCACCATGTTCTGTAACAATTGCTGTTTTGACATTTCTCCACAGGTTTTCTTCTTGCAGGCAGTGTTCAGACAAGCTCCAGGTCAGACCACCTCTGCTGAGCTGAGAGTGGATTGCAGCCCCCTAAATCCTTCCTGCCACCTGCCTGGGTGGGACAGCAGGGCTGCTTTACACCCTCCCGTCCCATACCTGCTCTGTTGTCACAGGGAGCAGTGGCAAAGTGTCATCATGTTATTCTTGATTTAGACAGAGGGTGATCGGGCATGGGAATGGGCTGCCCAGGGAGGTGGTGGATTCTCTGTCCCTGGAGGTTTTTAAGAAGAGACTGAATGTGGCACTTGGGTGGTAGTGGATCAAGGGTTAGACTTGATGATCTCAGAGGTCCTTTCCAACCTGGCTGATTCTGTGATTGTCATCTCACCTCAAAACACAGGCAAAGAACCTCACCTCCAGCAGCACTGTGTACCATACCTGGATGTGAGCACCAGCCCTCCTGCTCCTGCCATCTCCTGCCTCCTAAAGGCATCCATCCATGTGATTTCTGGCTGTATCTGTCACTCAAGACATCTTAATCTTGACTTTCAGCACTCCCTCCTATTCCATTCCCACCTGGGCAAGGGCTGAGGGCCACAACTGGGACCAACCCTGGCCCATGCAGAATGCTGGAGCCTGACCTGGAGGCCAGCAGAGCAGAGATCTGGCAGCACACAAAGTGCCTCGCAGCAGAAAGGGATTTTCAATGTAGTAAACAGCTAACTGATAAATCCCACAGGGAGAAAAGTCCAAGCCCTGGATAAAAATGGCTTGTGGTGTAAAGCTGTGCCTATGGTCCGAGAAATGGAGGGCACCTGCAGCTGCTCTGACCTTGCCCCACACCCAGCAGAAAGCTGTTCAGACTGACAGTTGTTTCTGACTGACTTCCCTTTCAGGTTAAAGGCAGCAGCCAAGAGCAGAAGAATCTAAAGTCTTGGGAAGAGGCTCAGCACAGCAATTCCTGCAGAGCCTAGCCAGAGCCAGACACAAAATAGCAGCTGCTCCTGCAAGCAGGCAAAGTCAGCTCCTTAAGCCTTTATTACATTTATTCTCTGTGATGGACAAAACAAACAACTCACAGGCTCTAACCAAACCTGAATCTTTCTGGAACTTGGGCAAAAGAACAATAACTCCCTCCAAGTATTCTCTTTTTTCCTCTTCTTGGTTTGGGAGGAGACACAACTCAGGCACCGCTCCTCTGTGCTGGGCCACCAGCTCCCACCTAACTCAGAGCTCTAGGACCCTCATCCATGACCTGCAGGCCCATTTCCAGACTCCACAGCTTCATCACCCCCCACAGGAGCTGCTCCTGGGAATCCTCCAGGCTTGGAAATGTGTGCCCACATTCCAGCACCCTCCATCAGCCCAGGCTCCCTGGAGCTCCTGCCATCCAGCTGAGGGCAGCCACCAGCTCCAGAGCACTGCCTTGGCTCCTCAATCCTCATCCCCAGATCACACACAGATGGGTTGAAACACAACAAATTGTTTCCTAACCTCACATCTGCCTGTAAGCAGGGGCTGGAGCAGTCACAGACATGTCACACAGGGATGGATGGCAGAGGTGGGCACTTGGGGACCCCTCGATCTGCTCCCAGCCCAGTGGGAAGGGACAGATCAACTACAGCTCCCACCAACCCCTACTCCCAGAAGCCACCTTTTACAAGCAGGAATTTGGAAGCCAGAGTGTGAAAGGAGCCTGTAGTCCACACCACAAAAAGCCATCTCCAGAAGCCACATCTCTTGGCCTTCACCAAAGCAGTGGAGCATTAGCTGGGTCCCTCGGCACTTGTGCTGTCGCTGCTTCGCCCTGGATGATGAGAGCTTTAATCTCCAGGTTTGTCAATTTAGCACCTTGCCAGAACTAGGACTCATTTTTTTGTGTGTTTAAAAAATAATGCATATTTATCAAACCTGGTCAGGCAGTGGGGAGGGGGAGATGGTTGGCAGGAGTCTCCCTCTGCCTATCTGACATGTACTTGCCATTTCCTGCAGTTTCATCAGCTCTCCAGCTCTAGCCCTTATAATTATGATGAAAAAACCCTCACACTCAACCATAGTGCCTCTCAGCCAAGATGCCAATGTGTTTCCACATAAAAGCCTCATTGCAAAAACCTTAATTTTTTTCAGAGTCCCTGCTTTATTCCCATCCTCCTTTACATCATTGTATTCACATGGTGTTCAATTATTTACAAGCACACAAAACACTCCAGCCTGGATTCTCAACTGGTATTAATCAGTGAACTGCCAACTAAATCAGCAGAGCTACAAAGATGTGCTCTGGAGAGGGGTCTGTCCTGCTGTCCCTGAAGACTCCTTCCTCTCCCTCCACAGCACACATTGGGAAGGAGAGGATTAAAAAAAACAACAGGGTTTGGTTTTGTTTTTATTCCCTGAGTTTGCCAGACAATGCAGGCATGCTGATGCCCACGGAGACCTGCTCCCCAGTGCTGACCTACTTTTTATTCCTGTGCCTGCAACACATTTGTCTGCCACAGGAGCCCCAGGTATTCCTGGAAGCAGCCATCCACACCTTGCACAGAGCCCTGTGGCAACACCAGGAGCTCCATGCAGGGGACAGACCCCTGGGTACTAGGATAACATCCTAGACTTTACTGACAGAGAAGGCTTTTGGATTATTCAGCCAGGCCTGGCATTTTCTTGGATCTGGTTGCAGCTTCATCTGTCTCCAGCCTGTTCCTTCAGGGCTTTTTCTCCATCCTTTCCAAGTGGTAGCACTTCCAAGGAGGTCCAAAGGGAGCAGCTTCCCCTGGCTGGTGAGCATGGGAGGCTAAAAGCAAGATTCTGTCCTTTAGTCATGGCTGGTAATTCCAGCCATGGTCATTTCCAGCCTCCACTATTTTAATTCAACAAGACTAACAAACCCGAGGACACAAATCACAAATTAAAGAGACAAATATACTGGCATAGGTGTGGGGCATTTCTCTAAAGCTACAGGACAATCTTCAACTAAGACAGGTGAATCCTCACAGACAACACTGATCTTTCCACAAGACCAATTGTTCAGTTTCTTTATCAGGACTTTGCCATCACACAAAAAGCAGAAACTGACTTTCAAAAGACATTGTTATTTGCACCTTCACTTAGAATCAGAAAGTGAAGAGTGTATGAAAGACAAGTGTATAAATTTAGTCCTATTACCATCACCAGTTCACAAACTGGGGCTGCTCCATTCAAATCCAGAAGGCCAAGGAAGTGCAGGAGAAAGCTACAAGCTGGATCTAACTGCACTGAACCCATCTTGTTCACTCCTCATGTCCCACCACAGCAGAGGGATGTCACAAGGCCTTCATCATGACTGGAATCATAATATCCATGATTCACATGGAAGACTTTTATATAAAGCACTGAGATAAAAATAAAATGAGGGGGGGAAAAGCTTAACAAGAAACTTGCTTCATTCCCCACAAGATGGATAAGCTAAGATGAATGTACGCAGCTCAACTTGACCCAAATATTTTTTTTTTGTTGCTGAGTAACCCTGCAAAAAAATGTTGTTATCTCACTTGCATCTGTGGAGATTAGATGGAAGAGAATTTTAAACAAGCATTCATTGTCCCTTGTCTTAGGAATTTCAGCCTGGACCTGAACTCTTGAGACTGCTGCTTTTGCAGCACCCCTGACCCCTTTCAGCAGGGAACAAACAGGAAGGCAAGAAGCATCTGCAACACCTCCAACGCATTAATATGCTGTTGACGTGAAGGTTTACTTGAAACATTTGGGTTTGTAGCTTTCCAAAGTCTTCTGGGAGAAGACTTTACAAAGGCTACAGAGCAGGAAATACATGCTCAGGTCGTGACTACAGGAGGAGGTGGGAGAGGGGTAGTCACAGCAGATGGCTTTGAGCCATTTTGGGTGGCAGCAGGCATCTGCGAGGGGCTCAGACTTTACAGCCCACATTGGCTGCCATATGTTGCCACAGTGGCTCAGCATCATGCAAGACCCAATTTCTAGCATGGGGCTGCAAGTACCAGCCCACCCCACCCCCCTTACTGCTCTCCATTAGGACAATTTCACCAAGGGTCTTCTAGCACCTTGCTAGAAGGTATTTACCTTTTTTTTTTGGGGGGGGGGTTGTGTTTTTGTGGGTGGAGGCAGATCTGAGAGATCAGCTGAGAGATTCAGGCAGGAGGTTTTAGTCTTACTTGTGCTCTGGAGGTCAGGGCTGCTCTCCCCTCTGCTCCCCCACAACAGATAAGTGCTATCTCTACAGCACAGAGATGTTTTTAGAGATCTTGGTCCTTGCTAAGCTGTGCAGCCTTTCTGCTGTGTGTGTCCTGGAGTGTACGGCGAGCAAGGCTGTGCCTGTGACCCTGGGAGCTTGGAACAGGTGGGGTGGGGAGATGATAGCTCTGGAGATGGCATCCCAACCAGCAACAGCAGGCTTCCTTCCCTGGGGTAACTCAGGGAAGGGAGAGCAGGGAGGAAAGGCAGGCCTGGAGGTGGCAGGGTGGAAATATCTTCCATCCATGGAGGGAGAGGATGCCAGCAACCCCTGGCAACAGCCTGCAATGAAAAGATGTCCACAAAGGGCAGAGTGAGGGTCCAGCATCAATGTGCTGTCCTTGTTCTTTTGTTATACAGCCCCATGACCCCAGTGCTACAGCCTGAAGCAGAGCAACACTGCAGGCTGACAAACTCCAGAGAGGGGAAGGGAATGTCCTTCTCCAGCCTGAGAACACGGTCCTGCCACCCTGGGATGGGGGAGCTCACAGCTCTGGAGGACTCTTTGGGAAACATGGCAGTCTGCTCCAAATCTTTACTCTCAATCAGACACAGACACAAGTCAAGCCATCCAGAACTTCTGCCCCCCGTGAAAGCAATGAGTGGGAGGTCAGTTCATGCTCAGTCACTGGAAGGAGCAGGTGACCCTGAACCACTGGTTTACATCCCAGCTGGGTCAGCCCAGCTGCCAGGCTAAAGATTGAGGCAATTTACTCTGCAATGGTCCTTGAAATATCAACTCAGTGCGAACATTACAGCTCCCACCAGGGCTTCAAGGCACCACAGTCATCCACACTTGTGCTAGGCAACTGCAGCTGCATCTCTTGGATCCATGGAGAATCTGGGATATTTTTAACGTTTTGAAAGAAACATCCACTCAGTGTTGGTTGGTTTAACACAGTAGAGAGTCTGTTCGTGTACATTTGTTGGTCCCCTTCCCCTGCCTCCACAGCAGCTGCTGGCCCTGGCCTGTTCTGCCTCCCACCTGACAGCAGTTGCATTTTAATCCTCAGGTGATGCATCTCCCCACCATGCACAACAGACAGGGCCAGGAAGCTTCCTGGAGGAAGCAATTACAGAAATGAAGCTCACCCAAACAATTAAAAATGCTGAGATGTATCTCAAAGCTCCTGTTTGTCTCTCTACTACACTAAGGACCCACATCAGACTAAAATGCATCAGCAGGAGCAGACTTTTCTCCAGGTGCTGCTTGAACCCCCACAATGAAGCTCCACAGGGTTATCCTAGAAGCTCCAGTTCCCCCAGGAGCTGTTTAGGTTGGATCAACCAGTTCCATAAAGGAAGTGGTACTGGTTGCACCAGTGCAGACTGCAGCCTAACAGCATTTTCAGCCCTGGAAACCAGAGGCTTCTGTCTGCTCAGAGCCTGCTAAAGGGTTTTGCTCCAGCAAACCTGAGCAGCTAACCCATCACAGCCAACTTCACAATCCCCCCAGCAAAGCAGATCTTGGCTGCAACTTAATCTGAACTTATACTTCAGCTCTCCCAGGCAGCTCGAGTGAAAATGAAAAGCAGCTGATAAAAGGAAACCCACAAAGCAAAGCAGGAGGAGAGGGGGCCAGAGGCAAAGGATGCGACTGGAAAGAGCAAGGCAGATCCAGCACTGCAAACATTAATTGCTTTTTAATTATTCCATTGCTTTCCTTCCCTGGTGGCTGATAATTGTGGGATCCCTGCCTGCCCTCCGGGGGGTGAGAGGAGAGGAAAACCCGGAGTGTGCCAGCAGAGCAGGCCCAGCAGCTGAGCATCCACCAAGGCCCCTTGAACCCCACAGTGGGCAGCAGGAAGCTTCAGTGACCCTGCAGCTGCTGGCATTTCTTTTCTGCACCATTGCAGAGCAAGTTCACTGGACCACCTCAGCCATCTCCTGGGGAACCTGAACTGCCAGAGCCTGGAGACTATGGAAAGGCCAGGACCTTGAGCTTCCACCTGACTCAGGAGCATGATTTATTTCGTAAGAAGGAAGATGAACAATGTAAGGACAGCCCAGATGTTTTGCATCTGATTCAGCTGCATTTCTGAGGCTCTAAAGAACAGAGGGAACTGACCTCCTCTGTCCTGCTGCCCCCATCACCCTGGATACAGTCACTTCCAGCTCTCAGAGAAGGGCCCTGCTGCTCCCCAGCACACCTCCTGCTATCAACACCCTTATGAGGAAGCTGAGTGTCCATCCCTATGCTGCTCTGGGACCTGGAGAGGCCATCTGGGTAGAAAACAGCCAGATGATGAGTATGGCACAGCTACCACGAGGTACCACTCAGTAGCTGTCATCGGCGTCACATCGGTGTCCCCACACCCTCCAACCTCTCCCCACAATACTCCTAAGCCAGCTCCAGGTGTCAGGTCCAGTCTCTCAAGCCTTCAGCAGATCCTGTCCATGGGAACCTCACCCAGCACCACACAAGAATTTTGCCAAGCATACCTTGTGAGCAAGCAAAGAGACTGCTGAGAAAAACCTGTCTTTAACTTTTGAGTTCCACTATGTTCTCCTCCATCCACTCCAGATGCTACTCAGACACTTTGGAAAGAGATATTTAAAGTTATCTGGATCAAAGAAAGAGCAGGAGGAGGAGAAAGGCAAGGGCACAGGAGTCCCATTAGCAGGAAATCAGAGTTCAACTGCATCCCTTACACAAGACAAAGGTAAGAAAAAAGCTCTGCAAGGAAGACAACATGGGATGGCAGCAGCATCGACTTCCTTAACATCTGCAAGCAGAAAACAGGCCCACTGCTTCCATATGGGGAAGGGCACAAACTCAGCAGTTTTCCTCCAGTAGGTTGATGGGAATTTGAAGCAGACTTTTCACAGCACCAGTTATTTCTGGATTTTAAAGGCCCAAGAATAGCTCCTGCCTCTTGCAAGCCTGCCTACAGGCAGACAGACACCTGCTCTCAGTGCAGCAGAATATCCTCACAGGACAGAGACGGGACTAGTAGCCAGGAGACCCAAGTGTGGTTGGCTGTACAAACTTTTATTTTGCCTCACAAGAAGGACAAAGGTTTCCACCAGCTCAGCATTCCCACTGAGGCAGCTCGAGGCCAGCACTGATGCCTCAGCAGCCCTAGGATTTCAGACCTGATGACTCAGAGTACCCAAGCAGCCTCACGGCTGCTCCACCAGTGCTCACCAGACACTCGTAACCCCAACACCACAAAGAACAATCTGTCCTCACCCCCCACAGCTCAGGGAGCTCCAACAGATACACAGCCAGCAAAGAGCTTGTGACAAAGTATTTGTGTCTGCTGGGGAGTCGGAGCATCTCAGCTTGCACCCACAGCAGAGTTTGTCTTCTTCAGGATGAAGGTCACCCCCTTCCACCCATTTCCTCTAAGACAGAAGGGAATGGGCTCAAGCTACAAAGCAGTCTGGCCTCAGACCTGCAGGACATGTAAGGGAGGTATGTCACAAGCTCCCTCTGCCCCAGCTTTGGGGTCTGCATGTTGTACCACCAGCCACCTGCTGACCACAGGACCCATCAGTGGAGATGCTGAACACCAATGATCCCATAGTGACCACAGAAGAGTAAGCACATAACCTGTCTTAGTCAAACCTTCTGCCAAGGTGGTAGGAATGGCTCCACCAGGTCATTTTTTGCTGGCAGTGACATTGCAGTGCCAGAATGTGACTCACCTCTTTGACAGGAGAAACAACATCTCATTCTGCCTTTCCATAGCCAAGCCTCTTAACGAGGGAAGGGAAAAAAAGACATCGTTGTTTTTCATGTGGGAGGAAAGAACTGGTGCTACAGAAGCACAAAGTCACCCTCCATCCAGTGAGCTGGGCTACTCAGCAGTACCCCAAGAGCAGTGGGAAGATGGTGGGTTGAATGCTGTCAGGGCCTGCAAGGGAGGACTAAATGCCAGGCTGCCTGATCACAGGACAAAAGCTTCCAAAGGAGGGGTGAAAAGTGAGTCCCCTGAAGCCCATAACAGCAGCACTGGGCCATCTAGCCACTAGGGTGTGACAAACCACCCAGGGCACACAGAGCCACCACATGGCCAATCTGGTGCTAAAGAACAAGCAATTTGGGGTCCAGGAGAGAGGCACTTCCATAACAGTGGCTGACAACACCGTGGGACAGGGACAACACTGCAGATAGGGAGCTCCTGTACCTCCTTCCAGATGAACTGCCCTGCTCCCCAAGGACACAATTCCAAGCTCTCCAAAAATCAATGCCATAACAAGGAGATGAGTTGCAGCCAATATGGATTTTGTCAAGAGCAAATCACAGCAAGCCACTCTATCTCCCCCCTGTAACAGCCTCGCAGGCTTTCAGCAGCCCTCCCTACCCATCAGACATCTCAGCTCTAGTCAGGCTTTTGCCACTCCCACCAACAAGGGCAGAATGGTCTTAAGAGAAATTATGACTGGGCAGGTCTAAAACTGCCACAGGGGAAGGGCAGAGGGCAGATGCCAGTGGTCTCCTCTGCTACAAAGGAAGAACACGTTGGCAAAGAGGATTTTGTAGGAGCCTCTCATGGACTGGTGCTCTTCGGGGTTTTTGCTACTGACCTGGATGATAGAGCAAAAAGGAAACTACTTACATTTACAAGTGGCATGAAGGTGGTAAGAATTGCTAGGACTTTTAGAAGACGGGATTAGAAGATCTTGATCTCTCAAGAAAACATCCTTTCTTTGCTTTTTTCCTCAGGCACACACAAGTGCCAGGTTTTTCTGTCAAGCAGGAATAATCAGCTATCCAAGAACCGGTGTCCAAATACAAAGAAAAATTTTTCAAGGACTATTTCTTCACTACTCTTCCATATCAAGGCCTACTGATACTGCAGAACTGTTGTTCTGGACCTGTGACCACAGTGTCTCGGGTGCAAGGCAGACCAGCAGCATGTTATTTTAGGCTGGCACGTACCCATGGCATCCCTTCCCAAGCAGCTTGCAAACAGAACCAATATCAAGCTCAAAGGGCCCTGCACAGGATCAAACCCCATGAATTCCCACTCCTGGGCTGCTCTTTATCTACTGCATCACTGTCATCTCCTTTCAGCTGGCACATTCCCGGCCTCTTCCGAGAACTGCTTTCAGCAGGGAAGGGCTCCCCGTGCCAGCAGCACATCATGCTAATGATGACAGCCAAGTGCACACCAGACCTGCTTGCTGGGCTCACCATACATGTTTCATTGAGTTGTCCCAGCTGCCTTCTGAAGCTCTCCCCACAACCAGCTGCATCTGATTCTGCTGTCAGGTGATCTTTTTTCTTTCCCTGCTACACCCCGAACAGTTTTAACCTCTAGACTCTGCAAGACAAGGACTTCCCATCCCTGGTGGAGTTTGCCACTGGAAGCAAACAAACCACAAATGCCCTGCAAAAACAACGAGCCAGCACACCCAAACCTGGCACTTTTTATGGAAGGCTATGGCCAAGCCCCTGCAATAAGCTCCATTTCTAGCCTGCAGGGAAGAGTCACTTGCAGCTCCTCACCCCATCTTTGGGCTTTCTGCTCTGACCTTGCATTTGGTTTATCTCTGTGTGAGCTGGTAGGGAACTGTGCCTTGCACCCCTGGGAACTCTGATGTTCCAGGTGAGTTCATTCACTGCCAGAATAAGAAAGCAGAGTTTCCAAATAAGTGACATTTCCTTAAAAGTGTTGCTTTTGGCAGCCAATTGCAGGGAAGACTATGAAGTGGCAACGGATTGATTTGGCTCCTATGGAGGTGACTAATGGGAACATGATCCAACAGCTAAGGCAGAAGGCTAGATGGCAGTGCCCCCCACAGCTGCCTTTGTAGAGAGAGACTTCCCTAGCCTGTAACAGAGGAATCCTTGTACCACACTCCCCATGGGTGCATCTCCTGGGGTGAATAAAGTACACTTTTGCCAAACGCTCCAAGAACCTGGAATGGGAAGCAAAGGCTTGAAATGAAAGCAGGTGAGCCAGGCTAGGGGGGGAAAGTCAGCATCGCCCTCCACATACAGAAGCACCCAGTCAGCTGGCAAAGCCCTCTTCAACACTGTGGATGTGAGTGATGGGTATTGACAAGGCAGATTACACAGAGCATCACCCAGACCACAGGCTTTTAGCACCCTGTGGAGTGTGATTGAATGCAGTCTTATCCCTCCAGAATAAAGTCTGAAATAAAGTGTTGCAGAAGAAATTATAGGGAGACTCAGGGTCATCCTAGGGCAGGACTCTTCATGGTAAGGGGCAAGATGATTCATGCATCAAGAACTTGACCGAATTTAAAGAAAGGTCATAGGAAGAGCAGCAGCAGATGAACTGGCTTGGATATATATTAGCCACCACAGAAGACAGCAGCAAGATCAAGCCATAAAAGCAAGACATTAGCACCTCTATGATCAGCATAAATCCCTGAGGATCTGCTGCCTCTCTCACCAGGACTTATTGCAGGTTCTCCTCTGAAGGATGGGCTCTGTGTGTTACCCATTGCCTCAGATCAGGAGAACATTGGAGCAGTTGAGGAAGGCTCTGCAGCCTGCCATTGTGTTTCCTCCTTCAGAAGAGCTTGGGCATTGTTACTACACACTTAACCCTGATGAAAAGCTGGTATAAAACAGGATTGTCACTTCTTCTGTTGTTCACACAGACACCAGTCCCACCAGAGAGAACTTAGACACGTCCATCTCACAGCTAAGGGACCACATTGGGAGCTGAATGGAAGCTACAGGCTGTGTAAATTCACCCCAAAATTTGCACTTTGGGTACTGGAAGCCAGGGTGGGTGCTGCTGCTGGCACAGCCAGGGCAGTTCTTAGCTGATATTTCCTTACATCCTATGCTGCCTATAAGCTACCATGTCAGGGCATCCGTGATCCACACTCTTAATGCCAGGACCTCAGCTCATCCCAGGCTGAGAAAAAAGCCACAGCCACAATTCTTCATGCCTTTCATCACCTCTCAACTGGACCACAGGAAGACAAGAGCCCTGCAGCATGCAAGAAGCTCTAGCTGAAACCTACTCTGCATTCTTGAATGCTCTGTAATCCCACTGCTACAACCACACCAGGGCTGGTCCCCTGCCTCCCAGTTCCTGATGCACAGATCCAGGAGAAATGTCCATCCCTGTGGGCCCAGCAGCAGCACTAAGGCTGCCTCTCAGGATGGAGCCCTGGGCACTCTACATCTGATCATCACAGAGCTCCACTGTGCCTCACAAGGCCTGAGCTCATCCATCCACAGCAGACAACCTCCTCGGCTCCTGCTGAGCTGCCTCTGCCCAGGGAGCACAGGTAATCATAAACATTTCCTGCTGCAAACAACTGGGTTTCTTTGGGCTACCTGGTCTGACAGAAATACACCCTGATGTGTGGATTTAAAGGAAATACCCTATAATATGACTTCCCACTGCAGGCACTTAAACACTGGGATGACACTGAAAGAACAAGACCCTGCCAGATGCAAGGACATTCACTGTAAGGCACAACTCCAAGATGCTGATATATACCCTCAGACCACAGTAAACTCTGTCTACAGCCTACACTCCTGGTGGAGAGCTTCTAAGCTCTCACTCAGCCTGTTCAGCCACATCAAATTAGCACAGAAGTTGTTTGACTCCTTGGGAACAGGAAGGGAACAGTTTATTTGGAACAGGGCAGATATTACAGGAGAAGTGGGCTCTCCAGTGCAAGCAATGCCTCTCATGGCATGAAGTGACAGAAAGAGATGGTGTTTGTGCCTCTGCTGAGCTCATACAATTCCCTTGGGGTTTAGCTCCCTCACCTGTAAAGGCAAGGGTAACTTTGCTCACCTATCAATTTCCATTTGCATCAGCTAAAAAGAATAAAGGTCTGGTCCCATGAGGTTCTGTTTCATTCTGCTGAAGGTGCCTTATTCTTTTAAGTTGATGGGAGTTGTGGTTAAAAGCAATCCACCCTGTTTGGATATTCTGGAAGAGATGACTTGTCAGGAAAAGCAGCCTCAATGCCTCATCTTGCAGATTTCCAAACCTTGCTATAGGCCTTTCCTTTACCTGACTCTGCCAATTTTCACCACGAGCTGTGCTGCTTTATTAACCTCTTTCTAAGACTCCTCCACATGCTCCAGGCTCATCTCAGACCACCTAAATGTGAGCCACTGCAGAGAGCCATCAGCACTCCAGTGCTGTTATTGCTGCTGCCTGAGCTGAAATGAATGCAGCGTGGACCCAGCACAGTGAAAATACTGACTTTTCAGATAATCAAGCCAAATTTCCATGAAAGCTACAACTTCAAATTTAAAAAAAAATAAAAAAAATAAAATAAATCCATCAATGATTCATAAATATTTGAAAGTATCAGATTGATTGCATCTGGGTTACTGCAGAGGAGGGGACTGGCTGAGGAGGAGATGGACCAGACCTTGCTGTCATGTATCACCCTGCACTATCAGGACTGCACAGCTCTTCCCAGCCCCAGACAGAGGATGAACACTACATCCCAGTGCTATGTTATCTCTGGTGGTATAGCCCTCCTCACTCCAGAGCACCCAGACTGGAGGTAACACGTACCATCCCAGCTGCTGGACCACGAAGATGAGAAACCTGACAACTCAGTTTTCTGACTCTGGAATAAAAAACATGTACTCCTACCCCCTTCAGCCATTGCACTCCCACTGACCAGGATGTTGGTATTCCCAGAAAACACCAACATTCAACAGTCCTCCTAGGCAGAGAGACAATTTGTTAGCCTGGCTTTCTTTCCACCCATCCCAGTTCCCTCATCTTCATGCCAGCCATCCAGCCAAGGACTGTTTTATTTTCCTAACAGCTTTTCCAAGGGAAACAAAATCCAGGAAATTATGCAACCAGAAGATCTATTTGCACTTCACTCCACAGAGATGCTCCAACATTTCCCTCATAAAGGACCTAATCTGCTGTTTAATTCCAACTTAGAGGAGAAGGGAGGAAACTATCTGGAAAGAAAGACAGTAAGTAACTCTGGTTGCATTGCAGACAGTCTTTGCTGCATCAAAGTTGGCTTACAAAGCCGTTTCAGGCTGTCTTTTTTACTCCCAAGTCTCTGGAGCTGCCTTTGTACTCAAGAGAACCAAGCACAAAGTCCTCTGCTGTGAAACCACCTCTTCAGCTCTTGAAATCCAGAGGAGAAGCAGAGGCCCACGAATTTGACCCTGGAAGACAAACCCCTCCTTTGTTAGCAACTGATATGAAGACAGTCCCAGATGAGCTGGAAGAGCCATGGAAGACAAGCTTCAGAGAGGACCCAGGCATGTGCCCAGCACTGGGCTGAGCCTCATCCCCTATAGCTGTGCCTCATCCTTCAATGACCACCACGGCACAAATGTTGACTCCTGAATTGCTCCCAGGATTTCAGCATTCAGAGTCTCTCTTCCATAACCCTCCTCTGCAATCCTGTGAGCTAACACAGTGCAGCTCCACTCTGCAGCCTCTCTCGTGGTGAGAGCTCCACAGGGCACACACTGCACCTCTGCAAGCTTCATCTCAGGACTGAGACAAGCAGGAAGCTTCACCCCTGTCCCAGGAGCATGGCAGCATTCTGTCAAGCATGCCAGGAGAGCCACTTTTTCCAGGAACCTCTGTGTGGAAAGGCATGGGCATGAAAATCTCCACTCACTGATGCAGGTACCTCTTGCCCAGGGTGTTCACGCAGAGTGCAGTGCAGATCTCCTGACAGCAAGGACTGTCTCACACCACAAGGGACAAGAAGACTTTGGATGTCTCCTCCTGATCCTTTATGAAGGTCAAGCTCCCAGAGTTTCCCAGCTGCTTGACCACAGACCCTGATAACGAGAAAACCATGTAGCTGCAAGCCTCCTCCCGTTTCAAATCTCCACCAAGCTCAAGCTGTAGGCCAAGAGCCTTTCCCTCCCTGGCATTAAATGCAGTGGCCAATGCACCCCAAAACACTGCTTGCACTGATTTCCTTATTCCAAAGCACCCATTTCTTCCTCACCACTGAAAACAAACTGAGGCGCTAAGACACAAGGTTGGTAAACATTCCTTGCCATAGGCATCCTGGAGCAAGCTTCCCCACCTTTCACAGCAGAGTAAAGATATCTATAACACAATTCCTTATACAGCACAGCTGCTTTCTTCCCCTGCCATCTAAGAACAGTCTCACCCTCTATGTATTTAAACAAGATTTTTCCTAATAATCACTTGAAGTAATTTAGTGAACTAGTTAGGATCCCCAAAACATTACTTTGCTTCAGCAGGGATGACATTTACATCAGTTTGACTCTAAGCACTCATGCTGGGAGTTTTGAGGGCAGGGCTGCATCTCAGTTTTTGGGCAACTGCAGTGCCTGAGCATGGGGTTCCTATACCCAAACGAGCACCAGAAATATCTCAGAAGTCAGGAAAGCAACAAACACTCAGATGCTGCTCTGCCTGGGTTTTCTGCCACAACACTGTGCTGTCTATGCCTGTGACACTGCCTTGGAAGCGACTGCCTGAGGAGGAGAGGTGCCTGGCAGTGCCACATAACCAGCACTTGTCTCAAATGCCACCTCCCTCTTCTCATTTCTAGTGTCTCTGCCTTTTCCCACCCTCCATCCTTCAGGTCTGGCTCTCCTGCCCACCCAGGTGATATGCTCCTCCAGCCCTGCTGCCTGCACACACACATCACCCCTTCCCATCATAAGCATCCTTGCTCCCAAGGGTTTAAACTTCTCATATTTCTCATGAAAATCAGAGGCCAAGGCTGAAACTTGGACTTCAGTTTAAGTAAAAGTCATTAAAAAAAAACCAACAAACCTGTACTCTGAGTTTGCTCATGTAAATCAATGGAATACCAGCAGATGTACCAAATATCCCCCAATGTGCATGTGTCAGTGTATTGCTTCCTTCAGAGACAATTAATGGCTCATGACCAAGGTCAGGAGTCAAGTCTAAGATTTTGTTGCTGATATAAATAAAAGCATCTTTTCAGTGGCACAGGGCACAACCCGCCCAGCTAATAGACTCGTAGGAACTCCATTCCCAGACCTCATCCATCCCTCTATTTATAAATTATAAATAGCCATTTTAAAGCTGCTCTCTAGGAAGAGCATCCTGAGCCTTCCCCACCCCTTGGAGAATGCAGACACCAAGATGAGATGACTGAAATGCACAGTGGATTAAAATTGCTGTAACTAAAATTAGCTTCAAAGCCTGAATACCAGCAAAGCACAATGGCAAAATCTTCAGAAAAAAAAAAAAAAAAAAAAAAAAAAAAGGATTTTAGCAGAAAAGGCCTCAAATGGGCAGACCTAGGACTAGCCTCCCCCCTCCAACCACCACAATGAAGGGCACTCAGTCACCATAGAGACAAGACAGAGGCACGATACTCCTGTCCCTGCTTCACAACCTCCCTCTCCTCCCAGGCTCTGGAGCAGATGGCAAGCTGTGAGCAAGGGGAGGGAGGGTCTGGTGAAGCACTGCATGGAAATAAGACTGCTAAACACTGCTGTTGTGACTGGGCTGCTGCAGGCACAGGGTTAGCCAGCAGTAATGAGCTGGCTATGAGTGACTGATTCCATGTCAAGCTTGGGTGGTATCGATCAGACGTGTACAGCTGCAGTCCTGCCACCTCAGAAAAGAGGAGGGCTGATGGATGGCCTGCAAGACCCCCGTCAGAGGGGAGAAGGAAAGGGAGCACAGCATCCCAAGAGAAGCCAGGATGGGGCTTTGAACAGGAGCTGTCCCCAGAGTTGAGCTTCTGCCTCTGTTTCCAGATGCAAATGAAGATATTTCTTTTTGCTTCTGTCCTGATGCCCTCAAGAGCATCTTTTCATTGATAACTTCTAGCTGGTTCTGGAAGGATAATGTCACTGCTTTGGAGAAATATATTACATGATTCACAGCACAGCAGTCACAGCCCTGGTGGAGACTCCTCCCCACGGACAGTGAAGGGAAGGTGAAGAAGCACATTGACATGGCCATGCTCTGACATGGGCAAGACTCTGTCCCTGCAGCTCAGACTGTCACTTCACCACACTAGCCAAGAAGGTGTTTCTCCAACAGCCTCACCAGGCTTGGAGGGTGTCTGGGGCTTTTCATTTTTTAATCTGAAGAACTTCACCCCCTTCAAATTATCTCTTGCTTTTGTGCAAGGAACCTGTGTGTCTCTCCTGGGCTCAAGCCACTGTTCAAGAGAAGGGAACAGCTCTGCCCCTCACAGATGGACCAGTGTGGTTTCTCAGTGCATGTTTGGTGCCCAAAGCAACATCAGCCAACCCCTCCACACACACACAAGGCCAAGTTTTGTGCACAGCTACATCAGCACGCTGGTGTGAGAGAGGTAGGCACAGTGTCCATTTGGGCTGCATTACCACAGCAAGACTTTGAAAAGATTAGGGCTGCCAAGGACAGCCCAGCAGCACATGAAAACTGTCTGCTGGAGGACAGGAGTATCCCCACTCCTGGTGCTAACTACTGCACCATATCCCTGCCCAGTTTGCAGGGCCTGGGGGGTTTCAGGTGAAGGCTCTGCCCAGGTGACACCAGTCACCAGCAGTTATGGATTTCTCTGGGTCTATGCTCTTCCATCTCTCCTTGACTCACATCCTTACATAGTAGAAAAAGGCCAGTGATTGTCACAGCTCAAATACTCTATTTACAGGTTGCCTTGAGGACTAGAAGTTAATTTTAAAACTAACTGATCTAAGCTCTCTGCCACACTACCTCAGGAGGGGCCTGGATGGGTGGGGGTACTGCTAATTCATGTCTAGAGAGCATGTGTTTTACCTC
This sequence comes from Florisuga fusca, assembly GCA_038090715.1. Taxonomy (NCBI): domain Eukaryota; kingdom Metazoa; phylum Chordata; class Aves; order Apodiformes; family Trochilidae; genus Florisuga; species Florisuga fusca. The sequence goes on along the minus strand of JAAWXA010000040.1, from coordinate 5,148,876 downwards.
CCAGCTCTTCTTTCTCATTATGAATGTCAAGGTTTTTAAACAAAATTTGTCTTGGTCAATTAACTCAGACAGGGATGCTTGTAACATTCCAAATAAAGCCAGCCACATACTGTGCTCAGAGAGAAGGAGCAAGTGCAGCTCAGGAAACCAGGGAATGAGAGGGGCAAGGGATGGTTCACACCCACTCTGCTCCCACATCCTGCAGAATAACCCACTCCACGTTCTGCGAGGACACCAAGACACCAGCAGACTCCCACCTTCCCCACAAGAGTTCTCTCTGCTCTCCTGAAAACTGAGGCTAACACCTGCCTGTGGCAGAGAAGATAAAAAGCCTGTTTTGAAGATGACCTGCCCAGTGGATCTGCCATTATAAAGGAGTTCCACAAGCCACCAAGAAGCTTGCAGTAACACTGCTGCTGACTGAAAATAGAAAGAGAGGTCCCTTTGCATTGGAACGTGTTACTTTCATAGCAAAACATCTCCTGGTTTGATTTTTATAGAATTCAATCACAGTGCCTGGCAACTTAGGGTACAGTCAGACCATGGCCATGAGCTACCATCCAGCATCCTTGCAGTTAGGTAAAAACCACATTGTGGAAACTGGGGCCAATACCCTTGTTTTTCAGCAGTTACTCACACTCTGCAGTGGGTCACTTCATGGGGTTTTCTTTTCCCTGCCTGATGACCAATGCTATGGAATTGGAAGACCATGGCTCGATGGCATCCAGGAGAGGTGCAGGCACAGCTGAGTTGACTGTTGAACAAACCCGATTCCCTTCCCAAAACTTCTTTAAGCTCTCTCTGACAGATAAAGATTGGTTTGGTATCAAAGGATACAAGTGTTGGTCTGAAGGATGTCATATTCAAGAGAAAGAATTAGTTCCAGGGAAATCTGGTCAAAGAAGTAATTTAAAACTGCTTTGTCCACCCAAAACAGTGTTTTGACTATCAACATATCATTTTTCAGCTGAAAAAACCCCCAAACCTCTTCACCAAACTCAGCTCAAATTTTGGGTGCTCACAGAATCTGTACTTCCACACAAACAGAAGTCACTGTGCAAATAGAGAGGAAGGATTTCTAAAAGCCATCATTTGAACTCACCACTTTTCTGTAGGAACACATTCACAAGTATATTTTTGCTCTGGGAATTATAGCACATGCCATTTCCAACAAGACCACGCACAGGACTCACTAACATCTCAGATCTGAAATACGGACAGAGGAGGCACAAACCTGTGGATGACTGGAGCAAAAATTGCCTCTGGTCTCCCCGTGAGCTTTCCACAGCAAATCAGCTGCTAATGATGAGCTGGTAGGGACTGGTCTGAGGGGACCAGACCCCAGTGGCTGCATGGGCAGGGCAGGCCTTGCTGCTGCTGACTGCCATCACCTAGCTTGGTGGATGTGGTGAGACCAGGAGAGGGAAGAATTCACAGGTGCTGAGATCTGCCAGGGATGAAGCTTGTGCAAGGAAAAGCAAAGTGCTGGCAACCACAACAAGAGCCCAGCCTGAGCTAAATGACTGGTTTGGGTGGGAGTTTATTTGCACTGCTGCCACAATTCCATTTTCTGAGTGATGGAGATGGCTCTGCACCTTTTATTTTCAGGCTAGGGCTCACCTGAAAGCTGGCTCTCAGCAGATGTCAGCTCTTGCCAACCATGGAGTAGAAATCCCAGGGCACAGGTGCACAGCACACCACTTTGGGCCATGCAAAGATTGCTAAGATTATCCCCACAAACGATGTTTTTAGCCCCTCCAGCAGCTCATTCCTGCCCTCACCCCATGGCTCACGACCTGCTGGTACAGCACTGGGAGCTGTGCCATACAACCTGACTGTCCCAGTGATGAAATGCAGAGCAAAGACTCATAAACAGCTCTACTGGTGTAACCAAGGGAGCCACAGGGGACCTTCTCAAAACCACCTTCACAACAAACCACTACAGGCACACATCCTGCTCAGAACACTGCAGCATGGGCTCTCTGCTGCAGGGTTACCAGCTCCAGCAGTACCACAGGTGATGAACTCAGGCTCCATTCTGGCTTTGCAGTGCTGCACAGAGTTGGAGGGAACTCTGCAGGGAAGCTCCGTGGCAAACTTCTGGTGCTTCTCCCTGCCACAACACACCTCACCCACACTGGCCACCTCCGTGACTTTTACCCCCCCGCCAAGCAGCAGCTTGAACACAACTAAATTCACAAGCCAGAACGGTAAGAGAGCATCCTGCTATCTGCACCAGGTTGGTAGCTACAAGACAAACCAATGCCAGCCTCTGACCCAGGAGTGCAGAAATATTAATGCTTGGATTTACCATACAAACCAGACGCTGAAGGAAAGCAAGACTGATTTCTACTCCCCAGAGCCTTCTTCACTGGATGGTTGCACTTCATTCAAAGGTGGGGTGGGAACTGCCCATGAGCTGTTGCTGCTGCAGAAGTAATGAAAGGCAGTGAAGAAACACCTGAAGAAGGTCAACTGCACCCATCCAGCAGCTCAAGAAAATGAATTTCCAGAATAACACTGCAGAGCAGCAGCCAGCTCTCCAAACCCACCCAGCCCACGGGCTCCTCATGGAGCAGGGGGCAGAGCACCGCATCCTGCAGGTCCCACTGGAGAGGGAGAGCATCCCCCCGGCCCCACAGCACAGGCACTGCCTGCTGGGACAGCCCAGGGCCCTGCCTGCAGCTGCCAAGGGCTGTGGATCAGAGGCAGGAGCAATGCTCCTGCAAAACCATCTCCACGTTGAGGCCAGAGTTGATGAGGAACAGGAATAAGACAGACCTCAGCCAATTTTGTTTTCCAAAGGCAGAGGGAATTAGGAGATGATGGTTGGTGCCAACAGCAAAAAACTAAGTTGGTGGGGATTTTCTATTTTTAACTATTTTACATTTAATATTCTTGTTCTTTATTCCACAGAGATTTAAGATTTCTTGGGCCTGCATGCTTGAGTAAGGTCACGCATGCATTTAAGCAACTGTGGGATCTAAGCCCAAGTTGTTACTAAGTAAGCAAATATGCTTAATAGGATTTTTATTTTGCCATTATCCCTTTAAAAATGTATTTGTTCTCTGCTAAATAGTAGTAAATTAGCCTAACAGCAATTACTTATATTTCTTTAGCATCTTGGAGGCGTCTCAATACATTTTGCCAACCACAACAGTCCAATGAGGGTAAATCAACTGGCACATAAATCTCCCATGGCCTGGTTAGAAGATGGGGTCTTTAAAGGAGAAAGCTTCAATTTTTCACTAGCTCACTGAAAAACGTATTTATAATTTCAAGTGGGAGGGGAGATGCACAGAGGCTCTGCAAGAAGAGTTTTATCTGTTGAAAGGAAAAAATCTTTCAGTGGACTTTATTCTACCCTGACCACCTCACCCCCTCCTTGCCATCTCACATCAGGAAAGTCAGAAGCACCCAGCAAGCCTCAGCCCTTCCACAGAAGGTGGCACAGCCTCTCACACACCTGAGCTTGGGCATACAGGGACTGGGAACCTGGATGCCTACACCCATGCCACCAACCACCCCCTGTGCTGGACCAGATCATCCAGAGCTGCACACTCCTCCCTGCTGCTCTTCTCCCAGTGCAGAGCTGCAGCAAAGCCCAGCCCAAGACTGCTGGTTTCAACAGGCAAGGACCAACCCTGGAAAAAACTGTATCTCACAGGGACTACAAACCTTTCATCCTGGCACTCACCTGCTTCCCAGAGCCTCCTCATCAAACTCAGCAGGGGTTTGAGCTGAAGACACTGACCAGTAAGACATCTACAAACCATGGCACTAAAATCTCTGGCCCTCCTTTTCTCCACCAGAACCTGCAGCATGTGTCACCACCCTTCTCAGACCCAACACTATCCTCAGAACAGCTCTATTGCAAAGGCAGGCAGGGGAAAGACCAGCACCACCCAGACACAGGCTGGGCACAGAGTGGCTGGAGAGCAGCCAGACAGAAAGGGACCTGGGAGTCTGGATTGACAAGAAGCTCAACATGAGCCAGCAGTGTGCCCAGGTGGCCAAGAAGGCCAATGGCATCCTGGCCTGGATCAGGAACAGCGTGGCCAGCAGGTCCAGGGCAGTGATTCTTCCCCTGTACTCAGCCCTGGTGAGGCCACACCTCGAGTCCTGTGTCCAGTTCTGGGCCCCTCAGGTCAGGAAGGAGATTGAGGTCCTGGAGCAGGTCCAGAGAAGAGCAAGGATGCTGTGAAGGGATCCAGCACAAGTCCTGTGAGGAAGGGCTGAGGGAGCTGGGGGTGTTCAGTCTGGAGGAGGCTCAGGGGAGACCTCATCACTCTCTACAACTCCCTGAAAGGAGGTTGGAGCCAGGGGGATGTTGATCTCTTCTCCTAAGTAGCTACCAGTAAGACAAGAGGTCATGGGCTTAAGCTCTGCCAGGGGAGGTTTAGGTTGGATATTAGGAAAAAATTGTTTAGAGAGAGGGTGATCAGGCATTGGAATGGGCTGCCCAGGGAGGTGGTGGATTCTCCATTCCTGGAGGTTTTCAAGAAGAGACTGAATGTGGCACTCAGTGCCATGGGCTGGGAACCATGGGGGGAGTGGATCAGGGGTTGGGCTTGATGATCTCAGAGGTGCTTTCCAACCTGGATGATTCTGTGATTTTGTGACAGGCTTCCCCAGGGAAACCATGCTACCCCAAACAGCCACATCCCAGGCACCTTGTCTTCACCTCTCTCGCCACCAAAGAGAGCTGTTCATCTGAGTGGAGCTAGATGGTAATGAAAGACTTGCTGGAAACAGATATTTTGTTCCTCCTGGCCATGTCCTGCTGGGGAGAGGGGTCATTAGCTCTGCATCACCAGCAGGCAGCCATTCCTTCATCAGCAGGCCACTTGTCTGCTCCAGCCACCTATATTATTGGTTCAAAAGAGCATGCCCAGCCATTATTGCCTGCCCTGGAAACCACCTAATTGGCTTATGAGAAACAGAGGCCAAGAGCATGAACAGCTCTGCAGCTAATGTGGCTTTGCCAAGTCATGATTTTACAAGTTCAGGGAACTGCACAACCTCAAGTTCTTAGGCACTGCACCTAACTTTCCTTTCTGGACCAACTGAAGAAGGTGGGATGCTTCTAATCCTCATGGCTGTAGGGGAGGAAGACCAGGTCCTCAAAAGGGCTGCAAGCCAGATGGAATCATAGAATATTAGGGGTTGAAAGGGACCTCTGGAGAACAGCAGCCTGGGGGGGTTACCATTTTAGTATAGACTTTTGCTTTGTGCTGCTTGTGGACCAAGCTCATTTTTTTTTTTTTTTTTTCTTTCTATTTATTCTTTGACTTGCACAATTTGGGGGCCATTTCTAAGGGAGGATTTGGTCGGTTTTCTCTGTCCTCTCAAGCCAGGCACAGGCAGAGCCTTCCTTGAGGTCAGGGCACCCACCATCCTGCCCCTGCTCACATCTCTACCACAAGCCAAGGTGACAGCTTTGGGAGAGAGAAGGGATGAGGGCCAGAAGAGCTAGTTTCTTCTCCAGCCACAATCACCAACGAAAACACATCCAGGAAAGCACACCTTCAGACTCTGAGCTTTTCCTGTTCAAACCACTCACGGTCCTTTTCCACCATAAAAAGAAACAAAACAACAAATTCATCGATTTTTCATTTAAATCAACAGATTTCAGAAAATGTCTGTGTCACATAGGCTATTCAATGGCCTTTCAATCTTTAAAAATGAAACAAGGCATTTTGATAAGCCCAAGCCTTGTTCAAAATGACTTTTTCCAAACAAAATCACTGGGTTTGTATTTTAAAAATACTGGCAAGCTGTAAAGGCTGAAATAGACACGAAATGTTTAATTTTGGAAGAACATATGCTTCATCAGAATTTTTAACATTCCTCTCAGAATCTAAGGAAAAACTAATGCTACAGACTTTCTGGTCAAAATCAGAATTCACTTCTTCTCCAGTGTTAATATCTCACACTTCTGTTCAGTGCTAACAACATGCAGAAATGCTCTGCACCCCCCAAGCAGACGCAGAGAGCGGATTTCTGTTCCATGGCTGCTGCCCTCCACCCCGGAGGCAGCTGCACCTCAGCCCCCTGCAAATCCCCCATCCCACGTGCAAAAGGCTTTGGCTCTGGAGGTGACAGCCTGACAGTGACAGCAGTCTCCTGCCATGACTGGCCAGAGCAGCAGCAATAGATCAACGTTCCTGTCGCAGTCGCTGTCAGTACCCGGCCATGAGCGGGCAAAGCGATGACTCCGCTGGGACTGAATTAATTGAATCCCAATCCTACAGGTACAGGCGTTCTCTGGAGACAGGAGCTGGACACAGCAATCCGTGCCTTTGGCAGAGGAGTACCACTTTCATTTGAAAGTACCTCTGTCCCAGAATATGTTAAAAAATAATTAGTAATTGGCACGGAAAAAAAAGAAGAATAAATGACAGAATGCTTCATTAAAATTCAGATCTGCGCTCAGCACATCTCCTTCACTCCTCATTCACCCACGGTGGGAAAGATCAAGGAAAAGGGAAACGTGGGCCTGGATGGCTGAGAAGCTGCTCTGTGCTGACCTGTCAAGCAGCAAATGTCCTTCCCATCTTCCCCCTGAAAAACAGTCCCTGGAACAACCTGGGAAACGCAGCTCTCATTTCTCTGCACCACGTGGCCCTTCAGTCTCTCGGCCTTTACATTGCCTGGAACTACACTGATGGGTGCTCATATAAACATAAACAGGACTGAGGCACCCATCAACCCACCCCAGCCCACCAAAGAGCCAGGGGAGGGAGAAGGGGACCTCTCTGCCAGAGGAGGTAATGAAATCCATGAGTCAGTACAAGCAGCTCCAGGTTTCTCACTGGAGGAAGAGGCAAAGGGTTCAGTATTGACATCCCAGTGAGCACTGGGTGGAAAGAGCAACTCTAAAAATGCAGCACGCATAAAATAATCCTTCACCATCCCTGTCATGACCTTATTGATCATGAAAATAGGGGAAGCTGCTCCAGGACAGAGGGATGGGTAAGAGAACAATGCTCCTGTTTCAAGAGCTCCTGTCTCAATAAGTGTTTGAGAGGGATCTGTGGGCTCTGCAGAAAGGGGAAGCTCCTGCCAGAAACTGAGGCGTGCCCAACCTCAGTGAGGTTTTCCCAACCAGCCTGCAGGGTTTTGCTCACAATTTAAAATTGCTTTTAATCCCACTCAGATACAGTCAGGTGCAGAGCTGACACAACCACAAAGTGTCATGCGGGTTGTGCAGGGACACCAGGTTACCCACACCCCAAAGGGCTGCAGGGTAGAAAGGGTTCTCAGTGTTCGTCCCAGTTAAAAATCTCCAACTTTCTTGTTCCCTAACATCTTTGACAAAGGAAGAGTCCTCTTTCAATCCACAGAACATTGTCTCCAGGAGTCAGCAATGTGCCCTTGTGGCCAAGAGGGCCAATGGCATCCTGGGGTGCATTAAGTAAAGTGTGTCCAGGAAATCAAGGGAGGTTCTCCTCCCCCTCTACTCTGTCCTGCTGAGACCACACCTGCAATACTGGATCCAGTTTTGGGCTCCCCAGTTCAAGGGAGACAGGGACCTACTGGAGAGAGTCCAAGGTAGAGGATGGTTAAGGGAGTTGAGCGTCTCTTTTGTGAAGAAAGACTGAGAGAACTGGGGGTGTTTAGCCATGAGAAGAGAAGGCTGAGAGGGGATCTTATGAATGTCCATCAATATCTGAGGGGTGGGTGTCAAGAGGAAGGGACCAATCTCTTTTCAGTGGTGCCCAGTAACAGGACAAGGAATAATGGTTTGAAGCTAGAACATAGGAAGCTCCACCTCAACATGAGGAGAAACTTCTTTCCTGTGAGGCTGAGGGAGCCCTGGCCCAGGCTGCCCAGAGAGGTTGAGGAGCCTCCAAACCCCCCTGGATGTGTTCCTGTGTGGCCTGTCCTGTGTAATCCTGCTGTGGCAAGGGGTTGGACTGGATGATGTCCCATGGTCCCTTCCAATCCCCCAAATTCTGTGATTCTATGAGTCCTTATACACCTGTCCCCAAAGAGTGCCAATCCCACCAAGATCCCTCTGAGACCCCCAGAATTCCCCCTGGGAGATGGGGGCTCTGCAGGCAGAGGCAGGAGCTTCACCCTCAGCAGCTGGCAGCACACACCAGCCTGCAGGGCCAAATGTGCAGAGCAGCCTGAAGGGCACAGGGACCCATATGCAATGGGGCCCCCAAAACACCCTTGCATTAAGCTTGCTCTGAGGGAACAGCTTCTGAGTCACTTCACAGCCTTCAAACATGGGGTTTGTGTGCTGAGTTATAAAGAGCATATGGGCAAAAAAGCCTTGAAAACATCAGGAATTTTTTTCATCTTTCAGCGAGGTGGCATGGGAAGGGATGGGAATCATGTGTCTCGCTGGTGGAGCAATTCATGAGTCCCACAGGCTTCCCTGCAAGGAGGCAAGGCAGTCCTAGAGAGATCAATCGCAATTTTATCTACCCTTTTCAAGTTCTCATTTCTTTTTATCCCATACTGCCAGATAAAAATCTCTGCTTCAAACATGGGTAAGGAGATAGAGCTTTATTATACTATTCCAAAAACATTAGACGCTGGAGGCTTCACCCTTTTATGAGTTCACTTTGCTGGCACTATCCTCTCTGCCCCCCCAAATCTCTTCCCTTTAATATTTTTTTTTTCTCTCCAAATCAGAATAACAGGCACAAAACTAATTACGTGATATTTCAGATCCATGTTGTGTTAATGGCACCAGATCGTGTGTGACATTTCCGACTTGTTAGACTATTATTCTCGCTTATTGTTATCTCTGCTGCTCTGAATACAGGCTCAGGGCTTTATATCCCCCATGCACCAGGCTCCCACCCCCTCCTTCCCTCTCTTGTTCTCATTTATCAGCCGGGGAGGATCTGTGGAATATTAAAGTGGGCCATGCTGGATTGCTCTGCTCACTGTGAGCACTAGTGGAAGCAAAAGTAGAAATGGTGGAGCAGAGAAAGGCAGGGAAAAGGAAATGCCAGCAGGGTCCTGTGGGGAGAAGCCACCATGGCAAGAACCAGCTCAGGGAAATCACTCTGACTTTAGGTGGAGTCGTGTCAGGTTTTGAGGAGATGTCAATCCATCGGGTGACCTTCCAGTGCTGGCTGGCCAGCTCACCTGGACTATATTCTCTAGGGATGGACAGGACTGCACTAAGGACCTTTCTGATGTAGCTTCATCTCCCAAACGCCTTACTTGAGAGGACAAACTTGTTGCTTTTGCTTAGACCTATGGGTCTGGTCTTGGGCTGTGAAGGCAGCACACTCAAACTGCTCTCCAGCCCCTGAGCTGCCTCTTCGAGGTGACAGCCTCTGGGTCCTGTTACACCTACAGCCTCTGTTGCTGACCATAAACCCAAAGAGACCTCCTTTAACTCTTGGTTTAGTGATGGAGGCGGAAGGAGGTCCTGAAGCACAGGCAGCCCAGCAAGCATCTGCTGCTTTCCAGTCACAGCACAAGGCAGAACAAAGAGCAGGGGTTTAGGGGTGCTGCTGCCACCATACACCTGCCAGGGAAAAGCCACCTCAGGGATGGAACTTCCTAAGGGAATACCACAGAGCATGTGTTGCCCTCTCAGGGCTGGTTCAGAGTCCCAGGGGTCATGAGGAATATGCAATTAATTTGGATGCTTTTAGCTGCTCCTTCACCTGCCTGAAGAGCTCCCATATCCCTAAGCCTGCCGAAGGTATTGGCCCAGGCACAGCGTTTTGGTTCACTTTCTGAATGATTGTGCTCCTGGGTCTCTTTAGTCATGCAAATACAGAGCTGATTTGCCTCTATGCAGCACTCAGTGAGCTGGAGGGTGCCAAGTCCTTCCCGTGTAGACAGGCAGTGGCAGCACAGTCATTGACACAGGCAGTGGCAGTACAATCCTGCCAGCACAGGGACTACAGGGAGAAGACTGAGAGTGTCCTTCTGCCCCCTCTCCTGCTTGCTGAGGCTCCCCAGCCTGCCACAAAGCACTCTGTCCTCTCCATCCCAATTCCCCCACTCTCTTCCAGCCTCAGCCTTCCTCCTGCTCCCTGCCCCGGCAACCCTGGCACCAACCTGAGGGGCTCTGAAACTACTTCTCCCCTGCCAAAGCTTCTCAGGAGACATTTATACTGTCAGCTAAAGCAGGGCCAGGGTAAAAGCTTCAGACACAGCTTCATGGTCATCCAAGCTGGTTCACATGTTCCCCTGGCCCACAGTAGCCAGGACCCTCCCAGCCCATCCTGGAAACAGGTCAGGGAATGGCATGAGCCGGGGACTGTCACCAGTGAGATGCAGGGGAGAGGCCAAAGTTTGGTTGTATCAACACAAACCATGGCACATCCCACCCTCACAGGACCAGAGACTGGATCCTGGCTGGTTATATACACCAGAAGAGATACAGCCTTGGTACAAATGAGCTTTAGAGAGGACTCTTCACCAGGAATATAATCTCTAGCTGTGTTCCTCCAGGGCTCAATCCAGGAAGAGTTTGCAATCATGTACTGTTCCCTTAGTGACAAAGATCTGAGAAGGGAGTGCAATATCAAAACCTGAATATTCAGAGTAAACTGCTTTGTTTAACTCTGCACCTCTGTCTTGGTTTAAGCCCCATCCGACTCTGATGCCACCAGCTGGGCTAGAAGTCACCCTGACTCCTAGCCAAGGGAGCCCTTGTAATGGAAATCAGGGAGGCCACAGACACAGGCAGGGCTCTGGAAATCCCAGGCAGGACTACTGGAATATATTTCTGGAATATTGTGTCCAGTTCTGGGCCCTCAGATCCAGAAGAACCAGGAAGTGCTTGAAAGAGTTCAGCACAGAACAAGCAAGATGATGGAGTGGAACATCTCCCTTGTGAGGAAAGGCTGAGGGAGCTGGGGCTCTGCAGATTGGAGAAGAGGGGAATGAGGGGTGAACTCACCAATGTTTATAAATATGTAAGGGGTGAGTGCCAGGAGGATGGAGTAAACCTTTTCTCAGGGGTGACTAACAATAGGACAAGGGGCAATGGTTAAAAACTGGAGCATAGGAGGTTCTGAATAAATATAAGGAAGCATTTTTCACTGTGAGGGTGTCAGGGCACTGAGCCAGGCTGCCCAGGGAGCTTGTAGAGTCTCCTTCCCTGGAGACATTCAAAGGCCACCTGGATGTGTCCCTATATGACCTGCTATAGGTGTCCCTGCTCTGGCAGGGGGGGTTGAACTCAAAGATACTTCGAGGTCCCTTCCAGTCCGTGTCTGATTCTATGATTCTATGGCTTGCTTGTCTGTAGGGTTACAGGCTATTTAGCAGACACACACAGAGACCTGAAATAAACTTCAGCTGGGAACAGGCTGCTTCTGGAAGCTGCATCTGTAGGGATCTGCTGCAGGAATGGGGTGATGAGAGCTGCTCACGGGAAGGGTGCTGTGCCACCGTGGTGTGGCCTGGGGGGCCCCAGGCAAGCAGCAATTTGTAGTGTGTCCTTACAAGAATTCCTGCTCAGAGACACTCTGGCTGCCTTTCTGGCCTGTGACCCATGGGAACACCATCTCTGAGCAGCTCCGGGTTCAGCTCCATGACCCCATTTCTGTGGGCTCTCTCCTCCTGTCTTGGAAAGAGGGTCTGACTCGGCAGGGACAGAGATCAAGCTGGCCTGGCTGCACCCCCAGCCCTTCTGCAAAGGGTCCCTCACTCTTGTGCTTTAGCCCCAAGCACCCATCTGTGTCCTCTGCCTCTCTGCATCGTCCCCATGTCCCCACTCTCCCCTGGCCCAGCAGCACAAGGTGCTCCACAGCTTTGTTGAGAGGGATGGGAGGACGAGCGGCGAGATATAAATAAATAAAACAAAATATGTCTCTGGCTTAATCCTTTTATCTCCAGACTTCTTTCAGTCGTTTACAGAGATAATCATCGCCCAGGCTCTGCAGGAAGCACTGATGGAAGCCAGCACAGAAATCTTGTGGCAGCATCCTGCCCTTTCCTCTGCTGTCACTTGGGTGTGAGGCAAGAAAACAAAAGTCTCTAAGAGGGCCAGGCTGGGAGCTGGCTGGCTGTGAGGTGAGCAAGGTCAGGGCCAGCAGGACATGGCAGAGGGAAGAAAAAAAAAAACCAAACATACCAAATCTGAGAAGGGGAGAGAGTCAGAAGGAAAGCTTCTGAAGAAGAAGAAGAAATGCATAGAGAGAGAGCAAGATAAAATGGGAGGGTAGTAACAAGGAACAGAGTGAGAGAGGAAAGAGATTACATGGCATAAAGCAAAGCCAGCCTATGGGTAAGTTTAAATACTGCTTTCCTTGGAGACTGACCAAAGGTTGAACTGCTGGTCCACCCCAGGGTCTGGAAGCCCTGCCCAGGGCTGTCCTCTCCTCTGCCCCAGGGTGCAGGAACAGTTGGAGCAATTTGGATTGTCTGCTGTGCTTCCAGCAGGGACAAAGCTCCTCTGGGAGGGACAAGGGGTCCTGATGGTCTCCCTGCTACATTCAGCAAGGAAGTGGGAGGGAAGAATGTCCCTCTGGGCAAGGGCAAGAGAATCAGAGCAGGTTCCTCCTGGGGCAGAGCTTTGAGCTGACACTGCCTGAAAGCCTCCCAAACACAGCAGCAGAAAGAGCTCAGCATGAGCAGTCCTCTTAGCACATGTTGACTCAAATGCTCCCACATCAAATGGCAGCTGTCTCTTCCAGCAAACAGATGCCTTCATGTCTTTAAAGGGCAGTGGATCAAGGTCACCTTTTCCCAAGGGTCAGCCACCTCTTGCTGCTCCTTCAGGCTTGCTAATATGATGTATCAGCCTGCTGACTCTTCAGCACATCTCCTCCAGACACACTGATTCACATATTGATTCACTTAAGTGCAGCGCCACACATAACCCCATTTTTCCTGTGTTTTTCCCACCCTGGAAAGTCTCTTCCCAGACCCCAAAGGCACCTGCCACCAAGCCCCCACTCCCTTGGGCTCCAGCCAGGCCTGCCATCTGCAGCACCAGCTGCAGGTCCAGGAGGAAGGACCCTTCATCCAGGAAACATCAAGTACCTCTGGGTGTGATTTTTAATTTCCTGCAACACTAAGATCTACAGTGCCATGCCAGGAAAACAACACTGTTAAATTGCTTGACCTTGTTTTACCCTGCTGTGTCTGTCAGCACCTCCAGGCTCAGGTTACCTGGGAGGACTACACATGCTTTGCAAAAAGAGCCCTGCATGCAGCTCGCTGGCTCCTGCCCAGGGTCTCCAGGCACCAGCTGGGCCATGGGGAAGCTGCTTCTGGCTTCTCTCCAAGGGGAAAATCTTCCTGGGATGGTCAGGCTGAGATTTCCCGGGAGGAACACAGTGGATTTGGGTGTCTTTGCTTCCTCAAGGCCTCATCGTGCCAATTGCAAACCTGTAGTGGCCCTTCCACACACCATGAGCAGACCCATGTGCACTGGGGGTGCTTTCTGAGTTAAAACTGCCAACCCTCATCCTGCCCATCCCCACAGAGGAGAGCAGTGCCCTGGGAGAGAGGCAGGAGGAAAAAGCCATTTAATTGTCTTCCTACGTGGGGCTATTGTCAGTGCTGAGAACGTGCCATGGAACCAAAGAATGGTTGGAAAAGATGCAAAAAGCAAACCCCCAGAGAGAAGCTTTCCTGCTCCTGACAAGGGCATTCAGTTGATCACCAAACATCATCCCTTTCTCAGCTCTCTGATCCTTTGGGCTGTGCTCCTCCTGTTATTCCCTAGCTCAGTGAGGAGGTCACACAGACGGGTTTGGGAGAAAGTGGCTGGGGAAAGGTTTCTCTGGCTGGATCTGTTCCTTGCCTAGCATGCTGCCTGCCCTGGCTTTAGGTCCAATGCCAGGAAAGTGACACAGAGCCCCATTGCCTTTCCCCTGTGTATTTCCAGGAGACCCTCATAAAAATCCAACCTTAGTGCTATAAACCTGTGGCTGATTGCTGAGTAAGCCACTTCCTCCTGGGTGATTTAGCAGGGACTGTTGGTGGAGCTGCAGTTTGTCTGGATTAGAAGAAGAATTCCTCAGCCCACCTGCCTGTCTCCTCTCATTCCTGTCTCCACTGCCATTCCCTGCTTGCTGCCCCCATCAGTCCTGCCTCCCTTCTACCCAAACAGTCCTGAGCTTTCAGGAGGGGGAGTAGTCAAGGAAGGAAAGAGGTACTAGGATGCCTCTGCTCTTCTCTTTCCCTGTCATAAAGCTCTCAGGGCCAGCTCTGCAGTCAAGGGAATATTATCTCTCCACGCTGCTGTTAATCTCTTTATGGCATCATTTGACCCTTTCTAACATCCATTGATTTTTGAACTCCCCTTTACGGCAACTCTTTAGATCCCTTTGGTCTAAATTACTGAACATCTGTGCCCAAGGCAAAACATGGCAACAAATAAAGCAACAGGAAAAAGTCATTCAGTAGCCACCACTTCACTGGCCACTTTTGAGCCCCTACACTCTGTGGGCATCCTCCTGGAAGCCATCCCCCCCTCCCTCCCAGCACAGAGACACCTCACCCTACCCCAGCTGTGCTCTGAAAACAGCCACAAGGATACCTCTCAGCTCATATCTGGCAGTAGGTACTGAGTCCACCTGGCACCATCTCAGATCTCCCAGCCCTGTGCCTCCCCCAGGCACTGCCATTCTGGGGTGCTGCCCTTTGCAGAGGACACTGCCATCTGCATGGCTGAGGTGGCCAAATTCCCAGCACTTAAAGTCACATCCAGAAGAAGCTCCTGGCCAAGCCTTTCTCAAGCATCCTAACAGAGGAACTCAACAAGAGGTGAAGGCTACTGCTTTTAGTTTACTGGAGAAATTACTTTTTCACTCCAGACTAATCTGTTTTAATTTATTTCTGTTTTCCTGAGCTCACCCCTTGTCCAGCAGTGGCTGTCTCCTTGTCTCTTACTTGCTACTTGTCGAAATGAAATACTGAGCTGTATTGTCTACTATTATGGTAAAATACACAATACATCACACTGATGCATTCTGTGAGTATGACATAAAAAAGACGAATGTGCTCTGGCCAAACACTGAAATGTATTCAACCTGCATTAGTGCAAAATGAATATTAATACGCTGGAAAGTGGCTGGGGTGATGAGAGTTTTGTGTCATATTAGAGAGGACACTTCATTCTTTCCTCATTTTTTAGACAGCATCAGCTCCCAGTCCTGACACAAGCCCCAGGGTATCAGGCAGAGGCTTATTTTGACAGAACTCCAGCCAGGACCACAGAGGTGAAATGCTCAAAGACGATGCAGAGCTGAGGCCCACAGAACAGACTGAGAGGGTCAGGGTGGTACCAAAGTTAAAATGGTCCCAACTTTCTTTGTTCTGCAAACACCTCATGATCCATCTTTTGTGTATTATCATCCCCTCCTCCAATTTTTTCAGTCTCTGACTATTTCAAAGACAACTACGAGGGCTTAACGGGTTGTTCAGTTCCTCAAATTTGGACTTGGCTGGATTCACCTCCTGAGTGTAAGCTTGTGCCATCTTTTAATAATTACTGACCTCCTCTGTGAGGTGCAGTAGAAGAGCTGAGGAGTGCAGTGGTGAAGATAATATACTTTAAAATTAGGCCATTTAATGTTTCCATTGTGTGATTTCCATAACCATAACCATGTCTCTGCAAATTTATAGAGCACACACAACAGAATGTACCAAGTGAAGAGGAAAAGCAACAATTCTAATGTT
The DNA here is from genome assembly GCA_038090715.1 of Florisuga fusca. Taxonomy (NCBI): domain Eukaryota; kingdom Metazoa; phylum Chordata; class Aves; order Apodiformes; family Trochilidae; genus Florisuga; species Florisuga fusca. The sequence continues at coordinate 5,133,252 of JAAWXA010000040.1, read as the reverse complement.
ACAATCACAATCCCTCCTTTTCCTTAACTTTGATCTGAAAGGCTCCAGAACTGAAAGTGACTCCATCTAAGGTCTGTACACCATGATTACTGCCCTGGCAGTACCAGGAGCCATACACAGACTCATATAGACACTCCTTGCCCTGAAATACATACTATAGAAGTAAGACAAAGTGTGGAGAGGTGAGAGAGATTTTCACCTCATCTTAATCATGTCTCAGGTAATGTTTTCATATACAGCTGCTTAGATGCTGCACCTTTGCCAGATTTTCTGGGCTGCAGTGCCCTGGGCAAGGTTAACCCAGTGTCAGTGGTTGAGCACAGCCCACTGGGGCTTCATTTGCTTCCAAGGGATGAGCACTCCCAGGCCAGGTCTACCACATCCATTCCTCTCCCTCCAGCCAGCACTCCAAGGGAAAGTGAATCAAATCTGTGCTTTATCAGGGCTTGGGGCTCTCCACTCTGGTCATACACAATGGTCTGTGGGAGAGCTGTCAGAGCAATTCCTCTGCCACAAGTCTCCAGTACAAAACTGGAAAGGCAGGGCCAGCCTGATGGCTTCAGCAATGCATACGTCCAACTCTGTGGGCCCCATGGCCATTGCACAAGTCAATGAACAAAAAACCAAAAAAAACCCCACCTTAAAAGCAGCCCCAATGGAACTGTTTGTACCCAGCCAGCTCACCACTGCCTTTCATCTCCAGCAAACGGACCTTTCCACAGCAGCATCAATACAGGATGGAGGAGGAATCGTTAGATGTGGCACTTCCATCAATATCTCTGAGGGGAAGAGGTGATGTGAAAAAAGGTGAACCTGAGACCTCTTCAGACTGGAGACAAAGAAATTACAATGATCTCTTTTTTGGGGATAGGTTAGCATTTTGGTTTATGTCTATACCTTATTATATACCTAGAAATCTTGCATCCATTTTTCCTTTGTAAATCAGAAGTGGAGGCTGAAAGCTACAACCTTTGCCTAGAAGACTAAATGGCCTTTGGAACAGGCTGATAAGTGATGAAAACAACCTGCAAAAGCATGTACCTTTGCATCATTTAAGATGACCTTTTGGAAGTGAGACACAGGAAAAGGGGAGAAAATGAAGAGGGAAAAAAGAAGAAAAAAAAAAAAAAAAGATGGGGGAAACAAAATTTTAAAACCAAACATCCACTGTTGGCATTTGAAGCAGCTGCTGCTAGAACAAGAAAATAAAAGCAAAAGCAAAAGAAATTAGATATTTTATTTCCCCCTATCAAACAATGTATTCCAGCTAATGGCAGTAGAATAAAAAAAAAAGTACCCAATGCAGCCTGCAAGAGAGGAAGAGGAGAGAGAAAGGGGTAGAGGGAGGGAAGTAAGGTTATTATAAATGTGTCAAACTTGTTTATAGCCCTTTATTAGCAAGTGCAGCAGAAAGAGAGAGGTACCATGAGTGCATTTTAAGTGTTTGGCAGTTTTGTTTGGCAATGTAAATAATCTTTATATTTAGGAACTTTTACGTTTTAAGGAACAGACAGGCATGTGCCACCTGCCCCAACAGATTTTTGAAGGACCTTCTGATATCCCTGCTGGGCTCTGCCTCCTGGGTCTGTGACACAGGTGCTTCCCCTGAAGGTCTAAAACCACATTTGATGGATGAGGCTGCACTGGGATTATAAAGGGATTTAGGAGAGGACTTGAAACCCACAGAAAACCCTTCTGTCAAGGTCAGATGCTGGGCTGGCTCACCTCCTCCCTGAAGGGAAGGAGGTTGGATTCTTCTCCTTGAGGTGTTGCTAGAGATCTGGAGGAAGGCAGCTCTGACACGCAGGGGAGATCCTAGAATCATAGAACTGGTTGGGTTGGGGGGGACCTCAGAGATCATCAAGTCCAACCCTTGACCCACCGCTGCGGTTCCCAGCCCATGGCACTGAGTGCCACATCCAGTCTCTTTTTAAATATCTCCAAGGGCGGAGAATCCACCACTTCCCTGGGCAGCCCATTCCAATGCCTGATCACCCTCTCAGTGAAGAAATTCTTTCTAATATCCCACCTAAACCTCCCCTGGCACAACTTAAGACTGTGTCCTCTTGTCTTGTTGAAAGTCGTCTGGGAAAAGAGACCAACCTCCCCTGGCTCCAACCTCCTTTCAGGGAGTTGTAGAGAGTGATGAGGTCTCCCCTGAGCCTCCTCTTCTCCAGGCTGAACACCCCCAGCTCCCTCAGCCTCTCCTCATAGGATCTGTGCTCGAGTCCCTTCACCAGCCTGGTTGCCCTCCTTTGGACCTGCTCCAGCACCTCAATCTCCTTCCTGACCTGAGGGGCCCAGAACTGGACACAGGACTCGAGGTGTGGCCTCACCAGGGCTGAGTACAGGGGAAGAATCACTTCCTTGGACCTGCTGGCCACGCTGTTCCTGATCCAGGCCAGGATGTCATTGGCCTTCTTGGCCACCTGGGCACACTGATGACCAGAGCTATGCCCAAACCTCAGCCTCTCAGGAGCAGGAGGCAGCACCAGGGTGTCTGTCTAGCAGAGGACCTGCTCGCCCCTTTTTCTGTTGCTCTCTGTCTCTATGTAATCAATAGATAAATCACTTCCATATATTTACATGGAAAACACCAGGAATACCCATGCCCTGAAGGAAGCTGGCACCTCATTTTTCCCAAGCAGGACAAGGAAGGAAAGCCCCAAAGAATAGCAGAGATAAACCAGGAGACCACCATGAACACAGAGGATGCTGGTGCCTCTCCCCACCACGGTGAGGGTGATTCATGCTCCATAGATTCATTCCAAAGCAGCATTTAACACATTTCCCTTTGGAGATGAAAGATTTGCTGAGTGTCTCAGTGAGACATCCAAAATCACACTCATCATTCTGGGAAATCACACTTGGTTAAATCGTCAAGGGGTGGTGGCAGGGAGGTCACAGGGCTGGGACAGCCTGGCACCAGCGTGGAGGAGCAGCAGAGGGGCTTAAAACACGGTGGTGTGAAGCCAGGAGGCTCAGGTCAAGGACTTGATGGAGAAAGAGTTCCCAGGATGGTGAGGGAGATGGTGAGGATCAGGAAGGAGCTGGCAGGTACAGCACAGGCTGTGCTGCTCTATTCTTGCTGTAAAACCTCTCTGAGCCAGAGGGTTGGACCCAAGTCATCAGCTTGGGGCTCTCACTCTGGTGACACACAATGGTCTGTGGGAGTATTATCAGAGCCATTCCTCTGCCACAAGCCTCCAGAACTCCACAACAACTTCAGTTGCCACTGACCTGAAGACATCTGAACAAAAGTTCAAAGGCCTTTTTTTCACCCACTTACAGCTCTTGAGATTCTTCACGTCTGCTTTATGAAATCTGTGCACTAAAGCACAGATTTTGAAGATGTGAGCCCCACATAAGAGCAAAAGGTCCATTTTTTTCTTTAAACTCAGCACACCAGCACTTCCCAGGAGCCACTGTCAGACCTGTGATACCCTCCTGCTAAGGAGCCAGGAAATTCACCTTCCTCTGTGCAGCCAGGTGCCTGGGAATCGTCAAATAAAGGAATTTAAATGTAGATGTGTGATATTTACTGCAAAAGCACGACCCGCAGGAAGACAGTGGAAGGAATGCTTGAGCAGGAGGAGGGAATGACTACTGCAGGCAGAAAACCCACTGCAATTCATGCATCACACAAATGGTTGTGTATATTAAAGCAATGAGGACAAAGAGTATTGATTTAGCACAAGTATCAAGAGTCACAGGTGCTAAAACCTGAAGAAATACAAACTGTGCTGGGCAGAATAACAACAAAACGAAATGATAAAAGGATATGAGTGTTTGAAAAGACACGTAGGAGGGGCTATAAATTCTAATAATCCATATTTCTCGAAAGCAGCAGCTATTGACTCAAAAACAAAAGAGCAGGCACTGTAATGTAACAAATGTCAGACGGGAGAGCAGCAGGAATTCAATTTGCTCTGGCCATATATCAACTTGAAACTTAATGTAATGGCACGTAGTTAAAGCTGCACCCTCACTTAATGGCTATTACCAGTCCTGGGTGGGTTTTCCAGCAAGTATAAAGCAGTGAATAATTGGCCTTGCTCTGCCTGCACCACTGCTAATGAAAAAAAAACCCCATACTCCAGCCTGGCACTAGTGGAAGAAAGGGAAGGCAGGGAACACAGGAAGACACAGGCAGCACCAAAGCTGCCAGGAGCCTGCCCTGCCAGGATCCTTTGAAAGAGTTTCAGGAGAGACCTTTGGTATTCCAGCTGACCAGCATCTTTTTTGCAGGAGGGTTGGAACCTCAAGGCAGCATCCTGACACCCTTGTTAGCCTCCAGAGCGAGCTGGATTCAGGCCTGCTGTAAGAAGAGTTGGAGAAATGCTGGGTGGTTACACCTCATCCAGCTCCAAAGCTTCCACTGTTTATTACTACTTGGGCAGTGGCTCTGCAGTCAGGCAATTAAAGCCACTGTAATTACTTCTCTTTGGTGACTGCAAACGGCTGAGTTAAACGACAGATTTCCCGTTCAACAGCTCAGGCGGCTGCTGAAGTGAAGAAGCAGAAGTGTCAGCATTGCTGAGAATATGCTCCGACCATATGGCAGAGGCAAGAGAGACTTCCTGAATGGAGGAAAGGGTGGAGGAGGATGAGGGAGGAGGCACGGTCATGGGACAGGGACAGTTGTAGCAGAAAAGCATCCAAAGCGATCAAGGGGAGGGCAAAGTCGTAAAGCTGTCCTGATCTCTTTACTGCAGACAGGCAGGGGCAATCCCCACGGGCACATTATGGTATCTACCAAGAGCAAAGCTTGCCAAGTGTTCCCAGGGATACACCCTTCCCAGTTTAAGGACACAGTTTTGGAACAATCAAAAATAAGATGAGCCCCTGGGAGAAACTCTCCCTGGTTTGTCATTGAGCCTCGACGCATGGCAGAAAAGGACTCGGGAAGGTCAGTCAGTGTTGTGCTAACCTCCCTGCAGCACAAACATGACCAGTTGTATTCTGTATCATGAAATATGGAATTGTGGCCTTTGACTTCACTTTGTGGGAATTACACTCTTTCAATGCTTCCCGGGAGGCTATTTAAATGCCTTCTACAGCTTTTTATTAAAGCAATAAAGATTCCGAGAGCCTGAGTCTCGGCTTCGCCTCCTCATTTACCATGAACCATAATAGACCTCACAGAGCTGTCTAATGGTGGCATGGAGCACCCCAACAAGTCACTTTGGGTGGCACAACTGGTTTCCATGGTCCCACAGTGCCCCGAGGCATTGGTCCATTTTCTGCTGAGCAGTGTGAACCCTGGCACAGGCTCCATGGTACCCAGCTGCTCTCCTCGGGGACAAGAGGTACTCATTTGGTTGAGCATTTTCCTGAGGCCACATCCCAGTCACACCACCACAGGCACTTGGTGTCCAGCACACACAGGAGGTAGGGAGGGGATTTTTATGTTGATCAGAAAGCCAATAAATGCAAATGATGCTCCAGAGGCCATGGGAACCAGGACTTCAGAGAGCAACGTTGGAAGGGGGAGGGATTTTGTGGCAGTCCACACTCCAGATTAAATCTCGTATTTAAACCCTGAGTTGCAGTCAACAGTATCTGTTTTAACGCCTGCAGGCCTTGCTTTCCTCAGTAATCTCAGCCATCAGTGTCCTGTGACTGACAGCACCAGGGATGAATCTCTTTTTGAAGCTGACAAAATGCCCTCTGAACTGATTTTCTCTTAAGCTGTGTTTATCTGAGACCGATATTGAAGAAAGCAGCTCTGAAGCAGTCACAGCCTCTATTTACCCTCCAGATCTGCACCAATGCAGCAACAACCACCAAGCATGGCTGAGGGCAGTCTTGGCAAGCAAGCCAGGCTTTTTTCTGTTCCCCAGGCCCCTTTCACTATGAAGGCCATGGTGGTGTTGACATGGTCTTGGCTGATGCCCATGGAGACCTGGGGGAGGCTGCCTGGCAGAGGGGGGACCTGACAGCAAAACATCTGAAAACATCCTGGGTGTCTGTTTACAACCCCATGAAGATGTTCTGCAGTGCATTTTTTAGCCTCACGTCTCTGCTTTCATCGTGTTAAATGCTGAACATTTCACTTTAATGGCACAGTGGCTACAGGCAGGAATACTTCACTTCCATAAATAAGAAGTGATCACATTTTTCCAGTGAATGGACTGAATATGGTCACTGGGAGAGTTCACCTTCAGAAGTCAAAAGCCAGCAAACTACAGACCCTGTGAAGCATCTCAGGAGGGGAAAAATATACAAAATAATAGTATAAATAATAAAGCTTGTTCATCTTTTAATTGAGAAACTGGTGTGTAGCTTGGGCACAGCACACTTGTGCCCAAAAGCAGACATTATACATTCAAATTTAGGCAAGGAAAGAGGGACAGAAGCAGATGGACTATGACTTGCTGAATTTGTGAGTAAAATCTACCAGAAAAGCACATTAGTGATTCTTGGAAACCAGAGCATTTCATGGAGGAACACACACACAGCAGAGGAGCTCCTCAAGTGAGTTCAGATTATAGCAGCAGCCTCCCAGGCAGTTTCTGCAGGTCTCTAACAGCCTCAGCCAGGCATTAGGCACACTTCTTGTATCTACCTGGCAACTCCAGGCACGACAACCCGATAAATTCCTCTTTCCTTGGGGTGGGCACATGTCCATCTCACAGCCAGATCAGCCTGTGATCCAGGTGTCCACTGTTAGGAAGAGCTCAATGTCTCATGTGATAACAGCTTAATCGTGGAACCCAACAGGAGTTTTACCAGGAAAGGAATTCAGGGCAGGTTAGCAATGTATTAATTAAATATGTTCAAGCTACCTCAGTTGAAATGATGCTCAAGAAGAAGTCATGACCAAGAAGGTCAAAAGCTAACTGAATGTGTTCTGGTGTTATCTCAGAATACCTTGCCACATTGATAGGTGCACATTAGGCAGCTATATTCTTCCATCTCCATCCAAACAACAACAATCCAACATCTCCATCTTCCCACCTCTTTCCCCCCTGCCCCTAAGCTTCTCTCTGTTCCAATCTTCTCAGCTGAAATCAGCCCTCCCTTGCTTCTCTCCAACATTGTCTCCTCATTCTACCAACCAGAAGACCAGATCAATTCATTTGCATCCTAATTTACCACATTCCCAAGCTGTCATTCAACTGTCAGATCTAATGTTAGGAAACAACAATTTCGTGGTACCTTCTGTACCACATCACTCCCAAATAAGCTCTCTTCATTCTGAACTCCTGGGGCCTGTTGAGACCTGCTTGCACCATAGTTGTCTAAATTCAGTCCTTGGCTATAAGAAAGAAAGGTGATCCATAAAAGCTCTGATCTCCAGGTTAGTCTTTCAAGGGCACAGCTGGTGCTGCCCATAAACCTGATGCACATTACAACAGAACTTTCTGCCCAATAGATCAGCAGGATGGGGTGAGCAGAGACAACACCTTGTAGAAGGTGGTACTTGTCCCTACCAAAACCAAAAAAGCTTGCAGCTCCCAGATTTTTAGATTCTGAAAACACAAAGATGTTTGTGTGAAGCTTCTTGAAGGTTCAGACTATCAGCTCCACTAAATTGTTCCTGAGAACTTTACTGTGAGACTTTGGAAGTGAAAACTGAAATGGTGGTTGACTTACAGCTGCACTCAACAGCCTGCCCATGGCATCTGTTCCCAACCAGAGATATGCTGGGAATTAGGCTGTGGAGACAGAAAGTGGGAATCTCATTTCCTTTCTCCAACTCAGTCTTTTTTTCCCTCTCCCTATGTTGTCTATAGAAAAAAAACAACATTGAAGTTGACAACCAGTGTTGTCCCACAACTCAAAGTCCACCAAAGAATACGCCAAGATTTTCAACTTCCTTCAGCAAGTAGAGATCTTCCAGGAGACCTTTGATCAGCTCTGAACTCTACAAGATGATCCACAAGGTTTCTAACAGCAGCTTGGCCAACAACACCCAGACTACCTTGCATGTCTCCCTTTGAAGCTGTGACCTGATTACCATAAGCAACGCACTGCAGATGTACCTCTGCAAGCCCAGAAGCACCAGGGGAAATGAATATATTAGTATTTATCATATTAATGCAGATCAAGCTGGGTATTTGTTCTGACATTTCAATAATAGCTTTTTCTTTTTTTTTTTTTTTTTTTTTTTTTTTAAACTTATTTCAAATTGGGGTCTTTTTGTTTTTTCATCAAACTAAAACCTTATTTGGATAGCCAAGGGGGAGAAAAGGTATAAATGAAACCTCTTTTCTCTTCTCCATCCTTTCATTCCCTCTGTTTTTCTTCTCTTGTTAAAAATCTCTTAATCAAAGTGACAATCTGTCTTTCTCAGGAAGGAAGCTGGTGCCTTTGAACAGTTGCTGCTCCGATAGCTCCTTGCTTTGATGTGGGATTTAACTTATGCCTTTAGGAATCTCAAGTGCCTGTGCATGCATGCACTGTGGGCCTGCAGGAATCCACGTGTGGTTCTGTGTTTGCCCTTGCTGCACACACACAGCCTGACCCATCCACACATTGAAAACCAAGGAGAAAAGGGAAGGGAAAGACAGAAAATGCTACAACCCCAGAAAGCAGCAACGTGAACCTGGGGGAGTTGCTACTGAGCACAGGTCAGAGGGGACCTTGTTCTTTGCCCTTTGCAACAGTGATATCTTCAATCGTTCCATCATCTGTTAACTCCAGTGAACACTGGGCAGTCTGCTGCAGGAGGATGTGTACTGGAAGCTCTGGTCACACACTTTGTGGCCCCTGGACCAGGGTTACAGCATGTTTACATCCAGCATCCTCCTGGTGATGAGACACAGTGTGCAACTGTGGTGTTACCATGCAAGTTGCCATCATCTTCCTCTTCCTTCCCTCATTTTGACTCCAGGCTGACCCTGTTCTCATCACAGACTCTTTCCTGCTTTGATGATTCTTCTCCTCTTCCTCTCTTTTAGTTCTCCTGACCTCAGTACTGGCTCTGGGGGACAGCAAGGTCTTCACCTTATCTCCTCTGAGGACACAGTACAGTTTTGTCTGGCATGGCACAGTTAGCAGATTTGACTTTAGGGAACACAAATGTAGGCTTGGACCAATGGACCTCAGGCACTGGAATGGCCCAAGACCGTGGTGGAGTCACCATCCCTGGAAGCATTGAAAAGGCATTTAGACCTGGTCCTTAAGGACAAGGTTTAGTAGTTAGATTATGGTGTTGGCCAAAGGTTGGACTGGATGATCTTGGAGGTCTCTCCCAATGTAAACATTTAGTGATTCTGTGGTTTTGTGACCAACTCAAGAGGCTGGGCTCAGCGTGTTTCCCATGGGTGATTACTTTCTAGACAGCTCCTCCTTCCCCTTGGCAGCAGGGCTGCCTCTCATTGCTGTCCTGGTGGCTCAGTGGCATGTTTTCTTTTGAGCTAAATGTCACAGAAAGGAAAAGCAGAGCAGAGCTATTGACACCTTCCCAGAAAGGCAGAAAGCTTCCTCCCTACCCCATAAGGAAGCACCATCATTTACTGCTATAATCTTACAGCAGTTATTTATCACATAACTCCCCCAAGACCTCCACTCAGCTTCTAGCAGGTGCCTTCTGATCAAGGGCAAGTCTGGAAGGAAGAGGGAGCCCAGAAAGGCTGAAAGGCTGCTCATATTTCAAGGTGGGAGTCCTAAAGGCACAGGACCCTTCAGCCATGTGCTGAAAGATGAGCCAAGGGGGCAGACAACCAGCGTGGCTGAAGACAGGCTGGAACTCAGAAACAAAAGGCAAGTTTATGGCCTTTGGGAAAGGGGGCAGGCAGCTTCTGAGGACTACAAAGAGGTACCAGAGCTCTGCAGGGGGAGAATTAGAAGTGCCAAAGCCACGCTAGAACACAGCATTGCCACTGGGGTGAAAGGTAACAAAAAATGTTTCTATAAATACATTAACAAGGAGGACCAGGGACAATCTTTATCATTTTTGGATGCAGGAGGAAACATAGTGACCAAGGACGTGTTTTAAAATCATGCCAATACTGTGCTGGGGGACACGGAGTAGCAGCAGGGTGGTAGAGCTGGGTTAGTAGAGTTCTGTTACAGGTTGGGCTGGATGACCTTACAGTTCTTTTCTAACCTGAATTGTTCTATGTTTCTATTACAACTAGGACCTTTCTCATCCCTAAGATTAGTTCTCAGTCTAAGGAAACCAGATCTCTTCATTTTGTGAACACTGGAGATTTTACAGGTGCTTCTACACGGTGTAAGTCTTCCCCAGTGGTTTTCCCCAGCAGCAGGCCAAGTGTACAAATGCTTTACAAAATACTGAACATGGACCTCAGAACTACAAATCTCCAAAGCAGCTTCAAGGCAGAGAAAACAAAACCTTGACAAGAACAGAATAGAGTACTGCTTCAAGTTTCTTGTACCAAATGACAATCTTTAGAACAAAACTGGTGTTCTTTCATAAATCCCCACTCTCAAGACTCTGAGGGGGTTTTTGTGAAAGTTTCAACATGACAGTTTTCCCCACTTCTTTTTATTTCTTGAAAAAACATATCAACAAACACACATACTGACTCTTCTGCTCTAAAAACACACACATGTATAAAGACATACATAGAAAAATACTTTTTTCTGGTTTGTTTCTTTCTTTTGTGCGTGCCCTGCTCCTCACCTCTTCTAAGGATTACTGGAATTTGGGTTAGAACTGTCTCACATTTCTACATGCTGTGGAGGTAAAAGGTGGGAAAGAAAGCCAATTTTCTCCCTGCCCACTCTGGAAACCTCTGCTGAGCTTCTGCAAAGTCTTGCACCAGTGGGGAAAGGTCACACTTTGCCCATGGTGACCAAACAGGGAGATTCCAACAGAACAATTTCGTCCAGTTTCCAGTGTCTGTCTTGCAAACAATGGGTTCTAGACAAGAGAGAAAATAGTGATAGCCACTGAGTAAGAGGATGGAATACTCCAGACAGCATGGCACCTCCAGACTCCACCTAAGCCTCTTTCTTTTTTGACTGAGATGCTCTCTGGTCAATCTGATCTCTGGTGCATGGATGCTTTACTCATCTCCACACTACCCTGTAGGTTCATCTCTCCCAGTTTTGAGAATCTCTGTGTTTCCCCTTGTTTGGGTTCTTTCAGTGCCCTCCCAGGGACATTGTCCCATTGAGCATACATTGCATTTTTGGCTCCTCCTCCAGATCCCCTTCCCTGGATATCTGCTTCTCTAAGTCCTTAATCAACCAAAACCAAGAGTCATAAGCCTCATGTGAGGGGGTGAGGGAACACCATGGTAGGAACTCAAAAACCAAGGAAGCCTGGAGGCAGTGATGGACTGCCCACATCCAGGGATATACAAAGTGTCCTTGAGATGGAGACCAAGGAAAACTGGAGTTCTTGGGAAATGAAACTGAGAAACAGAGAGACACAAAGTTAAAAGACCGTGGAATAGGAAAAACATTTTTTCCATGTGTATCATGAAGCAGAGAGGTCTCCAGGGAGGTTTCCCAGGGCATTCATCATAGCTACAAGATGCAGATGAAACTTTCCACCCCAAAGATCTTGTAACTTTTGAAACAGAAGGTCAAGTCTGACTCTTCCTCCTCAGAGGTACAGCCCTGAGCTAAAGCTTTACAGCTTCACTCTCTGCCCCAACTGCTTTGGACACGCCAAGTCCATCCAGCTACACCCTCCCCACCCAGCCCCTCACTTTCCAGAGCATCCACAGCTCCTGCAGTGCGTAATGCACAATCCCTCTGGAGGGCAGCATGCCTGCTGGGATACTTGGATCCTCATCTCTGGGCACAGCTTGGAGAAATGAGGGCACAAGAGGAGGCTACGTTGAGTCTTACTGCCAGTTCCAAACCTCTTCCCCCACTGGGGTATCTGGGGTCCAGCTCTGCCATATCTACAACTTGGAGGCTGCAAATTGTGGACTCAGCACACTGCCCAAGAGAAAAGACAGGAAAAGGATCTCTCTGCAGAATCTCTATGTGATTTCCAGCAGACAAGACAAGGAAAAGGACAGGATAAGCAGGTGCAGGTATAGGACACCTGGGCAGAGCCATATCAGTCCAAGGGCATCTCTTTTCCTGCTTTGTGCTGGAGGTGCTACCAAAATCTGAGTCTGCTGGCACAGTGCTGCACTCACCCTCACTTTACATTCTGCATCTCACTCCTGAGATTTGCTGCCAGCTTAATGGAGTGCACACTGGAGAAGGTCCCCCCACCCCTACCCTCCTGCATACCCAATTGGGCCTCCTGCTTATGCAAATTAAACACAGTAACATCACCCTCTCTGCACCTCTACCCCGCCCCATTCCAGCACAAAAGGGGGGGGAAAGAGGAACAAACCCTCCATTCATAACCAGAAACATTAATTATATGTAATGATGGGCAGTCAGCTCCCTGAAGCATTTGCATAATTACTAATGCTAATGGATTCAGAGTGCCTCTCTCCTTCTTGTGGAGGAAATTTAATTGGAAAATGCATAAAAGCAGGAGGAGGGTGCTCTGAGTGGTCTGAAGTGGCAGGCACGAAGCAGAGGAGTTCTCTGGGAATGGTGGAGAGAACCTGGTCACCCCTTCCTGACTCCTGTGGCCAGCCTGCCTTTTCTTCCCTCACCTGCTCCAGCATCACCTCCATTTCTGGGAAGCAGGCACAGCAAGGATTGAGGGATGGCTTTAGAGAGCACTCAGGTCAGTTGTCTGGCAAGGGGATTAGAAAAATAAGATTAAATGAAAAGGGAAATTCCCATCTAGATGCCTCAAAGGCAAATGACAATACATGCCACTTCCTTGGCAGAAGGAGTTTGTGGGCCCTCTGGCCCTTCAGATCTCCAAGAGTTGTGTCTCTCTCTCTTCTCCCTTGTACATGCTGGAAGCTGCTGAGCTTCCCTACTGCAGATCCTGCTGCTTCCTCCCCACTGCCTCCAGTTACCTTCACCTCTAGGTTTGGCTCCCTTTTCACAGCAAAACTGACCTCAAGGCAAAGAGCTGGCAGCAACACAACAGTGAGAGAGCCCAAACCTCTCCATGCCCTTGGAAGAATGCCTTTTCCTTGTTCCTGGCAACCTACTGATGGCTAAAGGAGGTGTCAAACCTGGGGCTGGACCATCTCCTGTGGTCTGCTCAGGGCCACAACCCCCCTCCTGCTGCTTTCCAGGCCAGCACATCTCTGCAGACAGTATTTTGTAAGGGGTGAACAAGAAATCGACCATGCATTTGATGTTCCTTTCTTTTACCCTTCCCCTGAATTTACTCCCTGTCTCTCTGGAGTTTGGGACCAGGTCTGAGCCTGTGTCCTGCAGACAGTGCAGAGGAGGTCAGTGAACACACCTTCAAGCCCATTGCTCCTGCCTTCCTTGAGGGTCTGAGCTCCTGAATGGTGATAAGTTGTGTGCTGCACTGTGAGCAGCTGGCAAGGCAGCAGATGGCTGGGAATCTGTGAAAATAAAAAAAAACCTAGGGCTGAGACAGCAGCACTTTTATTGTTCACTCATTCCCACTGCCACCAGGCTCTGAACACATATCAAACAGGTTATGTGCCCTTTCAAACAGCATCCCAGGCAGTTGTGCCCCTCCAACATCCCCAGCCAAGTGGTCTGAAGAGGACACCCTCTAACAATCCCAAACCTCTGCACCCTCACTGAGGAAGCATCATCCCCTCCATCCTGCCCCTTTGCCACACACCAGCAGCAGCACCTCACCCCCAGGGACTGGACACTCATTTTTTTTAATGAGCTATAAAGCCCTGTGCACACCTCTGGCAGTGCATAAATAATAAATAACAGCAATAATATGGTCCCTTGAGCAAAGCAGCATTTCATCAGCTGGAAAATGGTCCTATCTTTCCCACTTAGCATTCCAGTGGGTGCCCACTGGCAGCCCTTTGCTCTGGAGAGGCTTTGCACATCTGCTTTCCATTGCAACCAGCCCATAATTCAGGGGAAATCTTGGCTGTTTATCATCTTTCTGTTGCGAGGTAAGTTTGGTTAACTTTTAATACTTGTGAGGGACCAGAGCCAGACAAAAAGCAGCTTTGGTGATGAATCCCTCTCTTCCAGACTTCTGACTTGGAGCAGCTGCTCCAGGTCTGGGTGTCCATTTTAAATGCTGCCAATAAGACAGAAATCTGACAAACACCTACACGCTCCAGAACCAGTGCCTTAGGCAAGGCTGAGATGGGAAACATTTCAGCTAACCTTGTCCTCCTTTGTCAGCCCGCCAGGGACCTCATTCAAGACCCACCAAATTCAGTAGAAGCTGCAGATTTCCAGCATCTTCACAACACAAATGAACAGAGCCCCTCAGGAGTCCAACTTTTAGTGGGTTGAAGTATTGCTGTGTAACAGGACAATATTTCTTACACGGATGTGTCTGAGTGACCGATTCTTCCTCAGAATATTGTTTAAGCTGCAAGTGACTGAATGATTAAAAAACTCTGAATTTTACCTGGTTCACTCCAGACCTCCCAAAGCAGGTTTTAAACTATTTCCCTTTGGACATTTCCAAGACCTAAGGTCCCAGCCTACGTTTCCTTTTATGTTATTGGGTTGTTTGTTTTGTTGCATTTTTTTTATTTGTTTTTAATAACAGTGCATTTGGACATAGGGGTGTTGGCCTGAAATACAATACTTAGAAATCCAGTGCACGTTTGATCCATTTTTCCAATATCATGGAAATTTACAGATGCCATGGGGCAGAGTTTCACTGCTTCCACCTAGTTCTGACGCAAAGAGCAGCCCAGGATCCCTTTTATTTTAGGAAACATTCTTTTTTCACCCATTTATCAGTAGAGAAAGAAGATCTACTCAAAGAAGATACTGACGAAAAGAGTCACTAAGCAGCATTAAACCAATTGAGAGTTCAATTGAAATAAACCTAAACTTCTGACAAAAATTATCTATATATTTCCACTGGGAAAAAGGAAAATGTTTTCAATTGTTGTACGAAGCCAGCTCCAGACTGCAGACCAGAAATGCAAACCATGGAGGTGGCTTTGACAGGTATGACCCCAGAGCTCTGTTCTTGGCTTTATAATCCAGTTAAGGGAAAGAAAGGCCAGGAAGAACAATTCTGCAGGAGTTTACTAAGGTAATATGAAAAGCAAACAACTGCCACAGTGAGTATTTTCATTTTCTTGCAAAGATTTAATGTTACCATGTGCAAAACAGGAGCTCAACAGGGAGCAGGAGTTGAAGGACTAAAATTGACTCAGAAAGGTACTTTAAATTCTCACTGCCCCAGAGACAGCCTGGAGTGACTCAGGCTATCAAGCAAAGGCTGCTTCATTTCCCCAGACTATTTTGTTATTTGAGATCGAGTGCTGGGTAAGTGATCTCAAACAGCAGTGGTTCCTATTTGTGTAGCATCTTCAAGACCCTAAATGTCTTCACAAACTTGATACAGAAATGGTTTCAGCTGTCACTAGGATCCAAAAGGCATGTGGGCAGACAACAGCTATTTTTAGAAGAGAATTTCACCTGAACTGTCTGAACTGAACTCACCTGGGTGAGTTTGTTGATCTTTAAAGACTTTTTTCCCCCCCCCTGTATTTATCATGGCCTAAATCCTAAGTGCCAGTATCTGAAGGGCTGCTGGCCCACAGACCAGAATGATACAGAAACCCACCCAGAAAACAACAAGAAACAAAGAAAGGAGCCTAAGAGTTATTAACTGATTTTTTCTTGGTCAGGTGACAACCTCAATGGTAGCACTACAGCAACAACTCAAGACACCTCTCCTGAAGATTTAGTATTTTCTGAGATGAGTGGGGAAATGATTTTGCATGAATCATTGAAGATAACTGTAATTGTCAGTGGACTCATGATGGGTTTTGTAGAAGACGTTTCCCAGTTGCTCAGGGTGAAGTGTCAGATGCCAGACAGCATGCAAACAGAACGCTGCACAGGTCACTACAGGACAGCTCTGAGCAACAACATTTCTGAAAAGGGTCAGTGGCTGCATATCCAAAAAGTAACCAAGCAGCTTTTGTGAAACCCCAAAGGCACATAAAACCACTATTTAGTCGTTTGCACAGACCTCTTGAATGAAGCTGCAAATTAAATCACATTGTTTCTATAATGCTGCATCTTCATAAGGCAAAATCTTTGTTTATTGACAAAAATATATGAAGTTCTTTTTCAGTACAGGAAATAAAGGCATCCTGGAGAAGGCCAGTTTTATTTGCTGTCTCTGATGCTCCAACCTTTGGAAATATGAAAATATTTCCAATAATCATTTATAGCTACCAAGCTGAAAAGGAAGCAACTCATTGGCTTCTTGACTACTTTGAAATCAGCACTGAAATTCCATCTGGAATATTTTTAAAAGTTAAAGATTTACTACAATGAAATTACTTTAATACTGACAAAGTGGCTCCACTTGTAATTGGTAATATTCTGGTTCATTTGTACATGGAGTTGCATTTTCTAAGGCTAAGGGGCTATAATCATATATCAGATAGCAAGTACCCTGCAGATCTATCATCCTTTGATCCAGGAGCCTGTGTTGACAAGTTTAAAATTTTTTTTACTCATCTCCCAAGGTGTTCCAGTGTTCCCACCAGGCATTTCTATGCACTACCTTTGAAAAGATTTTTTTTTTAAAGTGTACTTAAGCTGCTGAAAGTGCTAGGGAAGAGGTTCAGATTATTCAGTGATAATTTTTAAGCTCTTTCAGGCTAACGAACACAGGGAGGCCCTTTCAGTACTTCATGCCACTTAGGGTCCTTTCAGCGTGCTAAAAGCTTTTTAATGGTAGAGTTTTAAAATTAAAACAAGGGCAAAACACATTAATTGAAAGGTAAGTTACAAAAGGGAGTTGAAATGAAACCATTTGGCCATAAATGCAACTTTAATCTAAGAACACATTGTATCTAGGAAAAAAAAAAAAAAGAGGAAAGGAATTGCATTCAGCAATATGAGTTAGCTCTCAAATGTCTCTGCCTTCCCATTTCAATTAACTAAACTGCCTGGATCCAATTCAGCCACTGAAAAGAACTGTTGACTTCTGAGAACACCATGAATATTACTCAAAGGCCAACGTTTCTCAAAATGTGGAACTGCACCCTGACTACAGCACGTATGGAGAGAGCTGATAATGTGTGTGCAGGCTTCAGAAATCCTACAGGCACAACTCTAGGCCAGAGCTCTCAAAACTCTGGGGCTTGAGCCTCCTAACTCTTTTATAGGGACACTGTGTCCCTTCCCTCCCTTTGCAGCAATAGAAATTTTCAAATTTTCCTCAAGGAAGAAGCTAAGACAGATAATAGAAATTCTGACTGTTAAGGCTGAGTTTCAAATTAAAGCCAATTTCAATTATACCTGTAAAGAGTTTTGTGAAAAAAATAAAAAAACAACAAAACCCAACCTAAATTAAAAACAAAGATGCATTGAAATGCATGGAAACTGCTAATAAGCATTATATTTTAGATAATAATTGAACCTTAAGAAAATTGAATTTCGTTCTTGCAGGCAATGGAAAAAAAGAACACTAGGAATGTTAAGGAAAATAGTAGTTCCTTAAAATGTCATGTAAAACAATTAGCTAAGAAAGCTGGCTCTGCTAATTCTGGGATATTAGACACTCACCTGTATCTGGTGCCCCAGAAAGGGGAGCCAAACTGGCATGGCATCCCCTCAGCCTAACCCAGACAGAGGACACCCACCCAGCACAGGTTTTCAGCTGAAGCCTTTCCACACCCTGAGATACAGCAGAGGAACAGTCCAGGGAACTTTCCTGACTCAGCAAAAAGGAATTAGAAGGATCATTGTTTTCTCCAGTCCTTCACAGACCCTTCTGGCAGAAGGAAGGTCTGTAGGACAGTTGCATTTCTAGGTGGATGCTATTTTCAGCACTCAGGGCTTCCCACCACACGTGTCTTTTTTTTTTTTTTTTTGAAGCGTGTATTTTGTCATTTTGTTGGAACACTACAAATATGTTGTAAATACACTTTAAAATGTTGTCTTTCTTGCTGAGTTTGAGGTTCTCAGGTCCCATACAACTAGGCATACCAGCCACAAGACTGTGCTCTGTCCTTGAACTACTTAGGGACGTGCACTCCAGGTGAGCATCCATCCTGCAGCTGCTGTTCTCTGCTGTTTGTTACTCTGCATGCTTGGACCAAGGAGGTGTATGTAAATCCAGCACATAGCCCAGAATTGCACCCAGACTCCTCCATACACAGAC
Organism: Florisuga fusca; assembly: GCA_038090715.1. NCBI lineage: Eukaryota > Metazoa > Chordata > Aves > Apodiformes > Trochilidae > Florisuga > Florisuga fusca. The sequence continues at coordinate 5,115,137 of JAAWXA010000040.1, read as the reverse complement.
AGCAATCTCACAACTGCCTTTCTTCACAAGGAACATGGGTTAGATGCTTAAATAAAACCTGGAAAATCTGTATTCCAGACCTGATCCCACCACAGACTCCTCGTGTGACCTTCAGCAGGTCATTTAAGCTCTCTGTAAAAATAAGACTGATAACACTTGCACTATCTGCCTTGCCTATTTAGACCTTAAGCTCTTCAGGCAGAGATTGTCTCTGACATGAACTGAGCCTTGAACAGCTGGGGCCTCAGTAACTACTGCAACGCGGGTAATTACTGAGTGTACACAGAGTAGGACAGGGCTGTGCTACCCCAAAAACACTGGAAAGGGAAAAAAGTACAAAGCAGCAAGTTGTGGTTGAGTGGAACAGGGGTATTATGAAATGCAAACATATTTTGGAGCTCTGTAAGCAAACTGGAAGGCACGTTTGGGGCTGTAACAAAGGAAATTGTGTTATTACCCACTTGTGCAGCCTGACGGCACAGCCCCATGCAGAAGGCATGAAAGCTTTCCCTTTCCATTATGCTTAGGTACTGTGATGGAAACTCATTTTTTCTCCTTTTCATAAATAACACCATAAATGACTAGCAGTCTGGCAAGTCAAAACCTTGCGGGGAGGGAGCTGCTCTCATGTTTTATCAATGAGGAAGCAGAGCACTGGGCATCATGATTTGTCTGTTTGCCTGTTTCCATTATCTTTTTAATGTTAACATTAAAGTCTTCTGGAGACTGTATTAAAAGGAAAAACTGGTGTAGAATGACTGTTTGAATAGAGATGAAATGCACCTTTGAGAGTAGCAGGTAAAAACAAGGCTTTGCTTCTGCCCAGGAGCTGGGAAATACATTGGAATGTCAATGCTGGGGTTTGCTGTCCCAGGTTCTCCATTTCTTCTTATCTCTTTTGGCCTTTGTTCACCAAAAGCACAAAGAGAGCCAGGGGCTACAGTGTCCCAAAAAGCAGCTGCTCTAACTCAATGGCTTCTCCAGTGAGTGCTGCCCCAGGGGCTCAGGAGCTGCCTACAGGTTCCAACCCTCATTCAGGAGCTGGAGAGACTGGGTATGCTCTGTTAAAAAGAGAGGGGCAGAAGAAAAGGAAAAAAAAACAAACAAGCAAACAACAAACAGAACAACCAACAAACACAGCTGCGTTTCTATATCCCCTTCTTCTGGCATGCAAAGAGCCTGAGACCTTTGGGCTGGGTTTTGGTTGAATTTGATTTGATTGTTTTCATTCCTTTTTGTTGTTTGTTTTGTTGTGTTTCCTTCTGTTTCAATTAGATATTCAAGTCTTGCTGATGCTATCCCTCTGGAAGATTTTTGTGGATGGGATGAAAAACTAATAGGCTTAGGATATCAGAAGAACCAATAAATTGGAAAAGCCCTAGATATCACGAATAGATTTTTATCTTAAATGAGGCAGTTCCTCAAAAGGTACCACAGAAAAATGCCTTTTACTAAGCTAACAAATGTTCAGGCCAGCTTTTGCATAGCAGGAGATGCAGACAGCTGAGAAAATTTGCTTCAGAGCCTGCCCAAAAACACTGATGCAAGTGCAAAACCCCTGCACACACAGAGAGGGATTTTTAACAAGGTGTAAGCAGCTTTCCTCTGTTCTTCTCACTGCTTTCTGACAGACTCTCTTGGATTCCACCATTGCATCCTAGTGCAAGAGCAGCTGATAATTATTCTCTCTTGGGCATTAAGATCCAGAAATAATGAGCAAGATCACTTATGCCACATTCCCATCTTTCAGTACCCACATGTATGTTACTTAGACCAGAATTCATTCATTCTGTCACTGCTCTGCTACAGAAATACTGGCAATGGGACATGATTATCTGCCTGTGCCCTTCTGTGCCTGCATCTTCAGTTGGAAAATGGAAAAAAAGGGGAAAAGGGTAGAAAAGGTCCACCAAATTCCCCTGGGAGGCTCAAGCAAACCTGTTACCTCTGGGTACCCCAGATGTGTAGCATGCAGATGAAGGAAACAATTTGCCTTCAAAGTCCATGTTAAAAGGTAATGTTAAAACACCACAGGCCAGAAAGGGGCCTATTAGCTAACTGTGAGTGACAAGATGACTTCATTCTGTGTGTCTTCCTTGTCTTTTTCGTGAAGACCCCCCTGCAGCCCCAGCTCCTATCCAGGTCATATGCTGGACCCCCACCTGAACTCCACAGAGGAGCCAGTGATGGTCACTGGGGAGCCAGAGCCCTTCTGGAGGCTGAGATTAAGGGAAGCTGTACCCCAACTGGATCCAGGCAGGTGCTTACCTGCACAGAATACTCATTAAGCCCATCGTAAAATTGAATCTCATTACCATGGAAATCACTGGGACCTAAAATGCAGACCTGAAGATGAGAACAGTCCCCATTGCGCTCCTGAATCGGGGCCAGGATAAGCAAAGAGCAGAGGAAAGGGAATTATTTCAGGTTTGCTCCCTTCTGGATGCTCCATATGCTACAGCCAGCTGTTCTGGGTTTGTTCATACTCATTACAGTGGGAATGTGTGACAGCCTCTACCTCCCTTCAGAGTGACTCAATCGTATGGGGTCTCAGATGGTTTGTTTAAAGCTCTAATGCAGTTTGTGCTCCTCCCAGCTCCCCACATCCACCCTCTGTTTTTCCTTCTGTCTAAATTTAATGGCTTTAACAAGTTGCACCCTCAGGACAAGGGGAAGGTTAGGTGATTTTTCTCTCTGTACAGTTTCCTCCTTCACTCCCTGCTCATCTGCCATCTTACATACACCTCAGGAACCAGAGGGAACAAGCTTCACCAAAAGAACAAGGACATTTGGTTTGGGGATGTAAAATTTTTGGTCAATTAGCCTTTTAAAAACCTAAAGTGTTTTCCTTTCAGGAGGCTATGCAGCAAAGCTAAGAGAAAACTGGTGATGGGGTACAGTAAAGCTCTCCTGATCCCAGCAGTTCCACATCACACAAGCTGTACATGTTGTTCTGGAGCTGCTGAAGAGCAGCCCTGTCAGCCAACGTGATCCTGCAGCATCTTCTGGTAGACCCACTGAAGCAAGCACCACCTCCCACTTGTGTCCTGAAACAGTGTGAGGCAGGCTTGTGGAACAAATTCACAGGTTCAGAGATTCCGTGATCCCAGAGACTGTGTGGACACCATCAAAGTGTTCCTTATCAGCTCTGCCTCCAGTTCTCGTGTGATGCCACCATCCCCTTTGCTGCCAGCTCCCTGCAGGATCCCAGAGGGAGCAGAGATTTGACCCCATTGATGACCCAGAATAAGCTTTTCACAGTGTATACTACACAGTATAGGGCCAAATACTGAACTCCTGGCTCAGGAGGATTTTTGGTATACAAGAGAAGGTGGTCAGCACATCCCAGCACATTTATTCTCCATGTTCCCCTCAGCAGAGACATGGTGCCAGGAAAAGCCTTTAGGTTTTAATATTCTGTTATTCTTCCCAAAAGCCTCTGTGCCACTTGCCCATAGTGGGTCTGAACTATGATGACAGGAGAATTTGGCTGTTCTCCTGCTGCTGTCCCAAACCATCACATCTCCCAGAGACCTGCAGCCATATTTGAGCCTTTCTTTTCCTATTACTTCACCCATCCAAACAACAGAAAGCCTTCCCCATCATTTTTTCCAGTAGATTTCCCTTCCACTGGCTCAGAGTGGTTCCTCCCACTGTTCCCCCACATGTTGTCTCTCAGCTTTAATCAAAGTCACTTCCTTATTTCCCATCTGATTACCCAAGTGCTGTCTGGCCCTCAGCCACCCTTAGAGCTGGCATAAGCAGGTGCAGCTCTGACAAAGTGACATCAATCTGTGTGCACCCTGAATTGGAGTTGTCTCCCTGACTGAGGCCACTTGCTCCCACCCATTTCTGAAAGCTCAGTCTCATGGTTTGCACATGTGACTGAAGAGCAGGAGAAAAGGAGGTGGTTCTTGCTCCCTTCACCTACTCCTAGGCTCACCAAATGAACAAGCTACCTCATCCTATACACCTTCTGCCTCTCTTCAAAACATAAACGTGCTTCTTCATCTTGGGTGTTAGCACCGTGGGTCAGAGGGATGGATGAGACTGCTGAGTGCCCTTTGTGACATCAGCAGAACCTTTATTTTCATTTCTCACCACCACCAAATCACTCTCTCCTCTCCCTTGCTGATGTCCCATTGCAAGGTTCTCCCATCCAGAGTCCCTGCTCAGCAAAAAGACTGCTGTATCTCCTCCCCACCTGGCAAAGGGAGCCTGTCAAACACACAACCAGCATCTGGCTTTTCTACACCAGTTTTGTACTACATGGGCAGCAGAGGCTGTGGAACAGAGCCTGTACCTCACCTGTGATGGAGGCACCTGCAATTTCACTGCTGCATGTAACTGTAACCCCATGTGAAGGAGAAAAAGTTCTCTTTCCTACCCTCACTGATTCACAGATGATCTGAGGAAACGTGTGCCTGCAGATCCATCTCCAGGGAACTCCCAGAGTCCTGGAGCACAGGCAGATACAAACCATAACCTGTTTTTTACCAGAAATATTTGTGCCAGGAGTCTTGAAAATATTTCTAAGCTACAGGCAACACTGTGCTGACTCACATTTCCACTGAAACCCATTCAGTTTTCAGAAGCATCAATGATATCTACCCAGGGACCTCAAGCTCTTTGAGTTACTAGTTTTGCTTTACTAGTGAAGCCAACATGAAATCTTGTGTTTTGGACACCATCAGGATTTGAACAGAGGAACTCCTTGCTTCAGGGGGCTGGGTGTTATGTGTTCTTGGAAGATGAAAAAAGACACTGCACAAATTCAAGGGAAGAAATCCCATCTAGAGCTACTGAATGCAATGAAATTGCATTTGCCTAGGATAGTCATAAATCTCTGGAGGTAGAGAGAGTGTATCAGGGAGGTGTCAATACATGCTTGCCCTGCTCTTACATTCTTCCTCAGACATCCACTATTTACCACCACAGGAGAAAGAAAACGTGGCTGGATGGACAGTGCAGATGCTCTTTTGTGGCCTAGAGGCAAACAAAGCAGTCTCAAAATCACCTTTATCTCTAAACTACTTGCACAAACCCTTACAGCTCTCTCCACTGTGCCCACCCAACACTCCACTCTACCAGGAGCTATGACAAATGATTTGCCCCTTGATACAATTCTGAACATGACCCTAAATAGGGTCAGACCTACATTTACCTCTACAACCTTAAACACCCAAGAGTGTGCAGAATAGTTCTCCCAGGCTTATTTTACCACCAGCAAGAGAGAAGGGTTTGGCTAGAAGGTGAGTGGCCTAAGATAAGCTGATTTCTTCCTCTCCTTGAGTTCAGTGCCTGTGTGCTACCTGACTGCTACTCTCACAGGACACAGGACTGCCCTGGCAGTTTGTCTGCATTCCTCAGTTTGGAGGGGTTGAATTCCAAACTGAGAGGGGACCTTATGAGTCTCTATCAATATCTGAGGGGTGGGTGTCAAGAGGAAGGGACCAATCTCTTTTCAGTGGTGCCCAGTCACAGGACAAGGAATAATGGGTCGGAGCTAGAACACAGGAAGCTCCACCTCAACACAGGGAGAGAATTCTTTACTGTGAGGGTGATGGAGCCCTGGCCCAGGCTGCCCAGAGAGGTTGTAGAGTCTCCAAACCCCCCTGGATGTGTTCCTGTGTGGGCTGCCCTGGGTGATCCTGCTGTGGATGGGGGGCTGAACTCCATGATCTCCAGAGGTCCCTTCTACCCCCTAACATTCTATGATTCTATGATTTTAACTTCACCAACATACATATAGAGAACAGAATCAGCACCTCATTGCCCGGTACAACAAACCAATGTACTGCCAGAGTCCGAGTCTTTACTGACAAATGTTTTGGAGGAATTAGAAGACAGCACCTCTGTGGACACTATGGGAAGGGCTGTGTCTTGTGCCACTGCAGGCAAATAACCTCAGCAGAGTAACACCTGCATTCGGCCAAAGGAAAAGCAAACAAGACCAGAGTTCCACGGTGACTCTAGAGAGAAGGTTGTGCTGTGGAGGCCTCCCGAGGTCGTGGTGGAGACAACACATCCACAGCTGCACCAGGAGGTGTCAGGCTCTGTGGAGATGCCTTTGCTAATGAGGTCTCTGGGAAACCAATGGGCATGGCTCAGCCAGGAGCTGGATACGGGCAGCTCGTATTGGGCTCCTCTGACCTGAGCCCCGAGAGGAAAGCTCAGCTGTGCACCATCTCTTCAGATGCAGCTCAGTCTCAAGCTGGAACAACAAAGGGAGGTGCTAAAGGCCGGAGCTTCTCCATTTTTTCCTTGACAGCTCTGAAACCCCAAACATAACCACAGCATCTGGCTGAGCAGCCTGGCTCATGCTGCTGCTCCCTTGCCGAGGAGACTGACTGACAGATTAGGTCAGACACATGGATGATGTGCTGGGACATCTTGAAGCCCCATCTCAAGCCACCTGCTGCTTTCTCTTTGCAGCATTAATCTCCAGTGACAGAAGGGCCCCCCACGTGCATAAACCAGCTGTGCAGCACTCTAAGTAGGACACCACGTCAGGTATGCTAAGGGGAGCACAAGGGACTTCTGAGGTGCCTTGGTGTATGCTAGGGCAGAACATCCCCATAAGAAACTCTGCCACTGATGTGAAGAAAGGATGAAATTGCTGTTGTGAAGAGGGAAGGTGAATAGAGATGTCCCAGGATGGAAATGAGAGGGTTGAAGCCTCCCTCGAGACAGCCTGGATGTAACTCACCACAAAGCTTCCTATCAGTAGGGGATCTATAAAGTGTTTTCCTGTTCCTGGGAGATCTCCGAAATCTCTGCAATGAACTCCAAAAAGCAGTGTCAAAATGAAGCCTTGGTCATGGAGGGGGATCTCCTGCACACAGCCATCCCTCAGCCCCATCACCTGCTGGCTGGCTGCAGGGACAGCCTCTGCTTCTCCCTCTTCTGCCACATTCCAGCATGACCTCTGCCTGATCTCCAAATACTCCATCTCCAGCCCCTCTGTCTTCCCTGGCTGCACACATACCCTCTGCTTCCACCACAGAGCTATGAATCATGATAGAATAATCAGCTCGTTTATGAGCTGCACACAAGCCCAAAGGACCAAAGAGCAGAATAAATCACTACAAAGCTCTCTAAGCCGATTTATTCATTCAACATTTTTTCTTTTTTTGCTTTGACTCCAGCCTCCTCTAACTTGTGTCCAAACAATGTGGTAGTACAACAGGACAAACAGTAACCTTCTTTTGAGAGGTTCATTACTTTTGTCTTTTCAAGATCAAGAGATGAACTGACTTGTAAAGGATTTGAATCCCAGCACGACAGCTGAATGCATCACTGCTCTGACTGATTCTCAGGCTTGCAGCAAGGCCTGCAGCAGTGTGTAATATGGAAATGAACTGCTGACAGGGGCTTAGGGCACGTGGCTCCACTGGGAAAAGATACTGCCTGCCCTCCAGGGTCCTCTTATCCACAGGATGGTGGACGAGGATTTAATCATGGGTCTTTCCTGTGGTTCCTGTGTTCAAATTTGAACACAGCTGTTTGCTGACTGGTACAATGCAGTCTCAATGAAGAGGATGTTGCTCTTCTTTCACACTAAGGATGACAACACCCTCCAGATACTGGTCCTCCCAGGTATAACTGCATCCGTGTGATAGCTCAGCATGATTCTCCACGTTTTACAAACAGGAAACTGAGGCAAGGCACATTGAAAACACTGATCCAAGTTTGCCTTTCGAGGTAGCTACAGAGCTCGGATAGAAATCTTCAGATTCCTCCTGTCCTGCCCCTCACCATCCCACCTCCCTCTTACCTTTCCCCCATCCTTCATGCCAAAAGCTCAAGTTTCCTCATTGTTTTCTACCAGGCCCGTCTGTTTTTCAGGCTTACCTGGGCTTTCCCACAACACTGGCAGGGAAGTTGTAGCTTTTTTAACTTCACCACAGCCCAGGTGCAGTGAGTTAGGGTAACAGGTGTTCATGCAGCCTTTCCCCTTTGAGCACTCACTCACAGAAATCCAGGCAAGTGGCCAAGCCTGGAGTTTCTCCTTCTCAACCTTACAGCAGAAAGTGTGATCTAGGATAATGCACATGACCCAGCAACCAGAGATCCCAGATCTGCCACTACATCTACCCCTAAATTACCTGAAGGGCTCAGGCAACAAGATTTTCTCATCTATTAAAAAAATACATAGCAATTGCCCCTTGGTCTGTTAATATCACAGTACATCTCCAGAGGTCATATCTCAGGCCCATTGGTAGAGGCAAATGTTTGAGGAGGGCAAAAAAGCCTGTACAAAACTCAGTAACTCTGCCCTTGAGACACAGGAGAGGGTCAGAGTCCCATGGCAGAGTGCACTGCTGCCCCACAGCCACCCTGGAACTGCTAGGTGTTAGACAAATGCAGATTGTTACTCCTCTGTAGCTGTTTTGGGTAGGAGCTATGGAGGAAGAAGAAGCAGGACAGAGCTAGAAGAGAAAAAAAGACATAAGATGACATCTATTAGTAAGCATCTGATTTAGTGACTATCTGGAAACAAGGCAGTATGAATGAGAGACATTAATGGATCTCTCACAGGCCCTTGTTATTATTGTTTCACAGTGGCATCCCAACAAAAAAGGGAGTCTTAAGGATGAGAAAGTTGAGTCCCTTGATTCATTACTCCCTGTAAAGTCCTAAAAGCACCACAGCGAGACAAAAAGTACCAAATCAAACCACAAGTAGCATTCCTCTGATCCAGGGGGGATTTACCCTTTGGGAGGTAGCTTCTTTCACTGCTGCCATCCCTGCCAGATCCACAAGATTTTCTGAAATCACTCTGCAGAACAGTTGGCTTTCCAACCATGTTGCCCTCACACAAGAGTATCCCTTATTTATCTCCGTGAGGATGAAAGGAGCTGGGAGGAAGGTATTCAGTTCTCGCTCAGATTAATCCCTCTTTACTTTCAAAACAGCCCAGGAATCTCTCAGCTGGCATTTTCATTCATGACTAAACGCCAGTGGTGATATAATATGGGGCTTAAAGGAACAGCTCACGGGGAACACAGGAGCTGCCAGGCTCACGTTGCTTTTGTTTTGCAGCAGGACTCAGACACTGGGTTCTGAAGGGTTTTTACAGCCCCCCCTTTCCTTTACATTAATTAAAAAAGTTCTTATTTTTACAACACAGGACAAAATCAGATTCAATAGCCTGATGACAGCAAGGAGCTGAACTAGGGGAGGGAAAGGCACATGTGAAACCAGATGATGAATGGCCTCCAAAAAATGTGGAGGAGGAAGAGAAATTGCAAGGAGAGGACAGGCTTGGAAGTGAAAGGAGGAGCTATTCGATCCCTGTAGGGGTGTGAATTTCTGCAAAGTGCTTGCTTCAAGCTCAGGGTGAGGTCCCTTTAGCAGAGTAGTGGGGGAGGATCTGAGAAGCAAGTAAAGAGGAGACAAGGTCCCTGCGCCCTGGGGACAGGCTCAACTCAGCACCCATTGCAGTCATTGGAAATCTTCCAAATGACTGTGCTGACCCTGAGAGGCTGCCAGCCAGGCCTGGGTTAGGAACCACTGGCAGGAGCCACCCAGAACTGAACCAACTCTGAAGTCTCAGAAAGCATCCCACATGAACGGGGATCTCTTCAGCTCTGTGGGGAACAGGCCAAAGCCTTCTGCTGGAATGCAAGGGAAGCTGCCAAACAAGGTAAGAAAGAGTTTGAAAAAAGAATGCTGACCTCATGAACTTCGTGACTGATCATTTGTCTTTAGGAAGGATAACACAGCATCTTTCTTGAACAATGAAGAGCAACGTGCCTGGCAATTCAGAGGGGTGGTGGTGGAGACAGTTATGATGGATCACAGGCCATGAGCTTATGTTTGCCCCATGATGTAACTCAGCCAGGCAGATGTTAACACAGCACCATGCAAATTTAGACTTGACAGTGCCTGAGCAGCTCAAAAAAACAGGCAGAGCCCACTTGTGCTGCTAGCAGAGAGCTACCCCAGCACTACCACTACCAGCACACGAAGCAGCCAATTTAAATTTGGCCCTTGCCTGTCTTCAAGAGTGGCAGCCTCAGAGTGATCACACTGTACTTACAGCAAGTTTCCTTTTATTTAAAAAAAAAAAAAAAAAAAAAGCTCAAGAGAAAGCAGCTCTGGCACTGACTTCAAAGGCAGGCAAGGAGATTGGTGCTTTTGAGAATCTATTGGATATAAGAACCTACATCCTGAATGCCTTGGGACGTTTTCTAAGAGCCCACAAAGTGCTTTTGAACAAGAGACAGCCTCTTGAAGACATTTTGCTCCCATAGAGGTGCTACTGGGGCTGGGAGAGCTTCAAACTGGTTCCAAGTAATTGTAACACAGGAACTGATCCAACACCTCACTGTATTCATTTTAGACATTTTTTCCCTTCATTTTGCAAGGAAAATAACCACTTAAATTTGACTTTGCACCAACAGATCGCCCCAAATAATAGGCTAGATGAGAAGAAGAAGGGCTGACTAGCAGGAAAATATAATGAAAAGGTGCTTGACTGTGTGAGTCAGTGCTGGCTTCCATGTCAGCAGCACAATTAGTCCTCCCCTCGCTGGCCGCATGGTTTGGTGTTGCATTTGACAGACAAATCAATCCTCCCCGTCTTCTAAGCACTGCCTAATGAATAAATCAGCAAGGTCACTGGTGCTGCTGCTTTGCCCTTTCCCTGCCAGCCAGCTGGAGATGGACCTGCAGCCTGGCTCCATCTGCTGTGCTTCTAACAGGATCCAAGTGTCCTGGGGAGCGGAACAGAGTGGTTGAGACAGGCAACTGGGCAGCAGAAGTCCCTGGGTTTACTCCTGACTAATGTGTTGTCCTGGGCAAGTCACACCAAGCCTTTAGGCCAAACAATTCATTCAGTCACTTAGTGTGTATTGTCTGCTGAGCCAGCTGTGAAGGATGAGGGGGAAGTCAAGGAACAGTGCAGAAAGGAAAAAGTTCACTCAGGTCACCAGTGGCTTTGCCTTGGTTGAGTTGAGCAGTGCTAGCTGCAAAGCAGGTGGAAAACATGCCCCATCCAACAAGGAATCCTTCAGGCACCACACACCAGCTGAGGGGGCTGGAGGACACCCTGCAGCCAGCCCATCTCCAGCCAGGCTCAGTCCAGACCTTTCCTGCCTGTCCACAGAGCTTTGCTGGAGAGCCCTAGGTTGGTATGCCATGGCACTACACAGAAACTGATACAATGATCTGGTCTTGTGCATGCAGGGGGCCCCTCAGCTAAAAAATGCAATATAATAACAATAATAATAGCAGGAATCTACTGAGCACCAAGTTCGAATTAAAAGTTTCCAAAACACAGAGGAAGATGAGGTTGCTGTCCCAAAGCACTCACAGTAAATGGAGAGGAGCAGGAGATGGGAAAACCAATATGGGTGGGCAGGGTGAGAATGGCAGGGTGTCTGAGACCTGCCAGGTGAAGCTTCTTCCAGCTTGGTTGCAGAACTGCCACCCAGCCCAAGACAAAACAGGACTGTGCTTGCTTTTTCAGTTCCACCCGAGGCAATTCCCGTAGAGGATTTGCCCCAGAACTCCACACGAGGCCTCCAAGCACCACCACTCCCCCAACTACAGAATTTCCCACCTTTCACCAAGTTGCTTCACTCCCAGCTCTGCCTCCACTTTGCTGAGCACCCCTGAAATCCCAGCAGATCAGTTTTCACCACACCAACTTGGCTCACAAAGGGGCTAGGAGCTAATCCTAGGAAAAACACCAGGAAAACCTCCCTTGCCTCAGCTGGGTTAGCCAGAACCTGTCTCTAACACACTACTTGAAGTGTTGATTGGAAGTTTCATTTAGATATTAAGTGAAAGAGGAGCACTGCAATGCCTCTCTTGCCATGCAGCACATTTAAACCATTTCTGCTGGCACTGAAAAGTTCTCAGGACAGTTCACTACCTCTGGCCACTGAGCAGCCATAAGCCACATCATCAAGGAAGAGTCCAGCCATCAAATCTGTAGAAGAGAGAATCCCCATCCAGTAATGAAAGATGACTAACTGCTAGGCCATTTGTACAGATATTAATTACAAATGCAGCTTTCTGCCACACAGGCATTCTAGTAATTGTATGAACAAGTTCAACTGACTCTTTCCATCAAATTGATGGAATAAGAAGCAGGCACTCCTCTGGGCTAGTATGAATCACCAAAATGCAGCCACCCCTGGGGTGGGACACAACTGTGTGCAGTGACAGCACCTAATCTATAAAGGCAGAAATGAGCATGGCTGTACCACACAAGGCCACAAGGAAGAAGTGGAAAAAAAAAAACAGAGCACCAAAATTCCATCCTGTCACAAATTCCCTAAAATCAGAGGGGAGAAACAGGGATGGAGGAGTTGACCAGCTGCAGTTTGCCCCATGCAGAGACTGACAAAAGCTGTTGGTCTGTTTGAACACTCAAGACCCCCCTGCTCCCTTCTCCCCTTCACTGTCTGGTATGTAGGTACAGAGGTACTCAGCAGATGGCCAGGTTGCAAATCTAGTTCTCAGACAGTAAATTCAGCTTTCTGCAAACACACATTCATTCTCAGTGAGCAGAGGAACCCAGGGCTTTGCAGACAGCAAGGCTATTAAATGCTGCTGTCACAACAGCTTTATTTGACTGCATCAGCTTTTGAAGACATACGTGAGATGGAATTTAGTGCTGCTTGGGATTGCCACCAGCACCCTGCAGCCTGGGAGTGCAGGCAACAGCCTCTGCCTTCCAAGAGACTGCTGGCCTGCTCAGGGGGATGCCCCTGCCCATCCATGGGGCTTGGATCTTGATGATCTTTAAGGTCCCTTCCAACACAAACCATTCTATGATTCTGTGACTTTTCCAAAGGGAACATGGCTGCTTGAGGATGCTCCTTGCTTCCAGAGCAGCTATCAAGGAGTACCAAGATGAACCTGCAAGAGACTGGAGATGCTAAAGGAGGAAGAGAAGATGACAGAAGGGAAGAAAAGGGAAACTAAGAATACAAATTATAACCACTGGCAAGAGGCAGGAAATCCAACCTGCTCACATAAAACAGAGTCCCCCATGCCAGTCCCTTCCTCCAAGCCCCCCTGAGATCACTGGCCAGCACTGCCCTGGCTTGAGGCAACTCTCCTCTTTGGTGTAGACAGGACAGGCAGCCCACACCATGCGTAGCACCCCTGTGATCCACTGCTCCCACCTGCAGCTCCCTTGTGTCCCTGATGCAGAAGCATCTCGAGATCAGTTCTGTCCCAGGGGGAGCCTTACAAAGCCACACCAGTGCTTAGTCATGGGTTATCCAGTTCCATGAGACTGACTGCCAGGTCCTCCCAAGCTACAAAAGCCAAGAAGTTACCTTAGAGAGCCAAGTGGAAGAGGACTGCTGTAGGACAGCAGCATGAGCCACTGGACTAAACCAAATGAGAGAGAATCAGGCTCTGCACATGGAGGTGTCACAATTTTTTAGGGTCTCTATAAAGCAGCCGAGCTAAAGGCAATATAGCTGGGCCCAAACGTGAAGAGCACAAGGGAGAAAACAAGGGACAAAGCAACCACTAAGCAATATGGGCATCCCTTTGATGTCTACATGGATGACCACATGATAGCTCCCTGGCTAAACAGGGCATACTCAGCAAGGTTCCCATCTTCCTGTGCTTGTGAGATTTCCAAAGCTGCTTGAGGGAGTATCTAGCTCTACTTTAAATTAATGTGAATCAAGCCTTGAAACCCCTATGGTAACTTGGCAAATCTCTGCACTAATATAGAGCTTCACTGTAATTAATATCAGACTGTAGAGCTCTGGGATGTACTGCAAGGAGGGCAGTGGAGTGTCTCTGGTATTTTTCTGAAGGCCTTTAGGCTGAACTACAAGGCAACTGGGCATGCCAAGCTCCACAGCTTTCTGGCTTCTGGACAACACCTCCCTCCAGACCACCTTACAGAAGTGGGGTTCAGCCCATGCCCCCCACACCCCCAGGATCCCAGGGACTAATTTTGAACTGGATTAGCAGGCCCACTGTTTGAAGTCTGAAACCCATTGTGCAGCAATCTGCACCTCACTTAGGAAACCCCTTGGGGTGTACAGATCAGAAAGGTTTTGAGTTTTTTGAAGGTTTTTGAGGAGGACGACCTCAGTGCCTCCTCCTCCTGCAGGAGCTCTATTAGCCCAAGCTGTGAGCTCCCTGTCCCTCTGCACCCTGGGGATGCAGTGAGACCCACACCCCCATGGGGCAACATGGAGCAAGGTTTGGCTATTGCAAAGCTGCACCTTCAGAAGCTGAGCTACAAAACTTCTGCTTCATGTTTTTTCTGTGTTAGTACCCAAGTAAGCTCAGCCTCTAACCATGCCCAAAGCAAATGTCCCTGACAAAACCCTGGCTCAAACCAACGGCCCTCCTGAGCTCTCCAGAGAAGAAAGCTGCAACATCAAGCCCTGAGTTCACAGCTATCTCGAGTTTCTCCAGCTGCACAAAGGTGCAGGGGGCAGCTCCTCCTTCAGGCACAGTAGCAACATGAAGGAAAAGCCCAGAGTGACCCCATAAGGGACAAAGGACAGTGGGGACTCAATGCAGCAGGACACAGGGGGGGTTCTCCCCAGCAGCCCTGCAGGCTCCCCCAAAATTCACAGCACCCAGGTGTATTTCTGGGACCCCAGGAGCTCTGTCTGCAGCAGCACTGGGCAGAGGGGTGGCAAAGGGCTGCACAGAGCTGGGGCTAAGCTGCTGCTGCTCGGGAGGCACTGGGGCTCCCCTGGTGCTGCCTCTCCCTGCCTCAGCACCCCACAGCTGCAGCAGAGGCAGAAAGGGAGCCTGGTTTGGGGGCACATCCTGCACCAAAATCCTCTCTACCTGAAGAGCTCTTCCAGAGCACAGCTTGGATGGGAAGAGCATCTAAAGGACCCAAGAGAGCTCCACAGCCACTTATCTCCAGCAGGATTGGCTTAATTTCTCTCTCTCTCCACACGCAGTTCTCACAGGTTTTAAATGCTCACACTTCAGTGACTTGCCAAAACAGTGCTACCAGGGACCCCAGGTCTTTGCACCCAGAGCATTTCTCTACAGCACAGCAGCACTCTGTGCCAGCTCCCAAGGGTGACTGTCCCCAGGTGCTCACTGCTCTGCTGGCCACCACTGCTGCCACTCCAAAGTGGCAAGGTCCCCACCAGAAACTGCACACTGAGAGGTGGACAAGCCTTCCACTACCCAGAGCAACCCCCCCAAAAACCTTCCATGGACAGGGAATCAGAGCTGTCCCCAAAGCATGAGCCTTCCCCAGGTGAAGCAGTCTGAGTGCAGAACGCTGAGCAAGATGCTTTCATGTCTCATGTACCTGCAGGTGACACTCACTCCAGCCAACCTTTAATGGACAGAAAACAGAAGGGTGAGAAGCAGGCAACAAAACAATGAGAAGTGGATGAGGAGAGACCAGGAAGTAGGTATTCCTAGCTTCTAAATAATTCTGACAGAAAATAGCCATCTTAAATCAGGGTTGCTACCCAGCCTGTTGGAAATCTTCCTGGACAATTTTCCTGTCACCCTGCCAGTTGCTGGGGAGACAGCTGAATTTGCCAAGAGTATTTTCTTATGTCCAAGAACAGGATTTGCTGCACATGCCCAGACACTTTGTACATGCCCAACTGCACTGACTACCTTGGACTTGCTCATCTTAAACCTCTCACAACAGAACCACACTGGTGCTACATCATTTCCCAAATCTATCAAAGTGGTGTCAAGAGAGAGGTGCACTAAAGGCACATACACAGTGCACACTGGACTCCCTCTGACCCAGGATTTAGCATAAAATCCCCCATAGTCTGCCCAGACAGCTCCAAGCCCAAGTCTGGACATGTTTTTGTTGTGAGTGTGAGTAAAGATCAGATGTCATACTGCCTCCTCAGACATCCAAACCATTCCCAGCTTGGTAGCCTTCCAAAGCTTTTTCTTGGTTTCCCTGAAGAGACACATTGTCCTATGACTGGCCATAAAAAGCTCCCACAGCATCTCAGCAACAGAACCATGGAAGAAAACTCTGAGTACAGACAGCAAGTGGGACCAAACAGGGAAGATTTGAAGATGCAGGTAGAATTTGCAGGGTGTGGGATGCTACCCCAGACAAGTTGACCCAGCCCAGCTGTCTCCCAGGCCAACTGGGATGGAGATACAAGAATGAGCCTGTGTCTCACCTCAAAGAAATTTTGACCTGTGTCACGTCAATCTTGCTAACTGTGTGTGTCAGACCTTGTGAAAGCAAGGCAGTTGGTCACTGAAGCCAAGTGAATGGGGCTCCCAGCACTCAGATGGTTGGAGGAAAATTATTTTAGCTACTGAGAAACTGACCTTTTTGGGGGGTGTAATGAGGTTTTTCCCAGGCACTCCACTCCAGCTTCATTCTGCCACTGTGGAGGCCAGTGTTAGAAGCAGGCTTAAGTGTGTGCAAATCAAGGCAACCTTAACACCTCTGAAACTCCAAGCTGATTCTTCTACTTTTTGCCCTTTTCAGCTTGAGTGTCCTGAGCACACCTCCACCTTGCCACCACGACATCCCATCACTCTCCAAATAGCTCCCTGAAAATGAGGGTTAAGAAGAAAACAGTGATTTTCTGCCTGGCATTCAGATTGTTGGATTCCAGCCTGGCAATAAAGGAATATAGAAAAACACTTGTAAAAATATGAACACAATGTGCTCAAATCATGCTTCCATTGACATGGAGCAGTGTTATGCCTGGAGTGAAATGGCTCTGTCGGGCTTAAGCTTGTCCTCAGAAATGTGTTCTGGGTTGTCAGCAATGCCATGGGAACTACATGGGTATCTCCAAGGGAAGAATTTGGCCAACTATATTTAACTATTTAAAAATTCAGGGTTATTTGCAGAATATGGAACAGAGTCCCATAAAATCAAAACAATCTGAAGAAAAAGATGTTCCAGAATGACTGCAAAATAGCAGACTGCACCCTTGTCTCCCATCAAAGCACATCAATTTCCAAAGTGATCAGCACGGGTATTGATTCAGACAAGGAAGAGGCAATATTTACCTAAGCACCTGCACTTATGGTATGTTAGACCAACCAAACAGCCTGCAGCTCCACCAATCATATACCAGGGGAGAGAATTCTCTATCATTTCAGTCTTAAAAGAGCCATGAAGCAGTAGATAGAGTACACAAAAGTGTGCATTTTGGCAGCATGGGAGTAAGTCCTTCTGTGTAAGAGCCAGAGCCTTCTGGTTTGGGTCATGTTGACTCAAATGAGTTGCTAAAACCCATTCTGACATGTTTGCTTCCCTCTTCTTGCTGTACTCTTCCCTTAAAATCCCCATGCCAGGGACTTCAGCAGGAATTTCTCTCCCAGCCTTCTCATAAGAAGAAAAAAAAAAAAGGAAAAAAAAAAAAAAAAAGAAGTGAGCACAGAGCACAGCAAAGAAAGGACAAGGAGCATACACTTTTCTTCCCACACTCTTGTAAATTTTCTCACAGTCAGGCTGTGTGTTGTGAAGAGCAGATGAGGAAGAGGAGAGGCTCATGTTCATCCTGGAAAGTCACCAGCCCTCTGCTCATCTGCTCTTCAGCCCAATCCACTCTTCCTAACCGTATCTTCCTATCCTCACACATCCCAACCCTAGAACTCCTTGGTCAGTGGCATAAGAGGACAATAGATGTAAGGAATGCCACTGGGACTCCCAGACAAAAAAAAATCTGCAATGTCAGGAATCAGTTTAAAAGGTCTGAACCATATCCCAAAGCAGTATTGATGTGTCCAGAATGTGGTTTCCTGGGATGTATTTAAAAAGCATTTTCTGGGAAAATGTTGTTGCTATCATGTATGCTTGTCAGCTCCCCTCACAGCTAGTGGAAGGAGGTATGTTCAGCTTCAAATATTAACCCAGAATAGGGCACACTTCTGCAACAGAGCTTGTACTTGTTTGGAAATGGTCCTGTGGTGAGTGGCAGCTCCTCACAACTTGGAAAGCAAATCTAAACCCCTTAGAGTTCTCATCCCAAAGCAAACAGTTGCCAAAAATTCACACCATCCAGTGAAGCCTGTGAGGACATTCATATGTCACTTGGTCATGTTTGTAGGTTGATACCAGACAATGCACCCAGGCAATCCAATACCAGCCCCTTCAGAAACCTGCCTGTCTTGGAGGGGAGGGAAGCCAGAGGAGAAGATACCAAAAGCAGCTTTAAAATGTTCTCCTTCTCATTTCTTTTGTCAGCTTTTGGAGGACAAGGGACTTCACACTGAGAGACAAGCAGCACCTCTTCCTGCACTTCTCAGGCATGAGATCAGCAGCACCTCTCAGACTCCTACCTCAATTCCATTTCAGGAATTGCACAGGGATGTTCTGGAACATCCCTACAGCCACTGAACTGATCATTCTCCTACGACAGAGTTGTCTCCTTGACAAACAGCCAGACACCAGCAGAACAGGGCAGAACCAGCTTGTTTGCAGCCCTCACTCCTTTAGCACACCTCAGGCACAGAGCTAGCACATGGACCACCCTGCAGCCCCCCCAGAACACTCTGAGACTTCATTCCTCCTCTTAGCACATCCATAAACCCTTGCTGGGAAAGGACTTGCTTTTTCTTTCCTTCCAGCTGCACCAGCAGGTGGGACAGCTGGGCCAGAGACAGTGGCACAGGGCTGGTACTATAACAACATCAAGACCTGGTAATTTAGGAAGCATTTGGTAGCAGAGATATCCAGAATAACAGTATGGCTCTGGCAGCAGCATAGTGCCCATTGCTTCCAGGCACAATTTGTAGTCATAATGCAATCCACATCATGATAAGCTTAGTGGAGGCAGAGCTGCCAGCACCCTCAGCAGGTACAGCCAGAAGAGAGAATCTTCTTCCCAGTCCATTTCAACACACTTTTGAAAAAGTACTTCACAATCTAATATTTCTCCAGAGCTGAAGAGTCTTTCGAATCACCTCAGAAAAATCACTTAAGCTGCTTGTGAGTAACAGAATGATGATGAAAAGCACACTATGGAGGCAAAAAAAAAAAAAAAAGAAAACAAAACCCAGAAGTCTTCTAGCCAGAAAGCATGGCTGGTGCCTGAAGCCTGGCACATGGAGTCTCAATGAGAATTCTGTGCCTTCCTAAATTGGAAGAAATTTGGTTTTGATTTAACAGAGTTATGAGTGTAGGGAAATTGCATACTTAGCATGCAATGCAGTAGAAGCCTTTGTGCAGTCTTAACTCTGCATTAGCATATTCTTTTTCATTTAATTAAGTGTGTGTTGCAAATTGTTTTCCTGTTAATTATTTCAGTTATGGACATTATTATTTTCTCTTTTGGAAGGCATAATCTATTTCATGAGGGTTAATAATCCTGCTAACTCTCCTTTCCTAAAGTGTTCATTGCTGCTGATAAGGTTCCACCTGCTTTTGTTAGACTGTAAGCTTTTAGCACATTTATAATTGGATACATCCTGTACCAAATATCTCTAGAAGTGCTGATAAGACATTCCAGATGGTAATATATTCTTTCTTTCCTCTGCGTGTAATTTCATGAAAGGGCCCACTGACAGCTAGTGTTTAAGGGAAATTTGTGTATGCAGACATGGTACAGGTGATCTGATCTGCTTTGTATTAGGGAGGGGGAAATCCATTCCAATGAAAAAGAAGCAAAAAGGAACATATCAGAGCCAGGGACTGGCATCTGGGAGTCCTGGGCTTTATTCCCAGCACTGACACTGATCTGTTACAGAACTACTACACTTCACTACTTCAGCCTTCCTCATCTAAAACGGGCTTATTATTGACTGTACCTACCTGGCAGGTGTCTAGTGGGGATTAGATAATATTTGGAAACACTTTGAGATCCTCTGAGGGAAGAAGGTACAATATAAATGCAAAGTAGTTGCACTGCTACTCCATTAACTGTTGACAGTCTGCCCTGCTCCTGTTTCAGCTGCCTGCCCACGTACCTGAGCCAACAATGAGTGCAAAGAATGAAGTTGAGTAACAGTCCCAATCAGAAATCCACCTAGAGGGGAAGCCCCATGAATTTTCCAAGAATTGTATCTCTCAGCTCCTTGCTATTAGTAGACAAAAGGAAATCCATGCAATAAAGGACTGCTCTGCAAAGCATAAAGAGCTGAAGGCATTACTGGGTCTAAGCATGCATTAAACTCCTTTCCCACAACTCATTCAAACATTTTGCATCGACAAAACTGAGCTGGAACCTCAGAAGGTTCTCCCTGTCTGTCCCATGGTACTCTCTTCTACATCATCCTGCAAAAAATCGTTTGTGACCTTTTAGCTGTTTACATTTCTGCAATCTGAGACCATTCTAAACCTCTACAGGAACAATAAAATAAAAAAAAATCAAGAAAAAACCCAGTGATGACAATATATTTCAACCTGCAGCTCAGCAATTGCTCTCCTCCTTCTGCAAAATCATCCACATACAATACAGAAAAGCAACAAGGGACAGGACAGTAAGGTAATAATATTCTTTTCAAAAGGCCTACAGGCTGCCCCCACATTGAGAACGAGTAAAAGACAAAGCAATACAAGTACTGATGTGTTTTATCCTCAAAGCATCACATCAGCACAGACCTTATGAGCCTGATCTCTAGGATGTGATATTATTCTTCCCGTTCTGGAATACAAATTCTAAAACACTGAGGAGTGACTCCCAGGAATAATTTGGCACCATAAACCAAGCAAAAGAGCAGCTGGACACTGTTGGTGGTTCAGGACTGCAAAGGAAGCTGTGCTGATGACTCTGAAATCCACTCCAAGCAGCCTAGACCAGTACTGCCCCTTCTTCAGCCTCTTTTCCTCTCTCTTCATCCAACAGTGTGAAGAGAGTTTATCTTTCCACTAAGCACACACACATCCCAAAGTAAATTATAAGGCCAGGGCACTAGGCAAGGTCAAAGGCTAAAGTATGAATTTACTACAGGGTCTTCGCTCTCCCAGGAGCCTTTCCTGACTCGTAATAAAGATCTCTGAAACAAGATGCTAATACTGGATTATCCAGGTAATCTCCCCGAGTTACATCCCTGGTTTGCCTCGTTATATATAATGAATCAGGCCTTTACTTATTATTTCTTCTGCCCTTTGGGGTCGCTGCGAGTCTTGGGAAGGAATACAAATTTAAGAATACCAGATCCATTTATTAATATCAATTTCTGCCAGTCCTGCATGAGAGATGTTCCTTGTTCAGTGCATGCTATTGATACAGTGAAGCTGCTGAGATTGTTAATGGCATGGATCTAATAGCAAAGAGCTGGCCCAGCCTTACTCACCATTCCCATAAATTGAATTTTAAAAAGGCAGATGGGTGCTTCATAAGTGGAAACAGAATCATGTGCCAGCTTTCATTTCTTTTCCATTCCTGAGCACTGGTGAAATTAAAGTCTCCCACTGGCTTTGTCCACATAAGCTTGTCATTACAATTTAGTCTCAGTCTTAAGAGCCCCTATTATTCCCCTACTGGATTTCTAAAGCAGCCTGGCCAATGCACCTTAACCACTTCACTGCTGCCTTCTGCTGCAGCATGCACACAGCTCAGCAGCAGCAGCCACATGGGATTCTCTCTCCAAGCTGGGAGAACCAGCTCTGCACCACAGCCCCTCCTTTTTCTCCCTCTCGTCTTACTCCATCCGCTCTTTGATCTCAAAGCAATTAATTCCAATCATAAACAGGAGCATGCCTGAAGTACTGACCTGGCTGGGAGGCCCAAGCTGAGCCATACTCAAGGAGCTGGGATTGACTTCAGCCACAGTTTGAATGCTGGTAAATTCCTTAGTCCAAATGGCATCCCTGTACCACCAGGCTCCTCAGCCTGCCCACAGGTCTTCTGCCAGCAACAATAATAGCCAAGTGCAACAATGTGCTGATGGGTATTAATATTTTTACCAAGAAACTAGATAAAATCACTGCCTCTTGACTTCTCTGCACCAGTTGTGCTCATAAATGGCCATATGAACACTCCTGGTGGGCTTCAGCATGCAGTTCACCCTTACCTTAAGGAAATAAGGTTCCCTTAGTAAAAGCACCAGTTAGTAAGGATCAGCTGAAGGTCAGGGAGCAGAACCAGAGGAACCAGGAGTCTTAAGCTTGATCACACTGACCCCATGTCTGCTCACAGCTGGGCTGGGAAGGACAGGGTGGTATCACTGCTGACCAGCTCTCCTGTGAGGCACTAAATCTACAACTTTATCAAGCCCTGCATGAGCAAAGCCCTTGGCATACAGCACAGCCAGTCTCCAACTCCAGACTCAAAGGCATGGCCAGAAACCATCACACGTGTGTAAGGCACAGAGATCACTCCCTTGGCTGAAGATCTTGAGCTGAGACAGAATTTGTGTGTTGATCAGGGTTTGTTCTGTGTGTTAACTCAGTCAGCTCTTGAACTTAGAGACCTTTTCAAAAAAGCCCTACCCTAGATGCTCCTGAGGGCATTCTAGTGACACCAGCTTCCTCTGTAACCCTCATGCTCCACCTTTCTCCAGTAACACCAAAACTTGCCCAGCAAACTCAGCAGCACTGTAACTGCTGTTGCTCCTACACACACCATCCACCACCACTCTCTCCCCAAGCTCCAGCTTTGTGGCAAATTGGGAAATCTCAGCCCAAATGCCAGAGGAAAGCACGTTTCCCATTGCAAAAAGTTTCTTTAGATCTTGGGCTCCTCACATCTTCACAGAGTCAAGAAATATGCAGACTTCTTCCTTTTTCACTTTGATATAATGTCATCTGCACCTTTGAAACGTGGATCCCCTTTCTGTGAGCACAAGTAAGTAAGTTAAAGACATCTCATGTTTAAAATGCATCTTCTCAATAACGACCACATATCTGAAAAAAAAAAAAAAAGTGTATGAATCTCTGGCACTGAGAAATGTTGGCAGAGCTAAAGGCACCAGGACTTCTCCTGATTGATATTACCCACATAATGGGCAATCATCACTGGAGATCTTCCCCTGGTGCACATTCCGTGCCCCTCAGCATTTGCAGATGCATTCACATTTCCTCATGGAGCCTCTGCAAGCCACGCTTGTCTCAGCAGCAGCAGGTATGAGAGATTTCCTCTCTTAGGAAGAAGAGATTTTTCCTCTCTTCTTAGTGCTAGCCCATGTGGAAGGGCCAGTCTGCCACCAGGCTTCAAGTAGGACTTGACACTCCTGTTTCTCCCTTGAAGCACAGGGGACTTTTTGTTCCCCTTCTTCTGTCTCAGGTGGCATAATTGAGTCCCTTGGGAATGTTGCTAATTGAATGGGAAGTGAGCCTGTCTGAGGCAGCAGTGACAAAGGCAGATGGTTACAACGCAGGGATAAGTCAGATGCAGCTTTAAGTTCTGCTGCCAACTGAAAGCCCGTTCCTTGGAGACCGGGGATTTCAGTGATGGTCCCAGTGTGAAGGTCACAACAGTAGATATTCTTTTCTTCTCGTGCCTTTTCTATGACCACAGAGAAATGGTCTGATCACCACACCTGAGATATAATACCCTAGGACTGTTTGGAGCCATGCTCATCACCCTACCCGAAGGTTTCCCTGCAGTGCTGATATATATGAGATTGTATCCCCTGGAGTTCTATAGGAGAGAGTTTTGTTGCACCCCTCAGAATCCTACAGCAAACTTGGGAAGGAGCAGGGAGTAAGAGCAGCGTGGAAGACATGGAGTGGAGAGCAGTGTGCTACTCATATCTTGCACTCCAGAAGAAAGGAAAGTCTTCAGATCAGTTCTATATTTCCCTGACGGCCAACGCAAACGTTTTAAATCTGGTGTTGCTCTGCCAGAGCTGGAAAGGAGCAAAACCACACACACAATTGCTTCTGCTTTTGCTGAATTTTGTATGAAATGGTACAGTCTCAGAGGCCTGTGAACAATGGATTAGAACAGCCTATCCCAGAGCTTAGAAACGCACGAGCAAGCAGCTGGCTGCCCACCCACTCGGGAAAACAGGAGCAAGCTGAGCCTTGCCATGTTTTTAAGGCAATTAAAAATAAAACGGGCAGAGAGAGACAGAGAAAGAGGGAAGGATTTTCCTCATTGCACATTAGAAAAAATTCAGTTTTAAAGTATTTGACATCATTCTTTGTGGATCACTTGATCCCATTCCTTCAGGTGCAGCATCTGACATCAATCTCTGCAGATCCCTCTGCTCCAGCAGATCTGAAAGATCCCAGCCCAGTCCCAGGGGCCAGCTGATATGCCCCTAACATCACCTGCCTGGAAAAAGCTCTCAGGTGCAAATAAAAAAGCTGATTTCAGCACTTTCCCAAGAGATACTTAACTGCATCTGGACTGGTCAACCTCCTCCTGGAGCAGCTACATTCTGCTCACACCTTGCTTCAGCCCCATGAAGCTCCTGGCAGCAAGGGAAGGATTTTCCTCCTCTTCTGCCTTCAGCTTCATTGTTCATGTCCTACCCAAAAGTGAGTATAATGTAAATTTTCAGGCATGGATGGAGTTCATTAATGGCTGCATACTGCTGATGAAGTGATCCAGAGCCCCCTGCAATGCAGGATGTCTCTGTTCATTGTTTCAATACTGTTTCACACATCCTTCTCCCAAGCAGAGGTGATACTTTAAACAAGGGCAGAGGAAAAGCAAGTTCAGATGCAGAGGGTAAGACAGGCAGTAGAGATTAGAGCAGCCAGAGGAAAGCTGCACTGTGGCATCCCATTGCCTTTAACTCCTGGCAGACCAAACACCACTCCTGCATTGCTTTGTGGCTGCTCTGCTCCATGCAATTATTTACCAAGGTAAGGGAGAAAAAGAAAGAAAAGATCCAGGAAGTTACTCAGATTACAAGTCTGCACAATTAAAACCTTGATATTTATGACACTGGAAAACAGAGGCACATTAATAAATAATACTCTGCTCTTCTTCAGCACTTTTCCTCTAATGATCCCTAAGCAATTTACAGGTTTTTGCTAGCTGAGCTCCACAAAACTCCTGTGAGGTAAGGAAGAGACAAATGGAGCCCCCCCTTTTCTCTCAGGCAAAGCTACAGTCTCCAGGAGGGAAGCAAAGTAACACAGCAATGCAACATAGCCAGAGATCAGGTAAATGCCTAAATTTTAACTGGTTAGCAATAGCTAAAATGCTGGGGCTTCACTGGGCACTACCTGACACACACTAATGATGCTCCTTGAGCCCACGACACAAGAACAGGGGGGTCAGGGCAGGAAGGAAGCCACATATGAAGTGTCTGGCATACATTGCAGGCATTGCAGTGCTCTGATCAGCACACAGCATGCCCTGCCTGTCTGAGGGTGGCACCTGACTGCGGAAAGAATATTGTCTGAAGAACACCTGAATTATCAGGGTCTGGGCTTCCCTCAGGAAAGGACTACAGCAGCATCTTTGGCATCCAGGGCCCAGGCACAACAGAGGCACAGGGCAGCAGATGGCAGCAGGGCTGGTTGGCAGCCAGCTGGCTGGGTTACACAGAGCTGTTTGGGAAGCTGCTCAAGGCCTTCAGATCATGAGAATGTGGCCTAGGTGAGCACTGCAGAACTGAGCAGGTTCACATCTAACCAAGAAGCCCATACCTGAAGTAGGCTCTGGGCTCCCCATCACTCCAGAGTCCTTCCCTTCCCTTCCCTTCCCTTCCCTTCCCTTCCCTTCCCTTTCTCCTTGTAAAGTGTGAGATGATCTCTTATGCTCTGAAGAGGAACAACAAGTTCTGGGAGCATGAAAAGCTGCCAGGTTAGGACATGGGGACCCCAAAGGACCCCATGGGGACCCCAAAGGCTAAACTGCCTCAGTAACTGCTCACAGCCCAGTAACTGAGCCTCGTGGATCTGGCACTAACACCATTATCTCTGTTAGCTCTTGGGAGCTGGAGAAACCTTCTCAGACTGTTTTGCCTTTAAAGCTCAAGAGATTCACCTTTGCTGACTCTTTCCCAAGCCCACAGGCCAGGTCCTATGCACGCCAAGTGAAGATGTAGTGCAGACCAAGCTGGGCAGCAGGAGGTGTGCAAAGGCAGAAAGATCCTTGTGATCTTTTGCACAGGTTGGCTTCTCCAAGAGTAAACCTGCACGGCAAGCACAGTGGAGGGGTCCTGCACCTGGATCCTGCACTCTTTGGCCTGCTTCCAAAGCCAGCTGATTTACCATACTGTCAGGAAGAGATGCCTTGCTTTGGGGTTTGTATTTATTCCCATAAAAATTTTAACGCCCCCCCAAAAACCTACCCAGTGACTGCTAGAAATAGGTGTAAACCAGTTAAACACACTTTATAAAATCTTACAACAATAATACACTTTTACTGAAACAATCACA
This sequence comes from Florisuga fusca, assembly GCA_038090715.1. Classification (NCBI taxonomy): domain Eukaryota; kingdom Metazoa; phylum Chordata; class Aves; order Apodiformes; family Trochilidae; genus Florisuga; species Florisuga fusca. The sequence continues at coordinate 5,088,940 of JAAWXA010000040.1, read as the reverse complement.
GGAGCAATTTCACCTGTACTTACTGTCCAGTCATCTGAGCACAAACAGCCCTGAGATTTATGTGCGAGTGGAAACATAATTTCTATTATCTCCAACATTAAACTTGGCAATGGAAAATCCCATGCCTGGAGTGCAAAATCAATTTCAATAACCAGAATAGCAAGAAGTCAAAGGCAGGACTTGGAAAGGACATGAGTTTCTCAAATAGCCAGACAGCTTTCTTTATAATGGGAATGCCACTGGGATAGGATGGGACAGGCAATTGGATGTTCTGGCTAGATTTTCTCTCTCAGCATGCAATATTGCTACAGCTACACGAGCCTGGGTCTGGACCACAGCAGTGGCTCTCCAACTTTGCTTTCCCTGTCAAACCCCCTCCCATATTTGGGGCATACGTGACCAAAAAGAAACAACCAAACTGTAGGATTTAAGACTGCATCCAGACCTGAAATACAGCTAAGCCAGAATGCTGTGTCTGAGGCAGGACCAGGTGCATCAGAACAAGGTGTGCTCATCACGGAATCACAGCATGGTAGGGATTGGAAGGGACCTCTAGAGATCATCTAGTCCAACCCCACAAAGCTGCAACCCCTCCTCCCCCTCCATCCCAATCCTCACTGCAGCACAAGACACTTGTGTGAAAGGTTTCCTGGATAACAGATTAGGGATACAGGTAGAGATGATCCTGGCTTGGAGAAGGCAGATGAATCAAGTAACCTGCCAAGATCCATTCTGGGCTGATTTGCTGCAATTCCAAGACTTTGCCTTAAACTCTGACACACAGAGCTTTACATCTGGTCCCATTATTGAGGTTTGAGGTGACGAAGGGGAGAGCTGGCATAAATGCAACAACCTCAGACATTCCTGTTTGCTAGGAAAACACCAGCTCTTCATCTAAGCTCACCCCAAACTGCCACATTCTACTTTGAAGGCAAAACTCAGATAGCTTACCAAGCTGTGATGCCACAGGTCCTTGTATCCAGGATTTGCACCCAGCTCAGGTGTGATGGCATGAGTTTCATAGGTCTCTAATGTCATAATGCTGTTCCTAGAAGTATCAGCTAGAGATGGGGAAAGCTGCAAGCACGAGTTTAGGAGTGATGTTTTCACACACTTTTATTTTTGCATTCTCTTCTAGAACCCCTTTAGAACTGTTTTACAGAAAGCTGGAGTGACAGTGCTGCTGAACCGTGTTCTCAGGTCCCCATACACATCCTCATGCAGACAGACCTCCAGCTGCCCTTCCCCTCACAGCCTTTGCTTTCCAGGGAATCATGTCAAGTTCAAATCCACTACTCTACCCTCTGAGAATAAAGACAGCCTGGTGCTAGCACAGCTTTGTCTTATGAAGGCAAATCTTCCACCCTCCATCGCAAACAAGTTCCTCCTCTCCCCTCAGTGAGTTAAATATTCAAATGCCAAACCAGCTATTGCAATGTTTATCAGAAAAGACAGACAAGGGATATCACACACAGACACAGAACCCTTCTAAAAGGGGCAGTCAAAAAACTAAATGCCATCTCCAGTGGAAGGATATGCACAAGTCACAAAGAGCTGAGCCTCTGCCATGAGCCACAATCCAAAAGAAATGAAGTCAAGGCATGAACTGCTCTCCCAACTCCCCTCACTCATGTCTGATAACCAACAGCCAGTGCTATGGAAAAGGAGAGAGACTCGAGTGATCCTTCTTAATAGATTCGTCTTTTATCGTGTTTTCATGACCTTTGTAAAAGGCAATTTAAATTCTAATTGTCCTGTGAGCACCACAGGAATCAATTAGTGACAAGAGATGTTAATTGCACAGACTGGGAGGAGGCATTGCTAGGCTGCTCAGCTCCAACACGGGGTTAAGAGCCCAAGGGAACGCTGGGATGGTTGGGACTTTAATCAGTCCTCCCTTTTTAATAGTTTCCATGTTGTGCTGCAGTTGTCAAGGTCCATTAGTCTTCTGGAGCACTGAATGAAGCAGTGGCATCCCTTCCATTCCTGCACTCAGCAAGCACATGCACAAAGGAGCAGAATGAACTGCCAGCCAGAAAGCAAACCCTAAAACCTCTTTCTCTTTTTGTTCTTGCTTCCCCCTCCCTACAGACCCTGCATTGAAATCAGGCCTTGGGCAGTGGCTGTGACAAAGGAAATGCTTAATGTTTGGGGGCTGGAGGGGAGGTGAGCCTGGTCCTGTCATCTCAAGATCCAGCTCGAGTTGTGTATGAAAAGCAAACGGGTCTATTATTGGACCAAGGCACAGAGCTTCTCTCTGGCACTGCTCAGACTGTCCCTTGAAACTCCAGACAAAAGTCAGGCTGGATGCCCAGCATCTGGGCTACCCAGGCACGAGCAGGGAATATTTCTCTCAGCCAGGAGGAGAATATGTAGCCCAACAGACTGTCCAGCCCACCTTGGCACAGGAACATCTCAGTAAAAGTGGACTTGACACAAGTCATCAGGTGCACCCTGAGATATATTATTCTGCTCAAAGTCTGGCCATAGACATTACGTCTCCTTCTCCCTCTTTCCAAATATTTCAATTATTTCCAAATATTTAGCCTTGCACCTCTTTGCCTGCCTCATGGCACTGAGCTTCCTTCAGCCACCCAGACTTTGTTCAAACTGAGGATGTGTCCAAAGATGGGGCAGCTCTTTCCTGCCAACACCAGCCTCTTTCCAGATATGTCTGGTGTTTCTCTGACTCCTTAATTGACTCTTTGCTGATGATCTGAATAACTCACTGCCTCAAGTGTCCCATGTTCAGGCTTTCTTCCCTGCAAATCCAAGAAGGGGGTAGCACAGCTCCCATCACACCCAGCACAGCACCTTCTCCAGATCTCCAGGAGCTCCCAAGGCAGGACAGATGCCAGGAGTGAAGAAGGAGCTCAGTGCCTCAGAACCAAAGGACTTCTTATTTCCTGCTTCAACCTACAACCCATCTGGCCAAAGGCCCAGAGTCATCCCACCTGTATGTAGCTGGGCTCCAGTGAGGCTGCTGAGAACTGAGTTACTTTTCATACAGAAAGAGCCTGAAAGTGCTTTGGTTAGGCAGAAAGGAGCTACTCCAGCAGCAGTTCCACTTCTCCCCTGTTGCAGGTAAGCAAGAGAGTAAAAGTACTTCCAGTGCCTTCAACGAGATCTCACCAACCACCTCTCTTGGAACAGTTTATTCTCAGGTTTGAGGTTCTTCTGAGAAATCAGCCTCTTCCCCAAAGCATGCCCACTCCCAGTGCTTCACTAGGATGTTTAATTACTTCTGCCTGAAGCAGAGTAAATGCTCTTTCGCAGCAAAGGCTTTTCTTGGGAATGCTCTCCCCATGGACACAGAATAATTTTTGGGTTTTCTTTTTATTTTTTTATTTTTTTTTAAATCTAGGCCACATTCTCTAGCAGTCTCTGGAATGGGAGATAGGGAACATCTTTTAAGAATCACTGAACACCATGGGAATGTCTTTTATGACACCACCACCATACACCCTAGCCAGATAATTGTCATTTGTGAAACTGGGCTTTGGACACCCAACCCAGAAGAAAGGAGGAGAGAGAGGACTTCAGGGTCTGTGAAAATCTCAGGACTTCTGTTTCCTGGTGGTGACAGAAGAATGAACAAAGAGATCCTTCCCAGTGAGTTATGAGAATAAAGGTAAGCACAGCTTTAGCAACTTGTAATGTGGAAGAACTGGTTAACTTGCTTGTGTAGACTCTTCATGCAGATCTGGGTCTGATGGAAACTGCTATGCAGCAATTCCTCCCTTAAAGATCTCCCAGCAAATGTTATTAATGGTTCATCTTACCATTTCCAAAGATCCCATTATGTTTATTGCAAATTCCACAGGCAGAAAGCCTCAAGCATCCAGGCAGGATGCTAGATGGAGGATGGCCTAGGCTAGAACAGTTGCTTAGGGACTAAGTAAGCACAAGAACACATGAGGTGGCCAGGTTTGAGCCTCAAGGCAGAAGGGCAGTGAGAAGCCTGGCATCAGCATCTCACTGAAATTTCTAAGCCACCTCCTTCCCTCTGCAGGGAGCCCAGAGCTTCAGGCCAGCACAACAGAGGACTGGGGCACAAACAGGAAGAAAAACTGGCAGGTGCAAAGTGCAATCCCCATGTGAGGTTCCTCCCATCCCTTGCCAGAAAGTCCTTTCCAGATGCCTCATCCATTTGCCCAAGCAGTGGAACAATGCCAGTTTCACTCCCATTGCCTTTATAAACAGAATTAGCAATTTCTCTCCCCATTCTCAGCCCAGCGCATCTACAAAACCTTTTTTGAATTTCCATTAAAAATAATAAAGCATTTTGTTCTGCTTCAGAAGGCCCATTGCTCACCTCCCTGCATCTCTTTCAGACTCAGCTGGTCTTCTTTTCTTTCACCAGCAGAATGATTTTATGCTATCTTCTTTCCCTTCCATTATTTGGGTGATTGTGGACACGTTTTTATTGCCGAGATTTACAAAACAACTCAGTCAACCCTTACACAGCAGACCTGATCCAGGTCTAAAAGAGGGAAGGAAGGAAGGACTGTGTTATGTGGCTCTGTAGTCAAAGCTGATCTGTTTCCAACCTGACCAGGAGGGTCACTACTGCAGCCCCCCCTGCAGAGCCCAGGGCTGGGATGCAGAGTGCTGGTACAGACTCCCAGCTTTGCTCTGGTGCACTGGTTCCTCTGCAAGGTTTGATGTCCCCGTACAAAATCAGCAAGCAGTAAATCCAACCTTTTTAAAACCAAAGAGGATACAAATGCCCTCTGAAGGATTGTGACAGAACTGAGCAAAACAGGCTCATGCGTCAAGAGATTCCCTGAGGCATCAGTTCCCCATGCCGAGACACCAGCTGAGAAGAGAAACTCCCTCTGGAGGCTGCTAATGCCTTCCTCTGCTTTCTGCAACCAGTGAGCAAGACAGGCTCCCTCTTTCTTCCTTTTCCACTTTATTCATTAACCAGCATCTGCGGTGTGTGCTCACACAGCCTGAGCTGCTCCCCTTCCCAGCAGGGCAGGAGGAGAGGAGCTCCATCCGCTGCACCTCGGGGCTCCCTCCCAGCAGCTGATGTCACACGGGAGCTGCTGGGAAGAGCTGCCCGAGGAAACCTTTTTCTTGGCACAGAGACTCCTAACACACCCAGAAACACGAGGAAACAGCCTGCGTGTGTTGTAACATCTCGTGTGACTCTCTCATGCTGTAACATGATGCACATCATGTGGATCGTGCATCTAATGACATGCACAATGCACGTGGTACCTGGACACGGAACAGAAAGCAGCTCCATAGGTGGTGCTAGCACAGAGGATGAAAGTGTGACATGCATATACACATTCTATAGCTAACTACTAGATGCTACATATTTGGTTTTGCCTGTATCTTTCCTAAATGTGACCATTAACCTTCATCATAACCCCTAAAACGGCTGCCTTGAATGCCTCCTGTCATGTGGTTACTAATTCACTGTCAAAGTCAGCATTTTTTCATCAGCCCATCAACCTCTTGCTCTCCTGATTCGGAGCTTTTCTTCTTTCCTTTTTCTGTTGAGGAAAGAAGTCTCACCCATGGGTCCTCACTACCCACCTGTCTTGGTCCAAGCATGATGGTTGGAACCAGGTGCCTTGCTGAGGGCAGTGGCTGGTGGTTTTCATCAGCTGAACTGTGCTCAAGGTAGGTGCCAGTTTCACCAACTTTTGCCTTTTTTTTTTCTCCTTTGATCCAATGAAAAAAGAGGCTCAAGCATGGGTACCTTTAAAAACACACCAGATCCTACACCTCAGCAACCAAACACATTAGAAGGAAAGCAAGAGAGTGAAAAACAAGTAGCACTTACAAGAATTGGGCTGCAGCAAGGCAGAAATTTCATTTCCCAAGTAGGAACTTAAACTGATTAGCTTCCAGTAGCCTGAATGTTGACACCACTTTGACTTAAAAGCTGCTATTATTTTTCAAAGCCATTTTCTCCATCTGCCAGAAAATACAGCCACATTCAAAAGCTACAAGAGAACACACCAACTTTCAAACAACTGAGCTGCAGCCAAGTTCCCATGATGGCAGCTGGCACTGACCACATCAGAACTGGGTTATCAGAGAACAACCACTTGCCCTTCCAGCAACAGGTCTTGCACACCCAACCTGGCAGATGTCATGTTCCTGGGCAACACAAACTTCATTAGTTCCAGCCAGGCACTCAGCACATGACTTACAAAGTTATGGCATGGAGTACTAAAAACCACTGAATCCTGCAGCAAAATTGCTTCTTGCTTTGGATCTCTGTAGCACCAGCCATGCCTGTATCAGGCCCATATAGCCCTGAGGTTGTGTATATAATTGAGCCTCCTGCTGGAAAAAAAAATAATAATTTAAATTTTAAAAATTTAAAATATTTTAAAATTTGGATCTCTCAGCACCAACTCACACTGTTCCTGTCTGGGCAGGGACTGAGAATGGAGCCTGCCACAAGGCAGTCAGTGGAACAGACCCAAGTACATGAGAAAGCCATGTGAATAGATCCAGTCCTACTGGACCAAGCACTGGCTGCCATTATACTGTCCCAGCTCTCCCTGATGGCAGGGAGAAGGTTACATTAATTTGACCATGACAGATGGTTTAGTATTTGAGGGCTGTTAATGCATTTCTGAAAGGCTATTCCTGACAGCCACAGTCCAACCTGTTCAGAGGCCATCAGCTTGCATCACAGAGAGAGCTGAGCCAAGCCACATGAAGCACAGATCCTGTTTGCTGCCCACATGGCCATGGTTTCTTTTCAAAACCTCAGTTTCAGGAAACAAAGGGGAAATCAAAAAGGAAATGTGGCAGCCACCACTGTAGCACTCCATGAGCCACGGGACAGCTTGGAGGGCAAATATGAGTCTACAGCTTGATAGGAGCACTACGGGTCCAGAGCTGAGAGGAATGTCTGACTCACATCCTCACTGGACTGAAAACAAAAGGGAAAAAATAAAACCAGCATGCTACATAAAAACTCCCCGACACAGAGGAAAAAACATAGCCATCTCCTTTGCATCTGGCTGCAGTGAGGCAGGCAGAAAATGGCAGCAGTTTCTAGCAGAGCTCTGGAAGAGATGTTGATGTCTACCAGCAGAGCAGACACAGCTTCACCAAATCATCCTGATGGCCACACACAGGAGGGAGTCTATTAGAGCTGGACAAAGAGCTGAGGCTGGCAGTGTCTGAAACGGCCATTCCAGATGATGAGCTATCCAGCCTTTTCCTGGAAACTCTGGAATCAAACTGCAAGGAAATGAAAGCATGAGGCATTGACATGACCTCAAAGAGCAGCTGGCCTTAGAGTTTCTTTTACTTTTATCTACACAATCTTACATTGAGCAGAGGAGATTTCTGGGTTGCTGTCTCTTCAGCAAGTGATACATTCTTGATAATGTTCCTAAAATTGGCATTCTCTTGTCTGTTTGACAGGAACCCCACATTTTGCTAGGAACTCACAAGGCCTTGGTGTTTGGGAGGGGACAAGTCATGGGGCACACACGCCCTAGCTGAACCATCTACCTTGGGATGGCATTGAGGTCTTTGTCCCACAGTGGGGAATAGAGCTGGCATCTCTCTGAGGAAATGTGCTGTGTTCTGAGGTTGGGCTGTCATGGTGGGGAAACCTGTCACAGTAACCAGGGGTGTAATGAAAATGTAGTTTGTGTACGTGTGGGAGAAAACCCACTGGCAGACTGAGGATGTGGAAAAAATAAGATGTGACTTGAAGGTAATGGAAGGAAACAGCTCACTGAGGAAGCAGAGGATTGTCTTAACAGGAACAGCCACTGGGTGGTAGAGTCTGCTACCAAGAGACATGGTCATGAAGGCACTGCTGAAAGAAGCCAACGGTGGTTTAGATAGAGCAGCACCAGGGCTAGCACAGGGTGGTCCTACAGATCCTAGAGGTCAGTTATACCCAAGGGTCCCTCTCAGCCCTGAATTCAGGGTTTACACAAGCAAAGAAGAAAGAAAGAAAGAGTGCTTGGGCAGAAGGAGCAAACAGGGTTAAGCAGAAACTCCCAGTTATAAGATGGGTAATACCCAAATCAGTTCCAGGATCAATATTTCTATACATGTACAAGCACAGCAAGGTTACAGAGGTGAGGAAAGTAAATAATTAACTCGTAACTGTTGGGGGTTTTTAAAACAGAGTCATTTTAATCTCCTGGGTAATCAGCTATGCAGCTGACATTAATCACAACTACAGCAATTATTTGAAGTATTTGATTAATCAATCCAGAGAAAAAAACAGAGCCAGGCCAAACTACCCTTGCTGCATAGCTTGGTTGGTCAACCAGTCAATACTTAGGTCCTGGCTTTCAGACATGTGACACATTTCTTGCTGGGTACAACATAACAAGTCCTCTGGCTAGCTGGATATAACAAGATGGATACAGAACTTCAGAAGGGGAAGATGCAGGCTATGATGCTTTTCAAACCAAATGAAAGATTATTTATGAATGCAGGACTTGCTGAATTGTGATTCTCATCACATGTGGCCCTCCAGCTACCAGAGGACAAATACAATCACATGCTTGTACAGAGCTGATACTGCACATAAAAAATATGCTTGCATGACAGTGTGTGCCAGCCAAGGCTGGCACAGGGGTAAAACTCCTAACTCTTTTCTTCTCAGCTACAATATGAGCAGTTATTTCAATTAAGGAAGAATAATGAGCCTAGAAGACAGTCTGAACATTATAGCTATTATTTAAAAATGAGATCAGAGAAGCTTGGAGACATATCTTTTTCCTGCTATTTTTCCTTCTAGCAGCCTTGTCACAGTGTAATTCCAGTTTACAACTCCTACTGCTGGTAGCAGTGATCTCCAGTTTTGTTCAATTAAGTTTGCAGAGTCTTAGAAAACTCCTCAAATCAAATTTCAGCACCTTTTTCAGTATGCTCACACCTACCAGCAGGCAGCTGGTAACATGCTGTATTAAAGGACATTCTCATCTGGTTTTGCTCTGGATTAGGTTGCCACTTTCAAAAATGCAAATGTTAACTCCCAGAACAAACTTGGCTGATGATATTAAGCTTATGTGTAAACTGAAATGCAGCAGACTTTCATTACAGGAGCTCAACCATTTAAAAGGATGAAAAACACAAGAAGGGGCACATTTTGGAAAAACAAATATTGGAACATTCAACCTGTATTTTATTGCTTGTGTTTTCCCTGTCTAACACTCGTACTGCTGCATATAAATGAAACCAATGTTTCTTTAACTCCAAAACTGGAAATGATCAAAACTCTTTGGCAACTCTTGCAGGGAACCCATCTGCCTCAGGGTCATGGCAATGCAAAGTCCTGATGCATGACAGCTGATGGCACTCTCTTCTGAACACAACCCAGGTGAAAAGCCTGTGCACAAGTCACCAGACTGCCACACAAAGGGAAAAGCACATTCCCCAGCCTTACATACACAGATCCCTCCCATGCAAAGCCAGGAGATCCCCACTCCAGCATACAGGACACCCTGCAAAATGAAAGGGAGTGCTGAGAAGAAGCCAGCACATGCATGCTTTGAGGAATATCAACCACTCCAAGTTTTTAGTCTGCTCTTCAAGCAGAGTATTTCTTACAGCTGGCATGCAAAATACTGTAAAAGTGAAGAACATCCCATTTTGATTTAAATGAATACATTTATTTCCAAATGGGAGACCATAAGTTAAACAAACACATTTCTCTCTGTGCACATGAAAGCATTGTTTCGTTGCAGATGTACAGTATAATACATTTATTTTCTCAATTGTTTTGTATTTGTAAGACACTGCCAGTTATTCGGATGGATTTGTAAGGATGAAGCAAATTGCTCTGTGGGGCTCTATTCAGGGAACATAATATTCCCACAAAAGCACCATAATTCTGCATGCAGCAACACAAACTACCCCCACATTGCAGCAGCTGGCAGCTTGGATAGAGTTGGCATTATCAAAACCAGCATGGCAACTCTACTCCAAAAGCCCCTTACATGCATAAATTAATGATGAATATACATTGATTAACCCCCACCCAGCACCCAAGGAGCCCTGCCTTCTCTGCAATATGATTTGGAACCTCACCACAGTTATTTTGTTTGTTCACAAGGCCTGGGGAGCACTTCATTTTTTTTCTTGCATCACATTGGCCATGCCCAAGCCTCTTAAGCCCTGCTTGCAAAAGTGCACCAGGGGAGATGAGGGACTGTGCTACAGCCCCTTAAGCCACGGGGAACAGCCAAGAAGACAGAATGGTATTAGCAGTGTGCCAGACAGTGCATTTTGGGAAGTGAGACACACAGAAAGCTAGAAGGAAGAAGATCCTGCCAGGGTTCATACTTATGCTTCAAAAGTTGGATATAAATTCATCTGTACCTGCCCTTCTGACCAAGTAACTCCCTTCTCCAGGTGTGCAGCATGGCATAACAAGCTACCACAAGAACACTTTACATGTCTGCTCTCCATCACAACTACACCAGGCTGAGCTATGCACAGACTCAGTGGACACTGCTGCCCCAATATTCTCAGGCTTCTCCATCCATTTGCCAGCTTCCTACACAGCTCCCTCTAAACACTTCCCACCTAGCACACTCCAGCTTCCTGAAACTTGACCCTAAAGGCCTCCCAGCTCATCTTTATGTCTTTCTGGTTACACAGAAATGGGCTAAAAAGAACAGAAAAGGAAATGTTATGATGCAGGCTGATTAACTGAAGTCAGTTAAAGCAGCAGTGAAGCCAAGGCAGCTTGTCCTGGAGGCTCAAGTAGAACACAACATGGCAATTCCCATTTCAAGGCAGCTTGTCTCTTGTGATTTTGAATGAGTGCAACACCTTAAGCATATGTGGGTAGACAGGCAGGTTCATACTGAGTGTATAAGATGACAATAATGATACCCAGGCAGACTGAATACCTAGATGATAGGAAAGCCTCTGGTTCAACTACCAACTCTCTCTGTCAGTTGACTTGACCTTTAACTAAAGGCACATATCTTAGTGACTGGTTTCTGTGGGCCACCTGTGGAGCTGCTTAAGTCAGGCTTCATTTTGCATAGTCATGACTCCTCTCAGCTGAGTAATATGCATTTGGATGCTGCTTCTGTTGTCATACACAAGCTCAGCTTGAGCAAACCCTGTGCAGCCAAGCTTAGATGAGCAGGTAGACTGAGACTGAGCAGCAGGAATATGGAGAGGAGCAGCAGAGAGAGACCTTAAAGAAACAACCACCATTTGCTTTACACCTATTGAGGTCTAACAGTGATCAAGACACTAAATATTATGTCTGCTCACTACTGGAATCTTTTATACAGCAGCAGAGAAGTTGCCTGGAATCCCATGGTTCTTCTAAGCCCATCTGTCCATCACTTATTGGTATGCAGCATCATTTGCAGCTCCTCTTGATGCAGTAACAGCTCATGCCTTCAGAAAATTTACTAATTATAGCACTGACAAACAACAATATGAACAATGCAGAAGGGAATTGGGGCTGAAAGGAAATCTCAGCTTTCTCCATTTTTTGCAGGAGCATTTTTGGTTTGATCAGTCAGCTCTACTTGTAGAAACCAGGAGAGAGCTGACTCAGTGAACACACTGAGCAGTGATTACACACAGCAACCTAATGATGGCAACGATGGTTTTGTGGGAGCTTGCATACCACAGCTGAATGCCACTGGGAGAGACAGAAGAATAAGGAAGAGCCTGCAATATACTGCTGTGTACCCTCCTAGACCAATAGAAATCCTGCTAGCAGAGGCCTGGGAGTCTGTCTTTGCTGGACTTCAGACATGTCAGAAAAAGGCACTGTCACTGTACCAGAGCACAGCACTTTCACAACACTTTTCAGCTGAGTTCTTTATGCTCTTTGCCAAGGTAAGTCAGACTGTTATCCTCTTTTTGCACATCCCCACATGATTTACCTAACGTGACTTAACCCAAACGAGCCACCCCTCCAGATGTCCCACCCATTTTTTCCAGTTCACAGCCTGTCATTCATTGAGCTATAACAACAGATCCCCTGGAAGGCACCATTCCCTGACCACTGAGATGATGGTGAGCAAAGCTTGTGAAGAAGACAGGAGCTGGGGTGATTTCCCTGCTGCTGGTGGTTACCTGAGTAAATTCTGGAGAGGCTGCTGTTCTCACAGCCATCAGAGGCAAAAGCACAGGAGCAGACCATGTGCATCAGCATCTCTGCTGGGACAGGAAGGCAGTGCTGCTGCAGAGCCAGGAAGTATCCACTGCATGGGGGAGTTGATCCCACTACCAGTGACAGCAAAGAGACTAATGACATCGAAATAATTTCTACAGGAGCAAGCAGATTACCTGTGTGTTTGGCTAGCAAGGTGGATAAGGGTGTTGCAGAATCAGGCCAGCTAAAGATGTTCACCAGATTCAGTCAGACTGAGACACCAGGCTGGTGGGGAGCCAAGAAGAAGAGGTTGCTGGTGTGGCTGGATGCAAGTATAGGACTAGATGAAAGAGATTTACAAAAAGATTTGACTTGAGAACTTTTCAGAATAAGGCAGGGATCTCAGTGAAACACACCAATATCATGTGGCAATCAATATGTTTTGAAAACATGCCAGTTTTACAAAAGACCTCCTCATCTCAAAGTGGATCATCAGGGAAAAAAAAAAAAAAAAAAAAAAAGAAAGATAAAAAAACAGTGAAACCATTCACTGCAGTTAATCCATTTGAAACAGGAGCTTTCCTTATTTCTAGAGTTACTACATGACTTTGTCTGAAATGAGCAAACGGAAAAGAAAGCCAATCCCTCCCCCACACCGAGCACAGCACCACTGGTTTTTCCCCGGGTGACCGCTAAGGGTCTCTCTTGTTTAATCTGGGCCACGGCAGAGATTTTTCTCCCGCTGTCATCATCTCTTGTCCTCCAAATTCATCCCTCCCCTGGTCCGTGCCACCTAACCCTGCCACGATCCCTACACCTCACCTCATCTCCTGACACCAGGCTCCACCCGAGTGGGTCAGAACACATCTCTCTGGGGTTCTATCTGCATGCAACCTCCCACGCAGCCTTTCCTGGGCAAGAGGGCCACAGCTGGAGCTGCAGCAATCAACACTGCCCATGATCTGCTGCATGGTCATCACATCCATACGTGCCTCAGACCTGGACACAGGGACCCAACTTGCCTAATTGTAGAGGCCAACACACCCTTGTGCTCCGAGGCTGCAAGGATGGGTGCAATCCCAGATTTTATTGGATGGATCCTAGCCTGGCAGGTCTGGATGCCCGGACAACAAAGGAGAAGGCCAGTGGTTCCAAAACATGAACTGTAAGTAACTAGGAGGCAATTATGGAGGGATGTGTCTGCCTGGCACAGCTCCAACATCAACAGAGGGAAGAGCTCTGCCTATTGAGTCAGCAGCAACATTTCCTTCCAGGCCCTGGGTTTTCCCGACAGGTCTCCCCAGAGAGTTACTGCCCAGACCCAGAGTGGCTGAACTCATAAAAGCTGCTGAGCTCACATCCCAGGGGAATGGGGCTGTGGTTCCCTGCAGCTGGGAGAAGTTTCCTGGCCGTGACCCTGCTCCAAGGACATAGTGCCTCTTTATTACAGCACCTGAAGTGAACATGAACAACAGCCATGTCACAGCAGCTTCAGAGATGCCATGCCATCCTGTAAACAAAGGCTGCAGAAGTCACACAGCAGGTGTATAAACATCCCTTTGGTTATCCACGAGTCCCAAAATGTCTGTTGCCTGAGTGCTCTCACGTAAGAATTAAGTCAGCACCTCCTCTGCGGGAGAATTTGGCTAACAGGAGATAGTTAAATGAGAAGATATTTCTCAATCAGAGACCAGGTACTATCTAAAAACTGCAGAAGTATGCCAGGCCATAGCATTACCACAAGGTAGGAAGTACACAGTTGGGCATTTTCTATTGTGCCCCTTCAATAGGCAAGGCTATCCAAATTCTTCCCTATTTCCTTCATTCCTGCTATTTGCTATAGAAAGAGATGGACTTTTCATTCACTTTCCTGTCTTGCTTCTTCTGTTTCTGTTTTTCTATTCTTTTGCCAGTCCCATGCTCCCTTTCTGCTGCTGTCCCCATCCCTCCCAACACAGCTCAACAGGAAATGCACACTCATCTGTCTACTCCACCTAGTACCTCACTAGAGCCTTCTCTCAAAGTTAGCCCCACAAAATAGTCCCTAAAATGTTTCCAATGCCAAGCAGGGACGTGGGTCTCTGAGAACCTCACCTCAGGTTGGAGCAGGTGTTGGATCACCTGAACGAGTTAAGGCAACTGGTTTGATGGGGAACAGAGGGAATGTGTCAGTGCTCTGCTGTAAAGCATCAGCTCAGCTGGCCATGGGCTTTTCTGTACTACAGCAGCAGCACCTCTACACCTCAGACAGAGCTGGAGCACCAGCAGAGTAATTTTCCAGGTCTGCAGGACATCAAAATACATTTCTGAAGACCAGATAAGAGGAAGCTGGAAAGCAGCTTCAGAGCTGCATGAGTCTCTGAAACAATAAATGTTTTGAGTGATCAGCATTTCTAGGCAGTGAAACAAATGAGTGTTTCCATTCCCGAGGGAAGCGGGAAGCAAGCAAACTCCACTTTTCTATTCCACAGCATACAGGAAATCTAAGTGATTGATGGCAGCAGGGAAGGGAAATGCACATTCAGCTTCTATTTCCAATGTAAATGACTTGCCACCTCACCCCTCTGCTTCCCATTCCTTCACACACTCCAGCTGACAGCTGTAGTATGCATGCATCAGGGAGGAAAAAAGGAAGAAGGACAACCACCATTCAAATGAGCAAAGATAAGGTGCAAAAAACAAAGGTCAAACAGCTGGTTAGGCCAGAGCCCTTTCTGCCCACAGCCCCAGTGTGGTGACACAGGGATGGACTGAGGAATCCTGCAGCACTGCTCCTGGGCCCCACTAGAAGCCAGCCATCTGGGTCAGGTGCACAAGGCTAGCCTCCGCCCTTATAGAATTTCTCCTTGTATTACAAAGGTCAAAGTGGTAGGCAAGGAGGCTTTTTAAAATGCTGCAGAGTGTTTGAAGGATCCGTCTGGTTCACAGGGATGCTGAGATGCAGCAATTGCCAAGGCAAGAGAACAAGCCCAGAGGAACGCAGCGAACATCCGCTTGCAGGAGGCGTGCCCCTGTTCTTTCCCAGGCAGCTCAGTGAGAGGTGCTTATTTTTACAAAGCAGGCTCTGGGATCTTAAAGAACTGATGTTGTCGTGGTGCCCTAAACCAATGAGTATGTGACCTACTCGTTCCCACTCTGTCCCCTTGACCTTTTCCCATAGCATTCTCCAAAAGCATCGCACGAAAAATAGCTCTTTTTAGCTCTCCAGAGGCTTTGGAGACAGCATCAAAGCTCGGTGCTTATAAACAATTCCAGCTGGGCCAAAATGCCATTCCAGCATCAGGGGTTCCAGGATTTGTAAGCCTGTCACAAGGAACTGGAGGGAGAGGAGGCAGGGGAGAGGTCAGGGAGTGTTGCCAAGGGAAAGGGAGAGCAAGGCTGGGCAGCTGGGTGAAACCAGCTCTGGGCAAACCCCAGAGCCTGAGGCAGGGTTTGGCCACACATCTCAGAGGCTAGGCAGGGTCTTTTTTTTTTTGCCTTCTTCCTTATTATAGAGAGCTTGCAAGCCCCTCTTAGTGTGGAAGTCATTTACTGCATTGATCTTTCAGCCCAATCCTCCCTTTCTTTCCCCCTTCTCTCACCTTGCACATCTTCTAACACTTCAGCATCCATCCTGGAGGTGAATTTACGCTCCAGGTGGAGATACAGAACCTGACAGACTGCAGAGGGACAGTCCTTGAGCATCAGGGCTAGTTATTTGTTGACTCTTCAGGATTTGATGACAAAATAGCAGCTGGGCAACAAATACCTACAGGAACCCCTGTCAGCTCCCTCTGGTATCTCACACAGCCCTGGCACACTCCTGCCTGTGAGTGTGCTGAGAAAGCTTCAAACTGCTCCCAGCTTTTGTGTTTCCTCAAATCTCCAGATCTCGTTTCCTTTGCCAGTGGCCACAGACACTCCTTGAACACCTTCTAAAAAACAAATGCTGCAGAAGGCACTCTGTAACTGAGGGAGACTTTTCCTCAACCATTGTTTTATTAGTCTGACTTTAACCCATTCTCCATTTCTCCTGTATTTGTTCATTTTTCCACCTCTGTTCTCCTATTCCTACCACAGGCTGAAGGCCTTTGCTTGGACAATCCATAGCAAAAGTTGCTTGAGGACTAATTACAACCCAGTGAACAGATTCCCTCATTTGTGTACTACTGCTACATTACTACTACATTAAAGCAGACACGCAGAAAAAAAAACCCAGAAGCTAAGCCACTTGTAACCACTTCCTAGCACCCCACCACCTTAGCATCCATAGCATGCTGCTTCACTGGTGCTCAGATATATGGACTGACCTTGCAGACAGGGTTGGAGCCCTCCCCAAGCCTGATCTGACACAGCCATCCCAACAGAGCCCTCACATGCACTCATTCTCCTGACAGAGTTCTTCACAGCTCCCTGTTCCCAAAGCTCCACAGTGGCCCTCCAATCCTTGTCTTCAAGGCATTGTCCCAGCCTTTGCTTCCTTCCACTCCCATTCTCTACCCATCCCCTTTTACTGTGCTCCTTCTCCTTTTCCCAGCATCAAAGCACACTGCCCACCCACC
>JAAWXA010000040.1:5038164-5072177 GCA_038090715.1 Florisuga fusca | reverse complement strand
CCCCCCACTTGCCACCTTCCCTCCAGCTCCACCACTCCAGTTTGGGTCACGTACTCCACGACAGAGCCCAGTAACCAAGGAAAAATCATGATTATGTCTGAATCTATGGGACGGTGCCAGGTGCAGCCAAGCAGGTTTGTGTCTGGCTCACTCATACGTGGCAATGCGGATGTTGCACTCTTGCAGGGCAATAATTTCAGTCCCAACAAGGAAACTGGATAATTACAGAGAAAAGCAGCAAGCGCTTCAATCATTCCTGCTGTATGTCAGGTCTTTTAGAATGTCACTGAAAAGGAATGGTGGGATAATGAAGGCCTTGACTCACTTTCAAAGCACCTGACAGGACAGCCAAGAGGAAGCAACAAGGTTAGAAGGGCTACATCATCCTTCCTGGTTCCTGGGGACTGACCCAAGAGGGTGTGAGGTCTCGGACAGGATGATATGATCACAGGATGGTATAAAATAGAAATATAGCAGTGTGAATTCTCTTGCTGGAGGGTGTCTCCAATTTAAGAACAAATCTCCTGATGTTACCTTGGCTGATCTTGTTCATTTTGTATTTTACTTGTGGCTCTTCTTCACCATTTTCCCTTTTATATAGCATCAGAAAAGCATTAACTCATGACTTTGTTCCATGCCACTGACATAACTGCTTAAATATCCTTCCTGATGTTTTGACATATATCACTTGGATAGACACTTAGAAATATAAGCCATGGAAGCTGGAGGACATTTTAAAAAATTAGAAAATATGCGAACAACTATTCCATTATTTTAACAGTATGAAGACTCAACACTTCTGTAACTCTGCCAGAAAATGCAAGAAAGCATGTGCTTACACTGCACAAATATGAAACTGAGCACACTGATTTTTAGAAACAAACCACACTTTCACTGCCCACTGAGCACAGCCATGCTCTAAGCCTCACAGACATGCATTTGGCCACATAAGGCACAGGTTATTGTCAATGTAAAGCACCTCTTGTTCTACAGACAACAAAAGCAGGGGTACTGGGGGAGTATACAAAATATCCATTCATTCTATGTAACAAGGATTTACGGCTACCAAATCCAGAGCTGCACCTGTGTATCAATGTAGAATAACTCTGACATCAGCAAACGTACAATTGCTGTGAAAGGGAATAATATATTGGATGCATTCTGAAAACACCCTTAATTGTTCAGCCCAGAATATAGGCAGACAGAACAATTAGATGAAATGACACACACACATGCACTGTGTGTTTACAAAATGTACTGTAGTGCAAGCACAACATCATAAACAAGCTCAGTACTCCAAAGAGACTTATCCACGTCCTAATGTTGTGCTCAAATGCACACAGGCACATCCTTAGCTATATGAATACCCACACAACCATATATATATAAGAACAGAAGCCCACTGCACACAATAAGGAGGCCTAAATGCACACTTTTGAAATGAGAAGCACACTTCACCACTACCCCAATCGTGCGTTATTTTTTTATATGCACTTCGTAAGAAAATAATCCATATGTCTTAAACAAAGGCTCCATTTCATGAGCCTAAAGCACTGGGGGTTACATTTTACCCTGCAGTCCAGAGCAGACAGACCAGTGGGGCTGAGCTCCCAGCTGGCCCCAAACAGATTCAGTACCTAGAGTTCACAAACTGTGCCTGGGATTTCGGCTTCCCCTAGCATAAGCACCTGCATAGAATCACAGGATGGTTTGGGTTGGAAAGGACCTTAAAGCCCATCCAGTTCCAACCCCCCTGCATGGGAAGGGACACCTCCCACCAGCCCAGGTTGCTCAAGGCCCCACATACAGCCTGCCCTTGGCTGTGAGGGGGCAGCCATATTTTCTCTGGGCAACCTGGGCCAGGATCTCACCACCCTCAAACTAAAGAATTTCTTCCTAATGTCTGACCTAAATCTTCAAGTTTGAAACCATTTCCCCTTGTCCTCTCACTACACACCCATATCAGAAGCCCTACCCCAGCTTTCTGTAGGCCCTCTTCAGATATTGGAAAGCTGCTATAAGGTCACCTCAGAGCCTCCTCCATGCTGAACAACCCCAACTTCTTTAGTTTATCTTCACAGGGCAGCTGCTCCAGCCCTCTGAGCACTTTAGTGGCTCTCCTCTGGACATGTTCCAGCAGCTCTATGTCCTTCTCATGCTGGGGACTCCAGAGCTGGACACAGAACTCCAGGTAGGGTCTCAGAAGAGCAGAGTCTATAGTCTTATAGCAGCTGTCAATACTTTTTTTGATGCAGCCCAGGACATGGTTGGCTTCCTGGGCTGCAAGAGCACACAGATGGCTCATGTTGAGGTTCTGCTTCACCATCACCCCAAGTCCTTCTCCTCAGGGCTGCCCTCAGTCCTGTCTCCTCCCAGACTGTCCTGGTGCTTGGGATTGCCTCGACCCAGGTGCAGAGCCTTGCACTTGGCCTTGTTGAACTTCATGCAATTTGCATGAGTCCACTTCTTCAGCTTCTCAGAGTCCCTCTGGATGGCCTCCCTTCCCTCCAGTGTCTTGACTTCACCACACAGTTTGGTGTCATCAGCAAACCTGGTGAGGATGCACTCCATTCCACTGCCCGTGTTGCCAACAAAGCTGTTAAACAGCACTGGTCCCAGTACTGACCCTTGGGGAACACCACTCATCACAGGTCTCCATTTGGACACTGAGCCATTGATCACAAGTCTTTGGGTGCCACCATCCAGCCAGTTCCTTATCCAACGAGTGCTCCACCCATCAAATCCATATTGTTCCAGTTTAGAGACCAGAATGTCATGTAGGACACCGTCAAATGATTTGCACAGGTCCAAGGTAGATGATGTCTCTTGCTCTGCTTTTGTCCACCAAAGCAGTGACCCACTGTAAAAGGCCACAAAATTAATCCAGCAGGTATGTGAATCCATGTTGACTGTCCCTAGTCATCCCTTTGTTATCCATATGCCTTAGCTGAGCCTTCAGGAGGATCTGCTTCATGATCTTGCCAGGCAGAGAGGTGAAGCTGACTGGCGTGGTGTTCCATGAGTGGGTTTTGTTGGGTTTTTTTTTTTTTCCATTTTTGAAAATGGAAATGGCTTTTGTGTTGGGTCATGATGCCTGAGGTGAGTCATTCTTCTAAGTATTTACTCAATCTCACCTTGAGTATATTCTCACATCCAAAGTATTCAGTCCCATATTCTGTAAAATTATCACTAATGACTTGTTTTGGTGAGTGTGTGCATGAGAAATTCCAGTCTGTATTCCTCTGTAGCAGCAGCCAAAGTTTCCTCTCCTGGGATTTAAGCAACTTTTGTGATGAGTAAGGCTTTGAGAGAGAGTAAAAGTGCTCGCTTTAAAATAACTTTTCAATCTCAGCAGATGCATCCACACTTCAGTTATTTTATTTTTAAATATGTAACTTTTCATTTCACTGGTCAGGATTCCCCGACTCCCAGAGTTATCTTGTAAGTTCAGAATGCTTCTTGTGTATTTTAAATCAAAGTAGTCCTAAAGCATTAATTAATTCTGTTTCTTGTTTTACTGGTGTGATTCTGGTAAATCCATGAAAGACTTCAATCTGTTCTTTTACATTTTTTTAATAAACTGCTCTTGGGACTTTTATGTTTGCATTCTACAAAGAGTGAAAGGATTGAGTCGTACTGACATAAATGATTGGAGGAACTGAACTTCAGTTTTGAAGGAAAGTAACTGTTTACTTACAGATGGGGTATCTAGCAGGATCTGGTAAGGTTTTGGGTAACTTAAAATCAGGCATGGTTTGGGACCATTAAATAGCTTGTGGTTGGGGGGGCTTTATGTGGTATACCTTTTGCCTTGTTAATGTAAAAGTAACTATTAGAAAACTTTGTCCTGTAAAATACAAGGCCCTCAGATCCTAGAGAAATGTTTAAATGACAGAGCAAGTGGAGAGGTAGACTAAATTGCCTGTAATAGCTGGAAAATCAGAGGAGGTCTTTATGGACAAATCACAAAAGCCATCACTGGTACTCAAATACTGTACTTTGGTGGAGTGATTGGATAACTTAAATTTAAAAATTGTCAAGATTTACATTCATGCTTACTTTTTGTGATCTGAATGGCTTGTGCTTTCTCATTTGAGTTCTGTAACAAGAAAATGAGATTAATTTTTCAGAGTTAGTGGTATTACTTTACATGGTGACTGGTACTCCCATTATCAAAGTTAAGTCAGAATATACTGAACTATCCTGATCCATAGATGCTTGGTACCTGCAACCTTCCCTCTCTCTCCCTGTATGACAGTTACTGATTTTAGCTGCCTGGGGGTGGATAGCACAGCCATGAGATGAGTCACCTCATCGTGGGGCTTTGTTTTTCCTTGGGTGATCTAAAAAGCTTGTTTGTCAGTGGTGCAAAATTTGTTTTATAGAGTTGATGGTAGAGGGAGTTCAAAGTGGAGCTGTTCTTGCTTCTGTCTGCAAAGTTGAGTAGATACCTTTACTGTGTGAATAAGGGCTTAAATTCCAGAAAAGAGGATATTTTATAAGTGAGATGTCTTGAATATGCCCTATCCTAATGCGTTTGTATACATAGGAATAGCATTAGAATTGAACACTTGTGTATTTTAAAAATACACTTTTGCAGATGTTTGCAGCTGTTAGGAATACTTGAGTATTAATAGCTTCAACATTTGCCACGAAAGATCCAAATAAACCAGGCATAAAACTAAGCTTTATGTTTTCTCCCTCTTTTCTTAAGCTGCTTTTTTGGGTTTTTTTTTCTTAAGCTGCTTGGAAATGCAAGAGAACTGTGGAATTTTTTCCTGCAAGTCTTTATTTTGGTCTCCACTGTTTGTCTGTTTTTACTGGCAGGAAGTGAAAAATAAAAGCAGTTGGCTGTTCTCTGGTATGTATTTTCTGGTCTGACAGAAAAATCAGAAAAAGTCTTCCTGTTAGGTTTGGTTTGTAGTTTTCCTCAAGTCACAAATACCTTTGTGGAATGACCTGTAGGGAAAAACTCAAATCTGATTTCTGCAGTCAAGGGTGTTGGATAATACTCCTCTGCTCCAGCTTGATGGAAGGAAACACTGCTGTCCAGGGAGAATCTGAAGTTCCTCTGACAGTTCAAAAGGCCCTGTGGTTTTAATTGGAGATGCACTTACATCAGATGTCTGGCTACATGGGGACAGGCAGAGGAAGTGATATTATGTGTTTTCCTCTAAGTAGATCATCTGAGTTTAAATTTACATTATGAAGTGCTTGGATTCTGATGCTTAGATAGGGAATACTGTGATCCTTCTGTGATGTAGCAAAAGATTATATTTTTAAATCTGTTATTCTCTGAATGTTAAGGTTTGGAGCTATTTGTTCTGGCAAAGAAGGATGGCAGACATCAGGAATAGGAATTAAAGGAGAAAAATCCTGCACTCAGCAGTAATGTTTCTAAAACTAGTGCTGGCAGTCAGGTAATTAGACCACCCTCAGTGTTCTGTAATCAGGCTGTAAGTTGTATTGCTGATGCTGTGTTTAAATGTGTCTAACTGTAATAAATATGTATTTCTAACCTTACTTTTTAATTGCCTGCCTAAATGGCTTAGTAAGTCTTGCTTTGGTTGTTTTTTGTTGTTTTATTTTTTTTTACTCAGGGTTGTCTGAAAGGATGTAGTAATTGAAATGACAATATTGCTAAAAAATCTTTTCACCCTTTTCCAGTGTTCAGGGTCATCTCAAGACTTCATGAGGTCTGGGGATGAGTAAGATTGAAGCTTCATTCTGTAATAAGTGACTTTCTGCATGACCAGACCTGTGCAGACGTGGTAGAGTCCAGACTCATTTCACATATGTTGTGAATCACAAGTAGGTTGCATTTTGTGGATGCAGTGGACATTTTGGAGGTTTTACAGTAATAGCTTAGGCCCTTGAAAAGATTTTTTTCTTCATCTGGGGTGAGCCATGAGACAGGAATGCACAGCTTTAGAGAAGAAGGGCTGCTTGTAGCTTTCATTTTTGTAATAATCTGGCCCTGAAGGTGTTCTCCTCTGACTCTGGTCTCCTATGAAAAATGAGAATGCAGATGCACTGCACTGAGGTGGGCTGCTACACAAAATTGTTTGTACATTTTAAATGGCATCTTTGCTGCTTGGCTAAAATTGTCTGATTCTTTGAAGAGAGAATTGACTGACAGTTTTTTACCTTTAATTTATTGAATGCATTAAAAGCTCTGAAAAAGACCTTGGGCTTTAGATTATGCATCACCCATGTGTTTAGGTCTTCTGCCCTATAATAGTACAGTTAGCAATGCAGCTGGAGCAATGATGTGATGGAAAAGTCAGTCGTTTTGTCTAGCCCCCTATCATGGGTTGGTTTCTGTAGACTTTGTCTACTGAAAATACCACTCAGTTACTTCATCTTTCCTGCTAGAATAACAAATAATAAGGCATGGCCTACAAAATTTAATGTGGGAAGAAATAAAGTTTAAACTACTGTTTTCAAAAGGTATTTTATTACCTGCTGTTTGATTCTTCCCAGTGTCTTGATGTGTGTAGTAGCATGTAAATCTTTATGCTGTTTAAGTTCTTGTATTTTTCAAGTCACACCAACAAACCATGTTGGTAACTGTGGTTTTTAATATGATCTTTCACTGCATTCAGGGGAAGTGTCCAGTTAAAAAATCTAACCTGAAAACGTAGCAATTGTTAAGGACAAAAAATTCGTAGCTGGTTGTATTGGTTTATCCACAGCAGAGTGGGAGCTGTGTCTGCTGCTGGCATTCTGAACAACAGTGTCTTTGCTTAAGTGTCTTCTGCTTGTATCACAGTGTTGATGGGGCTGTGGCTTTTGCTCCACCCTACAAAAGGTGCAAAGGAAATAGAAGTATATACTGAATCTCTCAGAACTGATCTATCCCAGAATAAATCATGGTTCTGCAAGCTCTGTATCAAATGCTGCTGTTAATAAAGAAATCAATCTTCATTCCTGCTGAGCTCTCTGCTTCCTGTAGCAAATACAACTGGGAGGGTAGCAGTACACTGAGCTCAGAGCTGCTCTGGTATGAGTTGGTTTTGTTTGGAGATGGTGCTTTCTTGCCCTGAATCATAGTGCTTGTAAAGGTTTCACATGGATTGCAGTTTTATTTTTGGGTTTGTGAAGATGTAGTTTAAAAATTAAAATAAGATATATTAGCCATTAAAGAAATGCTTATTGGGTTTTGTGACTTAAATGTAGAGAGATGTGTCATCAAGAGCTTTAGCCAGAATTTAAATAGACAAAGCTGTACAAATATTCAGAGCAAATCTATGTGGGACTTGCCAATTGTCCTTTTCAAGTCTTTTGAATTCTGTGAAGGCTCAAGTTTGAGAAGCATCAGTTTCCCTTCCTTTCCTTACTCCTCTGTTTCTCAGGCTTTTGTTTTGCCCATTTTGTTATGTCCCTGAAATGAATATGTAGTTCTTCATTGGGGTTGAAACTAGAGGGTAGGAGCTTTGGAGGAAAGGCAAGGGACAGTTATCTGTGAGAAATGTGACTCAGAGACTTGTGTAGGTTCCCATCTGTTCTTAGTGAGCTTTTGTTTTCTTGCTTTCTGGAACAGATTAGAAGCCATTGTAAAATCACTGATGTTGAGTTTTCTTTAGGACATGGCTCAGTATCAACTGAAAGAGTTAGTATCTAAAGCAGATGGGTTTAAAAAAAAAAAAAAAAAAATTGAAAAAAATTACGTTTGTATTCTCCCAAATTCCTATGTTTGTGTTCTGCTTACTAGCTAATATGTTACGTATTATATGTTAACCATCATGGAATTGGTTTGGTTGGAAAAGAACTGTAAGATAATAGAATCCAACCATGGACCCAGCACTGCCAAATCCCCACTGAACCATTTTTCTCAGCACAGGGCTGTACCAGGGCCTGACAATGCTTGTGAAGAATTTGTTCCTAACACCCAACGTAAAATCCTCCCAAACACATCCCTTGTCTGCCTCCCCACACTCTGACAGCAAGCTTAGACTCTGCTGCTGACCAGGGCCAGATGTGAAGAGACATAGCAGGGAAGTGACAGGGGGCATGAGGGACACAGGTACTTGGTAATGGTATGTTGAGATGCAGAGGACATGGTTTCTTTGGAGGCATGGGTGAGAGTGCTTACTGCCAGCAGATTGACATGGTTCAGCTGAGAAGAAGTGCTTGACCCCAAGTAGGCTTCTGGAGGTGCCTGGACAAAAAAGAAAGTTAATTTGTTTTTTTTTCAGGCTTGCATAAAGTTTTTTCTATGTAAGAATAGATTTGCATGGCTTTAGTCTCATTGCTTAAACTTCCTTTTTTGAAAACACTAATTTAGGACTTTTGATTAACAGTACTAAAAGATTGTGTAACGTAAAGCAAATCTGCATTATTCCCATTACAACTGCATGAAGCAATCCTTGTTCTACATTTGATGCTTTAACAGTTTACTGGGCATCAGTGAAAAACTAATTTTTGAAATTGGTTGAATTTTCAGATTTTCTTGTAAAATGTAAAGCCCCAACCTCAATGTAGATTCTTTTCTGTGTGTGAGGAAGTGTTCTTTGTGCTTCCTTTTTTAAGAATTAAAATCCTATATATGCCATCATAATATCTGGCCACTTTTCCTAAAAGCATTGTATTATTTGACTTCTATTATTTTTTACTTTTATTATTTGTGCAAAGCCAATGCCAGTTCTGTGAGTTGGGTTCCACCTTTAGGCACCTATAAGATTTGCCCTTAGCCTCCTCTGCCAGATTAAGCAAGCCCATTTTCCTCAAGATCCCTTATCAGATCAGTTGCTTTATGCCCCTGACCATCTTGGCAGCCCTTTGCTCCAGAGTTTCCAGCTTTGCCTCATCTCTCTTGAGGCTTAGGCCTCAAAACTATACTGAGCTCATGCTTTATAATGATAGAGCAGGAATTCTTTCTACTCAGCTACTTGGATGTGGATGCATTGTGAAATGTGTACAAAAAAACTGCTGAATACAATCTTAATTTCAAAGTTTCTGCTTTCTTTTGGGATCTGTACAGGAAACTCTGTGGTACAGGTGCACAACTTAAATTGAACAGGAAGGTGTAGATTGGAAAATTGGCATCTCCATGCCAAATATGAATGAAAATTTCCCTCAAGGAATAAAATAGAATGCTGAAGTATGCTTTCCATCAGTGCTTGTGGCATTTAGCAGGGCTCAGTTATAAGAGAAATTGTGACTTGAAGCATCACTTCTCTTCTTTCTTCTCAGACCTTAAGCTCAGGCAGCTGACTGGCTAACTGGCTTATGGGGTAAAAGATCTGTAGTGTGATGTGGTGTTGAAACTGAAGTGCTGCTGAAAGGAAACAATGAGAGAACCAACTTAAACTTACCTTTTTTTTTTTTTTGCAGAGATATGGAGAACCTGGTGGCTGGCTCCACCCTTCCTCCACTTTTTGCAGATGAAGATGGACCTAAGGAAGGTAGTGAAATTACTGTCACTGGGTAAGCAGGCTAGTTCTTTTTAACCTTCAGCTGACAGATACTGTCTCTAGACTTGCCAGGGAAACTGTTTCAGTGAGAAGAGGGCATTCTAGGTAATTTTTTAATTTTAAAAAACAAAACAAAACCAAAAAAGAACATATCAAAAATTCCTTTGGCCTCATTAGAACATCACATGACTGGGGCAAACCAGAACTCTTCAGAACTGGTGGAAGTGATGACAAACTTTTATTTATCATCTCTTACTGTTAAAAGTTTGCTTCCCTAGGATTTTAGTCTTTGAGGTACAGACAACATGATGGGGGCAGAGAGGGGGAGTGTATCAATTTGCTGTAGCATTCCTGCTGAATAAATTATTAAACATGTATTGTTCATCACTGATCTCTGAAAATCAATGAGAAACTGATGTCTTTCATTTTTGTTGGACTTACTCTGCTTTTACAGACTTAAACAATGGCCTCTTAAAATCACAGTAGCAAAAGAAGTTCCATGTTAGGAACACATGAGATTCTCACTCTGTGTTGATACTTGAAGTTTCTTTTCTGCTTTGTAAAGCACCAAGCAATAAAATTCAGACATTGTAGGCAGGTGAAGCCCTGTAAAAATGCATAGGGACACACCTCCTTCAAGCAGGGCTGAATTTGGGTTTCCATACCAGGAACTTCAAACCTGCCAGTTCCAAAGAAGATGCTTGTTCAAAGTAGGTTTGTGTTTAGGAGGTATTAGTGTGCTGAATGAGCTTTTGTCATTTTTCACTGCAAATAGATACATCACTTTGAAGTTTTTCCTATATATGTATGTCTTCCCTGCAAAGGGAGCAATGAGTAGAAAAGCTGAAATTTTCTTCAGACCCTAATAGTGATTCTAAGAAACTGTATTGTTCTCTTTTCTTGTTGACACATGCTGAGTGTGATTAACCTACAGGAGTGTGTACACTTTGTTCTCTTTCTCACTCTAGAACTGTTGGTAACATGAACCTGACCTGTCAGGCATGAACCTCTCCAACCCTTGTGTCTTTATGAGTAATTATGCTGCAATTGCTGATTGTAGTGATGAAAATATGCTGTGCTCTCTGTGTGAAGACAAATCTTTCAGCAGACATTCAACAGTTCTTGCTTCCTGTGTCTCAGTTTTCTATAGCTGTATTCTACATTAGCAGAAACAATAATTTGGAACATTTAAAATTTGGCATACTGGTAATCAGCTGTAGGTCTGAGTACATGAACAAGGTATACTTAAAGCATATGCTGCTATTACAGTAATTTTTATGAAGGTAACTGGGTTACAGGCTAAGTAATCTTTAGTCTGGCTCAAGAAGGGATTAGAACCTGAGATGAGTCCCAAAACCTTGTGTTAATTTCCCCACTGAGCTCAGTGGTGAGAATGACAGTGGGGTAGTTGCCCCAAAATATGTGCTCATTCCTGCTTGCCTCCCTTCAGAAGTATTTCTGCATGCTTGTCTTTGGTGTTTTTTATCTCCAGACAGCTTTCCCTTTCTTGGAGTAAGGTTGATTGGTACAGCTTTTGCAGCAAAATTAAATGGTGGCCATTCAGGAGCCTATTGGGAGCTAATCATGTTTGTGCTTTAAATGCCCTCATGTATTCTGTTGAATTAAATTCAATCCAAAATCATACACTACCACAAAGCTATTAAATGAATCCAAAAAAGTGTACATTGGTTGAAGATGAAATCATTCATCTCAAATTTCCTTAATGTACTTGTAAATGCAGATTCATGATTTATATCTGATAGCACCATTTACTTCTTTAACATTTGTTTGTATAATCAAAGGGTTCACTAAAAATGAAACAAAAAAACCACCTTAAATATCTAACTGTCTTTAAAAGTCCATTTAAACTATAGTAATTATAGCAATGTCTTGGGTGGAACAGCCTGTTCTTCAAAAATGACTCTTTACAATCCTATTTTCTTGATTTTTTTTTTTTTTTTTTTTTTTTTTTTTTTTTTTTTTTTTTTGGCTATTATGTGCCTTTTCAGATTAGCTCATTCTGACAATTCCTTCAGTGGTGGAACTTCACAGCCTGTGAACAACCCGGATTTGGTGGAGGATTTGTCACAGGCTCAGCAGCTACAAAATGAGTCCTCTAATACTGCTGAAAACACTGAGCAGAAGCCTGAGGAGGAGGTGAGATGAAATAATGGTGACTTCTCAATGAAGAAAAACCATGGGGTTTTGTCATTATAGTTTGTCCTGCCTATCAGTTTTTTTTTTTTTACTTAGGATCACAATTTTTTTTTCCATTTTCCATTTTCATCTTTTGAGTCTCTTTGATTTTCTCCTGTGTTGCACAGCTGCATATGGGTGGCCAAGGAAAGCTGGCAGTGCAGAGAACAGCACATGTTTCTCTAGCTTAGCCAGCAGGGTCCCCAGACTGGTGCTGCAATCAGTCTCTTTATAAGACTGAATATTCAACTGCCACAACATATATCCTGTGAGTCAGGAAGGTGAAACTATGGTACTTGTTTGGGATTAACTGATACCTTTGAAAGCATTTAGTCTATATATGGTTTGGTGTACCATCCTGTACTGATTTTTGGTGACTAAATCATGAGGGAACTAAAGTTTGACAAGGAAGTGGGGTTTTTTTGAGAGAAGTATTTGATATTTCCCTCTGTAGTTTGTCTTCAGCTGTGAGATCCTTGTTTAAGGAAGTAGTAAAATTCCAGAAAGGAAATGGAAACTAACATGATGGCAGGAAAGTGTTAGTTTGGGGAGAGATTAGAAATCCTGACACACTTGTATGTACATAGCATAAGAAAATAGTGCAGTCCAGAGATTGCTGTAGTAATAGGATGAAGCCAAGAGGATGAGTGGTAATTGTCATACCTGTGAGCTCTTAGTGTGTCACAGGCAAATCTTACACTGTGCCCTCCTTTGGAGTTTGTCCATCTCTCTATTGGAGGCAATAAGTGGCAATAAGAAAGCCTGTGTACTGCCCTTGCACCCACATTTTGGGCACATAATGTGCAAGGTGAAAAATCTGGAAGGGGCAAAATAGTTAGTTAGCAGTTAGTGGACAAAATCTCTCTTCATGTGATACTGAGGTAAGTGATGAGGGAATTGTGAGACTGAAAATAATTTAAGACAAACTAAACAGACAATAACCAACTAACAACAAAAAATAATTTTGCAGATTGCATTTGCTGGGATGGTAATTTCATGGGTTATCAGTCCTTAATCCTACTCAGAAGTTGATGCAAACATTATATTTGTCGTCCCTGGGGACCAGGAGGTACAGCAAACAACTTTTCACAATGAGACTTCTTTGACTTTGCTCAGAGGAAAGTCAGGATTGCTCTGAAGTTAAGATTTGAAATTTGCATCAATGGAAAGGACGTATGGCAGAAACACAGTTCCTGATGGAAGGGTTTGGGACATGAGTATTTATTCCTTCCAGAGCTGGTAGTTCTTTTCCTTTTAATCAGAATTTTCTTCCATTTCATTTTGCAGCAGCAAAGAACCAAACGAGGAGGCTGGGCCAAAGGGAGAAAGAGGAAGAAACCCCTTAGGGACACCAATGCCCCCAAGTCCCCCCTCACAGGGTACGTGCGGTTCATGAACGAGCGTAGGGAGCAGCTGCGAGCCAAGAGGCCTGAAGTCCCTTTCCCAGAGATCACCAGGATGCTGGGCAATGAATGGAGTAAACTGCCTCCTGAGGAGAAACGGGTACCAATAAACTCCCTTTTCCTTGTTGGATTACAGTGACTGTTAAAGGGGAATATTGTTGTTTAATGAGGAAGCTAACATGAGCTTTTGATTAAAGCTGTGTTTGGGAATGTATTTCATTTCAAGGGGTACGTGGCCTCCAGGGTTCAAATACTGAGCCCTGGTAGGGCTGTGACATCTCATCCAGGTGGGACTTGAGAAGAACTATCTCTAGCTCTAGATAGTGCAAGAATATATTCAGAACAAGGGGGAACACTAGAGTGAGACATCCCACAGTTCATGTGATTCATCTGGGTGTAATTCTGTTGTATGTAACTCAGAGACAGCTGAGACCTACCACTACCCAGGGCTTCACACTTCACTGTGGCTGAGAAGCTGGTGGGATTTCAGAGCAGCTTGAAGGATTTTGCTGTTCTGTGTAGTTTACAAACTCATCAATGTATGTAAATATCTGGTGCTTTAAAGTAAGACAAGCAGACTTGAAAAGACAGAGTACTGACAGATAATCAACAGGAATAAACTTTTAGACAGTATTTTAGAGTATTGCTAGCCCTAGAAAATTGCCATCTCTACAATGGGCAGGGCAGTGAGAGTTACGTATTCCAGCTTCAAGACATTACCTCAGGAGAAGGAGTTTTTTACCTTTCAGTCAGAATGTGATGTCTTCTAATTGGGACTACTGGAACCTTTTTCATTGTCTGATGTGTGAGTGAAGACCAAGACAATGTTGGGTCTGTTTTTTTTAACTCCTTCTGGAGTGGACCTTGTTACAGCTGGTGGGTGTCTTGCCATCCACCTGATTGCCAGTTGGAGATGACAGCAAAGCAGTAGTTTAATCACAGGGCAACTTGATGCTATCTTAGGAATTTATTAAGGACACTGAAGCTTTCAAAAACCCCAGTCCAGAATGTTAGGTGCTCTCAGCAGGGTCAAAACAATGTTGCAGCTGCATGGAATTGTACAACCATTATGTGTATTGTTGTGATGACATAATGGAAGTCAGAGGCTCCCAGGAGGTTCACTGATCTAATACTGACTTAGACTGAATTTTAAGCTCATTGGGAGAAAAAATTGGGAAGGCACCTTTTTTCTTGAAAGGATCCCAATAATAAGTGTTGTGGGCACTCCTTAAATGTTTTTCAGATCCCCAAAAGAATTCTGCTATGTTTCTGTTATGTGCATGTATGAAGTATCTTCAGGGTAGAAAAAAAATTACTACTTTAACCTCAGTGCAGATAGCTTAAATTGATAAAACCTTCCAGGCACTTTTCTCTTTGTTAGTCATTTCCATTAGCCATGATGTTCTGTTTACTTCTCAGATGGACAAGGTGTGTGGTTGCATTTTGCTGGTGGGGCATGAAAACAACAGTGCATTTGAATCCCACTGCTGCAGATCTGTCCCTTAAAGCATGATCTGCTGAGGTGTTCCTGTTGGGCAGCATTTGATCCCTGCCACAGAAAGGCAATTCTGAAGTAGTCAGTCTAATGTGAAGGTTATAACTCAGTTTTGCTGAGTAGCTTAATGGTAGGTTACATCTAGATCTAATTAAAAAGAGTTAACAGAATAGTGATTTGAATTTATTAAAAAAAAACAACCAACCAACAAAAAAACCCACCAAAAAACCACACACACACAAAAAAAAGAGAAAAAAGGACACGAAAATACAGTAATTTTATCCAGAATTCTTAATTCTTTGCATCTCACATACGTTCTCATTGTTTCTCCACTCCTTTCCTGTTTGCATAGGTGAAATGGACTTTATCTGGCAAGTTGTTTTTCTTCCCTTCCTCCTGAAGGGGAGGAAACTCTGAAACTCTTGGACTTTTTTGTTCCAGCGATACCTTGATGAAGCAGATCGAGATAAAGAGCGTTACATGCGGGAGCTGGAGCAGTATCAGAAGACTGAAGCCTACAAAGTCTTCAGCAGGAAAGCACAGGACAGGCAAAAAGGCAAATCACACAGACAAGGTACTGAATGGGACAAAAATACATGCCTTGGTAGAACTACAGCAGATTTCCAGCTAGTCATGGAGCCTGACACTCACTTAAAGGCTTGTTAAAAAGTGAGCGTGTTCTTTCTTTGCCATTTCCATCAGCTGTGTGTAAAGTGATCAGTTTTATGATTTTTAGATTGCATTGGAGAACGTGCATTGAAAGCATCAAAGTTAGACAGTTTCTGTCTAGGAAAGCTGCACAAGTTTTCTGTCTATAGCTGTTGTGTAATTATGATTGTGTAACTGCTTAAATTCTTTGGTTCTTCTTTTGCTCAAATCTTATTTTAAGGAATTTCTTGGGGTTTTTTTTTCAGATGGAGCGAGACAGCCAGCCCATGATCATGAGGTAAACCTCTTCATTCTGCTCTCACATCAGTGGATAGACAGTCTGATGATTAAAGTTTCTAGTGAGGTCAATAAAAACCAATTTATGCCAGTTGAAGGCCCTAATCAGGGGTTTAGAGTATGAATTCTTTCTCTTTTTTGGCATTTTTGGATCAGAAGTTAGAAACAATTGAGGACTCTTATGCTCATGTTAGTGTGCTGAAAACTAAATTTAATAAGTCTTGGACAGGTACAAATGATCTCAGATGAAGTGGGAGTATTGAGTACAGGTAAAATGCAGGTCTGTTTTGTAATATAAATCAATGGATGCAGCTCAGTATAATTGAGCCTTTAGGAAATTGAGGTAGTAGAGGTTCAGCTTGTACAGTTTTTACTTCTAAATTTTTCAAAGCAGAGAATTTTAATTATTTGGGAAGTAAACATCGAGGTAAATCTTAAAAATGGTGTGAGACCTAAATAAACATTCTATGTTAGCAGGTTTAGGTTGTTGTTTTGAGGTCCTGATTTTGTGCAGTAACACAAATGTTTGTGGCTTCCTTGAGAAGAAAAAGAGTAAAATAACCAAATCATTGAGAAATCTCTGGCTTAAACCCCCTCCTGTACCCCACCCTCTTTGCATATGTAAATATTAGAAAAGGGTAGTGTGTGGAGATAACTATGCTTTAGTTGCTGAGACATATCATAAGTTTTGTGCATCTTGGCTTACAATGGTAGCTCCCCTTAGAGTGCTGAAACTTTCTCCAGCCATATTACCTAGGGACACAGAGCTTTTGTCATGGTTACCAATAAATTGCAAACAAAAAGCAATGAAAAATCTTGTTTGTACACAGTCTATTCGCTTGTAAGCAATAGACCTTTCTTGTGAGGTTTTTTTTTGTGCCTTGGGAAAGCAATCAAGTTGCTTTTTAATGTGTTCATTACAGTAGTGACAAGGATTTGCACTGCTGTGAGGCAGCTACTGGTCTTGTTGACTTTAAAGAAAGTAAGTTTCACTGCCAGGAAAATGCTTTGGTAGAGAGGTTTTTTTATGTGTCTTTTTATTGACTCTCAAAGGAAGTACTCACAGTAAGATTAATCTTCAGAAATATGTGGTCCTCAGACTTTTTTATTTTATAGTCAGAGTTTAATCTAACACATTACTGAAGGCTTCAAGTCCTAAACTGACTGTGATGTTTACAGAATCACAGAATGATTTGGCTTTACATAAATTCTAAATTATACAGGTGGCAGACTACTAATTCCCATCCTTCTAACTCAAACTACCTTTGCTGAAATCTCACATCATAAATGCAGTTAAAAAGGAGTCCTCTGTCCCCTATAGGGCTTTTGAGCTTCGTCAGATAGTTATTACATAGTTGAGGCAGCTGAATGTTAGTCAGGCATTCTTTCCTGGAAGCCTGGTGCCTTTGAATGCTTAGCATTTTTCACCTTTATAATACAAAATTCCGTGTGCTTATCACTTGATATGCTTTCACATCTTTTCTGCAAGTCAAGTATTGTAATCCTGCATAGGCAAGGAAGAAGCAGAAGATGTTTAAGATTGCTTTTAGAAGTGTATACTCAAGTCTTGCTGCCTTGGCTGTTACTACTGTGCTTGTTATTATTAGGCACATTCTGATTAAATTATTTCTTGAGAACATAATAAAATAAGGTCAAGAAAGCTTTTCCTTATCTCCTCACTCCACTTTAGTGTCATGATTTAGTTCCTGTGAATCAGAGTTGAACTAATTTTAAATATTGTACATAGGGATGACCTCCAAAAAGTACTGCAATGAGTAATTCAGATACTAATTATAATAAAAAATACCAAAAGCATGAGGCATTGGAAGGTGAGAGGAAACTGTTAATACAGAGCTATAGTCATGCAAAATATTGAGACACTTCCTCAATGAGCTCATCTGTGAGCATAAAGCAGAATGCTTTTCATCCTCCAAATCCTAGTTTCAAAAATATGACATAAAGCAATACACACTAAAACTATGACCCATCATCAGCAGTGAACAAAACATTGTTAATTGTTCTTCATTGTCCCAAGTTATGTTTGAGACTTTAGAATCTTGGCAGATCAGGTCACACTATACTGTCAACTGAGGTTTGAAAAGCTTTTGTTCTCCACAGAGATTCTCTCATGCTTGGCTTTTTTTCTGTATTAAGTAAGAGTTTGATTATAGCTGCTGCAGTTCATCAAACTAAATTTGCATTGACTTTGTCAATAGCAATCTGGGCTTTAAATCAAGCATTAATTCCTGTGGGCCTTGAAATGCAGAAATGGTGACTGAAGTACATTATGGTAGGGTTTTTTTAACCTAACTTAGATCAGGTTATTTTTTTTCAGTTGTTTGTTCTTTTGTTTTGTTTAGTTTTGCTAACTTACAGCTTTTCCTGCTTTAAAAGTGTTTTATATACAATCACAAGTCATAAATTGGTATCAAAGTGCTCTTGTAGATTTTACTAGCCTCAGTTTCACATAGTCAAATTCATTATATCAAAAATCAAGTGAAGACATCTGAAGTGTTGACAGGAAACTCTTGACTACAGGCTTTGTCTTAAGATGACAAAACTTCTCTGGTGTCTTAAAGTGAAAAAATTCTGCAGTACTTGGTTTTGCAGTTTGCAGGAGATGACAGTCCAGTTCTTAATGCATGCCTGCCATAGCCAGGGAGAGTGACTGCTTTCTTAAAGCAAAATATGCCTATACATATTCCCCCATATTCTTCCAAGAGACATATTTTATAAGCAGCTTTCCCCCATAGGCTCTTAGAAATTCTCTTTATACACTTTTCAATAGTAGCAGCATCCATCTAAGTGTTTCAAGAAAGTTGTGGCTTGCTTTAGGCACTGTGCAGCTGCCATCTCTTTTGGAGCCAAAATGCACATGCCTTCCAGTTTGGAACAGACATGTACAATTTGTACACAGTGGTGGAAAAAAGTTGCTTATTTTTCTGTTAGCTATTTCCTGGCTGTTTTCTTCTTGGCTTTGGTAGTGAAAGGCAAAGAATTGAAACTTGCCATGTGTTCTGCTCACTTTTTCTCCTATTTCTTGAAATTCCTGTAGAGTTTGTTTCAGACTGTGTCAATTGGTTGGTGGTGGAATGTTTTCCAGTGGAAAATATACATTAATTCAGAGAGCTTTAGAACTGAACAAGGCAGTCATTAGGACAAAAGGGGATATTTTAGTATGTTCTGTTTCTTGATGATGGTATTTGGCCTTTATTAAACCTATATCTTTAAAAGCTGGGATCTAATCCTTTCTTGGTGCAAGCTGGTAGCATCTTCCATTAAGCCAGTTCTTGGACTCCCTTCCCTTTCTATTTTTTTTTGATGAAAACAAATTCATGAATTCCTGAGAACTAACAGTATTTAGCTATGTATTTTTTTTTCCTTTGTAGAAGGAAGCAGATACAAAGGAGAGATCTGTTTTTGATATTCCAATCTTCACAGAAGAGTTCCTGAATCATAGTAAAGGTAAGTTAAGCTTTTGTAGGGCTCCTTTGCTTTTCCAAGGTTTTTGACAGGTGCTGTCCAGATGAAGAGTCCTTGTCCCACCCCCACTCCCCCCATCTCAGCTCAGCTAAGGATTTGGGATACAGTTGGTCAGTGTTTCTGATTCTGACTTACTACTCTAAACATGGTGGCAGCAACAGCAGTTTTTGCTGGCTTTATCATCCAAAACTATCCTTTCTTGAGAATCTTGCTGATGTTTAAGCTCCACTTGCTGTTATTCCAGCCATTCCAAGCTGGATCAGCTGTTCTATAGAATTAAGAAGTAACAAGGATATAGCATGATGCTGATCCAGGCTAGTTAGTATTTTTTTTTCCCCTGGATATGTGGGAGATTCCACCAACACCTTTGCCATGAGTTTATTTGGGTTTTGTAGCTTCATGTCCCAAGAGTTTGACTTTTTGACAGATTTCCTGGAGACTTTCTTGACTGAACACACTTCAGATTCAGATACCTTTCCTGATTATTCATAGAAAAATACTTTTGTGTTGTAGCTTGTCTGTAGGCCTCTTACCACTGCTGCTAAGCTATATCACACTGAATGCATTCAAAATAATTTTTGCAGTCTTCCTTCCTAATCAGCTCCCCTATTCACTTTCATTCTGAGGCTGTGAATATCTTCTAATTTGTCTCTGCCTGGAAATTGCCTTTTTAAGTAGTATAAGCACTATGGATTCTTCACGATATGATGCTTTTTAATCTATAAACCAAAACTACACCATTTTTAATCATCAGTGGAGTACTCTAGGACATTCTGCTTCATTGCCTGCCAATCATAGATGTGCCTTTTATAGTTCGTTTGTTTGTTGTTTTTTTTTTTTACTACATGAAAATGGGTTGTTATTCACAGCACGTGAGGCTGAGCTGCGGCAGCTGCGTAAATCCAACATGGAGTTTGAGGAGAGGAATGCAGCTCTGCAGAAACACGTGGAGAGCATGCGTACTGCAGTGGAAAAACTGGAGGTGGATGTGATCCAGGAGCGCAGCCGCAACACCGTGCTGCAGCAGCACTTGGAGACCTTACGCCAGGCACTCACAACCAGCTTTGCTGGAGTCCCACTGCCAGGTTAGACTGTCTCATATGTTGAATGCAGCTTCTAGTGGTCGTACAACGTGAATTTACAGCCTGTGGATTGCTGTTGTGGTTCTGGGGTCTTGGCTGTCCTTGAGTTTTTGTTCTGTTACATAGTGAGATCTTAAAATGCACACAGAGGGGAAGCTGTGGTGCTAGGGCTGTATTTCAACATGATAGGCTTTTTCTTACTACTCTTTAATAAAGGCAGACACTCATCCATCCCTTGCTCTCCTTCAGTTGTTTTGTGAAAATGTTACTGAATAGAAGAGATGGGACTTCCAGGTTCCTTGATGAAGAGAAATGCTGCTGCTGTACTGGCAGGTGCCAGGGGTTCCACATAGATGCTATGAATGCCCAGCTGAAAGAGTTCATTGCAATCAACTGTGAGGCCCAAATCAAAGAAAATCCTGCCTTGTTAGCCCTGATACCCTGGGAGCCACTCTGTGGAGATAGGCAGACCTCCTGTCAACGGTGTGACACTGGCCTGGCAATTAAACCAAATAACAGATTTTTCTATTAATCCCCCTCTCCTCCCTGATAAGGAAAGGAGAGAGAATAAAGGAAAGAGACTTATGGGTTGGAAACTAAACTACACAACTTTAATGAAACAGTAATGATAAATAGGAAAGATTACTAAATATATACAAATATACAGGAAAAGATTGATCCCACGTTCCTCCCCCCTCTCCCCCAGTAACTCTCACGTCACCACTGAGGCTGCAGGGCAGCCCTGGGAAAGTCCAGGCTGGACCCTGGGGTCAGGAGCAGTCAGGAGCTGGAGGCAGGAACACACAGATTCAGGCTGGCATGGATCAGGAGCACAGGCAGATGGACGGACGGAATCCTCCCAGGATGCCAAAGCACGCAGGGAACTGGTGAAGGAAGGGCAGGACAAGAGGGAAGGGGCAGGAAGGTGTTTGACCCTCGTGATCCCTCAAATTTATACTGAGTATGAGGTGTATGGGATGGAATACTCTGTTTGGTCAGTTCTGGCATCTATCTTGTCTCGGGCCTCCCCCAAGGAGGGGTTCAGGTGGGACCTCTTTACTCCTTCTGCAGGGTAAAATGTTTTCCTCAGAGCTGAGCAGTGTCCTTGGCTTTGCACACCAATCTCTAGCAGTAACTATAAACATCCAGTGTTATCAGTCCTAGAAGCAGACACTGTCTGAGAAACTTGCTGTTAATTTCAGCAAGTGCAGCTACTTACAAGAAACTTAGCTGAAAGCAAAAGTACAAACCAGAAAATCACCTTTATCCTGGCCCAAACCAGGACACCTCCTTTTACACAAACTCTCACAAGAGGTGATGTGTGGCAGAATTGCCTCCTGTTTGTGGGTTGGCACAAATTGCACTTAGCATCCTCTGAACTTCACAACTGCTGTGGTCACCTAAATACTGCGTGGCTCATTTGACTCTGTTAACTATAGGTAGTGGGGAAACACCCACAATGGAAACCATTGATTCCTACATGAACAGACTGCACAGTATTATCATGGCCAACCCAGAGGAGAATGAGAACCTCATAGCCACAGTCCGAGATGTGGTAAACAGACTTGAACGCTAGTGACCGGGTAAGTGCTTTTGTTTGGCAGCTGCTCTCTACTTCTGGCACTTGTTCTTACACTCATTCTCTTGCTGACCAACATATTGTACAATCAAAATGGTTTCTTCCTTGAAACCACAGGAGTGAGGTTGACTTGATGGAAGTCAAATGGGACTGAAGACATCCAACGGCATTAAACGTTCTGAAGTTCCCCTTAGCTCCAAAATCTTTTATATACAGACATAAAAAGCTGTTTTTCCTAGAATTTGTTGTATTTGTGTTAGGTGAATAAGAATGCTGACAGAATGGTGTAAAACAGGAACAACTATTTACATTTTAGTGACAGGGTGGCTGATTTAGAAGAAAGTTCCTTTCTTGAATGAAGTAAACCTGGAAAATTCTTCATTAAATGTAGAAACTGGTGATCAGAATAACTTTAGTTGTCTTGAGGTTACAGGTGAACCCATCTCTGCTATAAAGTGAAAATATCCTGCTTAAGCAGACCAGGTGACCAGATGATCTCTAGGGGACCCTCCCAGCCCCTAATGTTCTGTGATTCTGAGTCTGTCCTACAACTACCCACGTGTAGCAACCACAGTCAGGCTCTTGTTAGGAAGGTTTGCATCTAAATGAATCACTGATGAGTGGTTTAGGCCATGTGTAGTATTTGCTGAGATGTTATTGATCATGTTATTTGTGGATAGATTATTACTGGGCTCATGACTCTGAATTATTGTTTCTATTTAACAACTTAGAAAACTCTAACAAGGAACTGAATAGAAAGACAAATCAACAAAGAATTACTGGTTTTTCTGCATTACCAGGCTGCTTTGCATTTCCCACAGGATTGATTCACACACTTCCCTTGTGATGCACAGCAGTAGAGAGCCATTAGGAGTTTGCCTTCTTCTGTTTTAACTATATACATACCTGCACTCTTTAGGCCTTTATTATGCAGACATCTACCCTACACGTCTTGAATCATGTTTAGAAATGCAAATAATGCTGCTGTTGTGCCATCTGCAAACAGGAGGACAGAGTTTTT
The DNA here is from genome assembly GCA_038090715.1 of Florisuga fusca. Lineage (NCBI taxonomy): Eukaryota > Metazoa > Chordata > Aves > Apodiformes > Trochilidae > Florisuga > Florisuga fusca. Next base: position 5,049,557 of record JAAWXA010000040.1, on the reverse strand, counting down.
CATCCTTTCTGATTCTGACCTTTTGTGATACTGTGTAGAACAGTTAATTACATGTTCCCCATTATAGTGTGGCTTAAGCTAAAAGATCATTGTCCTTCCAGAGGGTAGCCAGATGGAACGGACTGCAGTTCTAAGAGATGACTGAGCTCCCAGCAGAATAAAGAAGTGCCTTTACTGCTGCTGTTTATGAAGGGAACAGCTTGTCTGCCCAGGTCTGGGATTTTTTGGTAGCTCATCAGACTCCTCATTTTCGTATACTGTTTCCAATTATCACTCTTAGGCTCTGAAAGAAGATTGGGGATGAAGAGGTTTTACAGACTGTGGAAGAAGGAAAGCAGTTTCTCATCAGTCATTTATTAGCAGGGCATGCCAGGCCCTGAAATGAGTTTGTCCTTTAAGCACCTTGCCAGAAAAGTGATTTCAAAGCTACTAAAATCTAGCTAGACTTTGCTTCCCCTGTCAGTGGGATTCTTATTTTCTAAACGATGGATCTTTTCTGTGGTCTAAAAATGCAAATCTTTTTCTTATGGGTAAACTGGATTCAGCTGGATATGATGATCAGGTAGTTCATAGGACTTGTAATTACACTGATGTTCACTTGGATTATATTTGGTGATAAAATCATAGAAGGGAGAAGGTTGGGCTTCATTGGATGCAAACCCAGAAAAAAGTAGCAGTTCATAGAAAAGAAGGAAGTTTTGGATGGAAAGGTTCAGCTGGCATCCAATGAGCTGTATCAGCAAGCTCTCATCATTACTGTCCCTTTGTTAACATGTGTATGAAGTGTATTAATTCTCCTCAATGTGATCATTTTCAGCCAAATTCTCTGTTTGAGGTTGAGATACATTACAAATCTGTTTTGTAGAAGTATCCATTCATTATGCTACTCCTGAAAACCACTCTATTTCACAGAACTGTGGTGGTTTTTGGTTGCTTAGGACACTGTACTGTAGTGACTATTTGACTGTACTGGTGAATGGTTTTGGTTTTCTCTACTGTGTGGGGAAGGGAACTGCTTTGTGCAAATGGTGTGAGGGGTGGAGGAATTGTTTCATTATTTAGCTCTCTGTTCTTTGGATGCAAATTGGGTTACAGTTCTGTTTCTATGGGCTTTTTTCATCTGCTTCATAATAGTGTGTTTTCACAATAGTAGGGTGTAAACCATCAAAAAACCAATGTCAAGGTACCTCTTTAATCCTGGCAGCTTGTAGTCCTGTAACACTTCCTTTTCTGTTTTCTGCAGGTCTCCTGACCCAAGGATGCTTTACAAATGTTTTTTGGCCAGTGTGGAATAAGAAGCCATGAGGGAAAGGGGTGGGAGGCAGAATTGCAGGTTTGTCCTGGTGCCTGCCTCTGTGGTTTGTCAGTGAGACAAACAGATCAATGCATTAAAAGGTCTTAAAAAGCCACAGACACCACCCAATAAACATTTGGAACTGTCTTCTGTGTAAACTTGTAAAAGCATGCAACTTTTGTGCAATCTTCAGTTTTGTATTAATTTTTGCTGGGTGTGAGGAGGGTGCATACATTCTGTGGACTGGCTGACTATGGAGATGAAATTTCACAGTTCCTGCAATGAAGTCAGCCTTCATGGTGTAGTAATTACCTTGATGTGTTACATTGCCTACTGTCTTGTTGTGTCTTTTACTTTGTTTTTCTGTTTACCTTGTGGGATTATCTTCCTCCACTTGAGTTTTCTTCTTTTGGTCTTTTTATTTGCAGTACTGGGTCACAGTGCTTGTGTTCTCTGGTGTAACAGGCAGTGTTCCTTGGCACACTGTCTTGTCCTGCCTTGCCTGTCATGTTTATATGAGCTTTTCTTATGCAGAATCCTGGTTTTTGTGTTAACCTGCAACATGTACCATGTGAGCTTGCTCCCTGCTGGAGACTGGCTGGGGTTGATATTTTGTGACTTGATTCTCCTGTGAGAAAGATTTCTCTCCTCCCTCTCTTCAAGCACCTCACACATAGCATCTGGCTCTTCTCCGAAGGTCTCCTGTTAGCTCTTGAGAATGTTTGGTGGAGCATTTTACTGCTGCACAGGTCAGTGGTAATTGAGATAGAAAGCTTGCCCTTCCTCTGGGATGCTCAGTCTCATTTAATGTTACTGCCTTGTTTTTGAGAGAATGATCTCAGGTTTTTTTTTTTTTTTTTTTTTTTTCTGCCCTCCTGAAATTGCAGTGCTGGGAAGCAGTATGCCTGGAAGCAGCACATGTATTTTTTACATGAGTTGTTAGAGCAGAGAAGGTTATTAGTAGCTGGGTCCCACAGAATTCTACATTACAGCCTCTATGTGCTTTCACCTTTTGTACAAGTCAAGTACAGCCTGTGAAGCCTGTAGCATTCAGCATCTTATGTTCCAGTGTGACCTAAATGGCCTTTTACTTACATCCTGTATAACTCTGCATGCTGAAGGTCTGTAACCTTGCTGAGCAGCACTGCATCTCCTGTCCAAGATGAAGGCACCTACTGTCTGCACCAGCTTCCATGAATCATTTGCTGCCCTCTGGTTCTTGTCAAATTGTTAATCTCAACTTTGGCTGAGCACTTGCTGGACACCTCTGGGCTTTATGGTAGTGGTTGATGTGCTCTTTCTTCCATATGACAATCTCCATGCTCCTCTCTAAGAAATCTTTTAAGATTTCCTTGTTATGAACTGGAAACAGGTTTCATGACTGAAGCACACTGCAGTCAGCATCACTTTCATGTGTCTGTAACAACTGTTTGAAGATTAAAAAGCAGTTTCTTCTTTTCCCACGTGGTACACATGGACTTCATGCTTGCCTGAAGCCATCTCCAGGTGAACACCTTGTATGTCAGGTCTCCACTTATTGCTGTAGCCAAGCAGCAAGGATTTCCATGTAAATTCAAGTCTTCCTTGAGGGAGGAAACTCCTTTCTCTTGTCTGCAGTCTCATCTTCAAGACTTCCCAAAAAGGAATCACAGTTTGCTGCATTGACCTCCATTTTCCTTAGCATGGATGAGACCGACTGCTGTTGGCATGAACTTTTTTAGTGGATTCCATGACAAACACTGTGCAAAGAAAAATCTTACAGGTTGATAATAATGTCTTCAGAAGAACCACCAATACCTTCATCTCCTGTGTGCATCTGGGTTTTTTTAGAGTTGGTGATCTTTGACTTTTATGAAGTGGCCAAAATGCACTGCGTAGTCCGAAGCTGACTTAAAAAATTCCAAAGTTCAGCCTGTGGCATGTGACTTAATACCTGGTGTTGCATTTCCTCAAGACTCCAGGAACTGCTATGTAATATGATAGTAGGGTACAGTTCTGGGCTGTCACCTCCCCATGCTGTACATGAGGTGTGTGTGACTGTAGGCTGCCCCTGCTTAAATTCAGAGCAGCTACCAGCTCATGGCATACTGCTAATACATCATTGTGCTGAGTAGCACACACAGGTGTTATGGGCTAGGAAGTTTAAGGTGGAATTATTTGAGGGCTGACAAATCTCTTGCTTGTTCCCACAAGGAAAGAGGGGGCTAGTTATGCCCATCCTTAAAGCATCTGGGAAAAGACTGAAGTTCTTGCTTACCAGTGGTGTGACAGATGATGTTTGTCTCATTAAGAAGCTTCTTATTTATATTGATTAATCTTTAAAAAATGGATTTTGACTTTTCAGTGTTTTCTGACTGTCACTTCAGTTTATGTTTTTCAGTGTCAGGTAACAAAAAAAAAAAAGAAAAAATGAAGTGGGAGTCAAAGAGAAGAGAGGGACAAAATGCTTTAGTCACTTAAAGAAATGCTAATAGAAATACATGAAACCAGAATCCATTTGCTGGATTAATGTGCTTGGAATTGTTGAGATGCCAAGTTTTCTGTACAATGTTTTTGTAATTAAACTTCAGAGATCCTTTGTTTTTAAGAAGTTGATGTACATGTTTGACACTTGCTTCATTAAAATTGTTCAACACTGAATCCATTCTGATTCGATTTTAACTGCATCTTCATGAAAGAATTACTCCTTGCATTGCTCTCCTGGCTGAGAGATTTTGGCAACTCCAAGTTAATCTTCTAAAGGAAATAGTGTCCCTTTCCCTCCTCTCCATCCCAAGTATATCTTCCTCTTAAAAAGCTAAAGGAAGTAGCTGTTATTTATGGCAATGAAAACTTCAGAGATCATTGCTATTTGTTGTCAGGCCCCTTCTGTCATCTTTGTTCCCCAACTTTAGTAACTTGAAAAAGAACTGAGTCTCTCTCCATCAGCCCTCTCATGACATCCTTGTCTTCCTTTGTCCTCCTTAATTTCACACCACCATATTTATTTTCTCTTCCCATAAGAACCTTTTGTAACATTCTGCATATTGCCCCCAGCCTGGTTTTCTTTTACTGGCTTGTAATCATTTATCTCCCTTTCTGCTTGCTGAGGATGGAGACAAACTGTTGTCTTGTTAAATTTGTACTTTGGATGTAGATCCTTTGTGGAGGAGTTTGGATGACTTCTGCCTGCACCAGTGCTCTTTCTGAGGTCACAGTGATGTAAGCAACCATGTCTTTATGTTACTTTTGTGGTTGCATATTGTTATTTTGATTGCCAAATTACTGACTGGTCTTTCTGTCTACCAGCAGGCTTGGTTCAGCTACCATCTGCTGTCTGGGACAGACTGCACATTTAGATTTACACTGCCTGGGAGATTCTGTAAAACACTAATTATGAAATGCTGAAGGAGAAAAAAAAAAACCCAGAAGGAATAAAGGGCCATCTCCTGCAGGAGGATAGCTGCCATGTGACACTGGCTAGTCCAGAACTGCAGAAAGTAATAGCAACACAGGTGCACACCTGGAGGAAAGCAAAGCATCAGTAAGTTCATTATAAGAGAAAGATCTAGTCCTGTTGTAGTCTGTGGTGCTGAACATAGCATCAGGAGCATATGGTGGTCAATCATGCTCAATTTAAGACAATTTTCTGTAGTGTAGTATTTCCTGTTTTGGTTTTTTTTCTGTTTGATACCCCTCATTTACTCTGCTGGTCAATTGGTCCTGTGATTAATAATCAGTTAAGGCATGTTAGAGGGATTTGAGGGCTTTAGGCTGTTTTAAGAGGAAAAAATTCACTTCCTCTTTCTTCAAGCAGGTGTCTGGGGATAATTGGAAGCTGAAATTAGCTTATTTTTTCATTGTTTTCTTGTGTCTGTAACCTTCAAAGTCAGAAATACACCCAGGCCTATCCTCTGCTGCTAGCATAGTATTTTTCTGCTTATGTAGCATGAATAGTTTTGCTGCTCCTTTCTTCCTTGTTGCTCATAATATTGGGGGATTTATAAAAACTTCTAAATTTTCTGAGTATATTCAAGATTTGCCATCTTAATTGCAAAATCTCTTATTTTTTAATGTATTGTACCATTTTGATGGGAAGATCTCCACACCCATTATGTAATACAAGGGCTACCATGTGTACAAACTGATTGATGGGTTAAATTAATAACCCTGTCATTCTTATGCTGTGGAGTTTTGGATTTCATAGAATAATCATAGAATAATTTGGGTTGGAAGGGACCTCTCAAGGCCATCTAGTCCAACCCCCACTGCAGTAAACAGGCTCAACCTCCACTAGATCAGGTTGCTCAGAGCATTCTCAAGTCTCATCTTGAACACCTGCAGGGATGAGGCCCCAACCACCTCCATGGGCAACCTGTTCTGTTTTTCCCCTACTCTCATGGTAAAGAATTTTTTCCTAACATCCAGTCTAAATCTGCTTTGCTTTAATTTCAAACCATTTCCCCTCATCCTAACACTCCAGGCCCTTGCAAACAGTCCCTCTCCAGCCTTCCTGTAGGCCCCTGCAGATACTTGAAGGTCTCTATTAGGTCTCCCCAAAGCCTTCTTTTCTCCAGGCTGAACACCCCCAGCTCCCTCAGCCTGTCCTTGTCAGAGAGGTGTTCCAGCTCCCTGAGCATTTTCCTGGCCTCCTCTGGACCTGCTCCATCAGGACCACGTCCTTCCTTTACTGAGGGCTCCAGAGGTGGATGCAGCACTCCAGGTGAGGTCTTACCAGAGCAGAGCAAAGTGGCAGAACCACCTCTTGATCTGCTGGCCATGATTTTATAATTTAATATGTAGGCACTCATTATTTGAGGTTGTTCTTAAAGGTGCAAAGCTTGAGTCTGTGTTATTACCAGCATATGGTATGCAATGCAAAATTTTGAATATGTGTAACAAAATAATGACAAGCAAGTGCAGCTAGGATACATCTAAGCTCAATTTTGGAGGGCAGGAAGAGGCAATAGATGGCAGCACAAATCAGACTAGACATGAAAATATGTGGCTTCCACCTTAGAGAAGAAAGGTGTGATGCTGATGGCAGATATCACTGAACTATGACTAGTGTGTGATTTCTATTTCAAAATGATGTTGGGAAGGAGATGGGTTCAGTGGTCTTCTATTGTCTCATTTTCCATCTTTGGCTTATGTTTCATTCCAGGATGAGGACAAATGCAGCACAGCTTTATTGTGTTTATATCTATTTGTAGCCACAATAACAGTGTTCAGACAGCTGTGTAGCTTTGAAAATCAGTGTTTATTTTGAACTGTCCAGATGTTACTTGCATGTGAATCCTAATAAGGGGAACTTAATGCTGAAATGCCATCAGTTCTGCTAATTACTTAATGTCAAGTATTGAGGTAATATTGGAAAAGATTATTTGTAGAGATGGAGAAGCAGAGAAACTATGTAGGAAAAAGGATTGCTTATTCAGTTGAGTGGAGACCTGGGCCGTGTGAAAACAGTTAAACTGAGGTTTTAGGTCTTGTTCCTGAAGTGCTTAAACATGAAGGTCAACTTTCTCTTTGTGAATGGTTCCACTGAGTTAAATAGATTCACCCTCACAAAAACTGCCTTGCCCCAGCAGTGCTAGAGATCAGAAACAGAAAGAAAAAATAGTGAAGCACATCTTCAAACCCAAATCCTGAAGGAAGTGTGTACTCTTCAAAAAGAATCTGTAAACACTGATTTAATGGGAAGACATTTAAGGAAGTAGTGAAAACCAGAGTATCCAGTTAGCCAGTAAATGGGATTCAGAGCCATTTTATGTTGCTGAACAGGTAGCTGGTTCTATTTAGGATGCTCCTTTTCCTTCTTCACCTTTATGTTGTGTCTTTGTATTCAGGTTTTCATCAGAAATTGAGGCCCCATCCTTCTCAGTAAGTATATGTGAATAATTCATTGGGATCAGAAACTGTGCTAGGCAGCAAAACCTTTCCCTTGGCTTGCATGTTTTAGGGGAAGATAATGAATTCTCTTTCTAACTTGATAAATAGCACACTGGGATTCTGAAGGGGCAAGTTATTGGGCTCAAGCACGTCATAATAGTGATGTGGGACAAATTATTTTGGCAATTCTAAAAGTAAAGTTGCTTTACATTGGGGAAATGCAAGGTTTTCCAAGAAAATGTAGGCTTTGGTATATTGTGTAAACTTGCTTGGAAGGGTCCCTGTGGCATGTGGAGAGGAAGTTTTGGTTAAAGATTTGAGAAACCCTTGATTTCTGCTGATAACTGGAAAAGATTCCATCTGTTTGCAAGCACTACTCTTCCTAAGCTTTAGGAGAAGTAAGTGAAAAAAATTATGAAGAACATAATCAGGATTTCTTACAGACTTACTAACACCTGTTTTAATTTGAATATTGTAGGCATAAATATTTAAGCAATATGTTAGAAATAATTTCATAAGTATATATCATGCCTGGCAAGAGGGTTGTGGTGCTGATTTACCCTGGCCCCATGGCTGGCTTTGCACTTAGGCTTGTACAACGTGGTTGCAAAATTTGGTGCTATTAAACCATAATGGTGTATATATTAGTGAATATAATATTATATATTATATTTTATATATATAACAATAACATCAGAGGATTCTGAGGTCCTCTGTTTTTTATTTCATGTTGATGAGATGGTTCATCTCTTAAAGTTAAATACTACTCTTTACAAGTTTCTAACTTTGCTCACTCGTGCTCTGGATGATGAAAGCCATTGGCACTTTCCCTTAGAAGTGTGTCTGTGTGTTGAAGTCCATCTGGTTTTGGTTTTTTTTTTTAATAAGATTGGATTTTAAATGCTTAAATATAAAGAGTAGAAGGACTGAGTAGAAGAATGATGCTCACATCAACTGAATACCTGGCTGACTGGGAATTGAAAAGAGGTCTAATTTTCAGCCTGGAGTAGCAGTACCAGGGGATATCTCTTTCTGTCTCATATGGGCAGTTTTAGTTTTATTAAATCTGTTCCAGTGTTAGTCAAGAGAGAATTCCCTCATCTAGTTTATTTAAGGTAATAATGCTTAAGCCCAGGACACTTCCAGAGAAATCACAAACTGAAATTTGGGGCCTGTAAACATACTATTTCAACCCTTTACCCTTTAAAATGGATGTTAATAACTGTATTACTATGCTGTTTCTTCTCAGAGGAAGTTTTTTTCCCCGCTATGACACTTCAAATTCCTGCCCAAGTTGTTTTTGTTTCTTTAATATTGGAGGAAGAGGAGTAAACTGTTTGGACTGGGGAAGAGGTGCAGGAAGTTTGTGAGAAGTGCAAGCCAGCAGAATGGCTGAGTCCAGGAGAGTAAAAACCTCTGGAACATTAATGCCTTCCCTGGAAAGGACTATGGCTGTTTTGGCAGGAATGTTGTATATGCTCTGAGGAAACAGTCTACATGCTGTTTTCCTTGTGTGTAAGTGTAGATTATGGAGTATGTTCACCTTGTCCTCAGAAGATTTTCATTCTCTTAGAGCAGCTCTGCAGAAGTGTAAAGCATCTGCTCCTTTAGAAGAAATGTAGCTGTATGCTGGCATGTGGCTTCCAAGCATATGCTATAAAAATGATATGTAGGAGGGAAAGGTGTCATTTTTCTTTTGCTTACTGGTATTAGCAGTGAGAGGCCTTGGCACATCTAAATGCACAGAGTCCAATTCTGTTTACAACCCATTTTTTTTTCTCAAAAAAAGGTAAGAGTTACTTTCTACCCTCACCCCATTAAGTCCCTGTTAAAGAGATTTTGTATAATAAGGACAGCAGGAATAAGAGGACACAGGAGTAGAATTTGCATTTATTCTTGAGGTTAATGTTCACCTACTGCCAGTGCAGAAACTTGTGTTTTTAGCCTCAGTAAGTTTGTATTTAGACCTGCAATTCAGACATTCTTGAAGTGCTTCAGTGCAGGAAAAAGTAGAAAATATGAAAATGGACCTCCAGCTTCACCCTAGTTTCAGGACTTCACAGTTCTGTGGTAAATGTGCATTTCCAGATGTCTGAAAGTATCTGTCCATTTCAGGAGAGCCCAGTTTCTACTGGGGGAAGCAGTGCCCTCTAATGATAAATCTGCATATGTCAAAATGAAAGTGGAAAAGCCTTTTAGTGGGAGCCAGAGCCAAAGAGTTTCTGCATGGGTACACTGAAGTCAGTTCTCTTGTTTTCTTTGAGGTAGATGGTGCTTTCTGAGGTTTTGTGTTGTTTTGGGGGATTTTTTTACTAATTACTTTATTCTTTATTTTGTGCAAATACATTGTCCTTTTTTTTTTTTTTTTTTTTTTTTTTTTCCTGTGCTTTGAGGGCTGCTCAGGGTGGAAGCAGTTCAGCAAGCATTCTTGGCTTGCAAGAAAATGCTGGTATGGAAAATAAAACAGGAGCTCAGTTTGCACTTCTTTGAAATTGTTCTGCCAGCAAGGAATGGCTTTGACAAAGGTTTCTGGTTGGCTAAAGCTGATTCTCTGTGTTGGCTGATGTGTAAAGTGAGCACAGCTGATTACTTCTCTGGCTTCCTAACTAGCAGGAGCTGTGAGTACAGGAATCCATGTGATGGAAGCTTTGCAACTGTTAGACACATAGTACTGTGTTTTTGCAGAGCTGGTTTTCATTTTGGGAGCCTTCAACATCTTCACACTTTAACAGCACTGCCAGCTCTGGAGCTAGAGTATATACAGCAAGGTGGCAGCTGCTTCACTGTGATCTGACTCCAGGCAAGAGCATCCCTGCCCAACTGTGAGCTTCACTAACTCATAAAACCAGTAGAAAACTACCCAGCTTTCCTCTTGCTGAAAGTTTTCTGTCTTTTGTGAACTGGCTGGCAAGCACTAGGATTTGTGCAAAGTAAGAGGAGAATCAGGAGAGAAGGGAAGCATAGGAACTCCTTCCTGGAGGTATCTTGCTTGCATTTTGGCTCACTGTTTCATGAAATTTTCGGGGAGCAAAGACTGTAGAGACTCCATCCCCTTTGCAGCATCTAAAGTTGTCAGTAAGGACATGGCAGTCCAAATCTAACTCCTGACTTCATGCTGTTGACCTTATCTGTTTGCCTTCCTGTCCTGCATTTCTCTTCCTCTCTTGCCCTCTTCCTTTGTACTAAGCTCTTCCAGATTAAAACCAGCTAAAATTAACTAAGTGCCTCTGCCAACAAAGGTTTTCCTGTAGAGAAGGTTTTTTTCCCCACAGATTTCACCAGGGAGTGATGAATTTGGAATGGACCCACAACTACTGCAACTGAAGTCTTTAGAAAAGGCAAAACTATGGAAATTAAGTGGTCTAATTATCTGGTCTTCTGTGAAATGGGGCAGCAGATCAGCCCAGCAACAGTGTGCTTCCCTTTGGTGCCAATTTCCAAGCCAAAACAAACTCAATGTATGAAATCAAAACTACTTAGTGTGAGGGAAATGGGTGGTGAGCAAGATCCTAGAATCTCAGAGTTGGGAGGGACCTCCAGAGATCATGTAGACCAACCCTCCCTCTAAAGCAGGATCACTGGGAGCACATGACACAGGACTGCATCCAGGTGGGTTTTGAACATCAGAGAAGGGGCTCCACACCCTCCCCTGGCTGCAGGGGAGTTCCAGTGCCTCAGCACCCTCAGAGTAAAGAAGTTTTTCCTCTTACTTAAATGAAACTTCCTATGTTCCAGCTTGTGCCCATTGCCCTTCGTCCTGTCACTGAACTACTGGGAAGGGTTTGGCTACATCCTCCTTGCACCCACTCTGTAGGTACTTGTAGAGAGTGATAAGGTCTCCCCTCAGCCTACTCAGCTCCTGGCTGAAGAGTCCCAGCTCTCTCAGCCTTTCCTCTTCAAGAGAGATGCTCCAGTCCCCCAGTCATCTTTGTCGCCCTCCACTGGACTCTCTGGTTACTGAGGGAAGAAAATACACAAAATGACAAATTCCTGCGTTCTCCCTCGGAACACAAGCTCCCTCCCAAGTTGAGCTTGTGTTCAACTGCAGAATGAATGCCCATGGAAGATTGATGTTGTGCTGTTTAAGCATGCTTCAAAGGACATATCCTTTCTTAGCCTGTAGAAATTCCTCCTGATGGAATTCATTCCCAAGCATCTTCCCTCCTTTCCTTCCCTCCTTCCCTTCCCTCCTTTCCTTCCCTTTCCTTCCCTTTCCTTCCCTTTCCTT
>JAAWXA010000040.1:5013709-5038010 GCA_038090715.1 Florisuga fusca | reverse complement strand
TTCTCCTCTCCTCTCCTCTCCTCTCCTTCCTTTTCCTTTTCCTTTTCCTTTTCCTTTTCCTTTTCCTTTTCCTTTTCCTTTTCCTTTTCCTTTTCCTTTTCCTCTCCTTCCCCTTCCCCTTCCCCTTTCCTCCTCTTATCCTATCCTCCTCCTATCCTTTCCTCCTCCTATCCTCCTCTTTTTCTCCTCCTTTCCTCCATACCATAAGTCAGTGGAACTGATGTATATTACCCACGGGCCAGCTTGTACAGAGGTAGCTTAATCTAGGCACATCCTTACATTGAATTGAAAGTCTGTTGTATTTAATGGGGTGTTAACTCAGTTTATTCTCTGGGATTTTTGCAGTAATTTTATTGCCTGCAAAAGGAACAGTTTGAATTCAGATGAAGTGTAGGTATGCTCAGTAACATACCTGCTGAGCTTGTCCGTGATGCCTGAACATACTTTATTCTGGTGTTTATATTTTCTCATCACATCTCTTGCATCTCTCTTTCTGCTAGTCCTGCTTTGAGTTTGAGGGTTACCACCCTTCTTTCACGTAGTCGACGTAGATGTACTGCACCTGGTCTGTTCCCAAATCTAGTATCCCATCTTGAACTAATGCAGCCCTTTGGTTGCTACAGGTTTTCATGGGCATAACCACACACAGGATTTGGTCTTTACATCTTCCTTGATATGTTCCAACTCTGACTTAATCTTTGTTCCTTCTCACCTTGAGTCCTGGCCTCCCCTCTGACACTTCACTGATGAATTTTGCTCTTTGGCTTGCATGGAGTCATTAATTTGGTGCTTTCTCCATCTTTCTAAATCTTTTTGATACTGTGTAAACTTCCTTTTCTCATATAAGTGACTGCAGAAGGAATTCCAAGATGCTTCTTAGGAAGTGACTGTTAACACAGATGTGCTTTTACTTTGGTACCAATCAATACTGAGTGTCAGATGGTGTTTCATGGAAAATTTCTGTCTAGGCCTTCAATTTTTAGTTAAACTATGCTGTCAACTACCATCTACCAAGGCTTATCACACTCTTTGTTTTTCTTACCTTGTCCTGACTCAGTCCCATACAGCAAGAAAAGATGTCTCCAATATTGTTGTCAGTGTAGACAAGCATAAGAATCATGGTGGATGCTGAAGACAGTTTTTACTAGTAAGGCTTTTTGCTGGTTGAGTCCAATGATGTAGAAGAACCTACAGTGGATTGCAGGGCAAGTCAATGGTAACATGAAAGAAATGGTTCCTCTAATGCTAAAGCACCAGCAGAGCAAAGACAGAGGAGAAATCAAAGGCAAAGAACAGAAATCAGCTTCAAGTTGACTGACTATGCAGCGTGCCAGACTTTTCAGAGGCAACTGTTCTGTGAGGGAGAATGGCCTGGAATCAGCATCCATGCCTTAGGACACAAAGCTGAATTGTTCAGTCCTCTTACACAGGTGGTCTTACAGCTTCCTCGTGGTGAGAGCACAGACAACACTTTCATGAACATTAAAACCATTTGAATGTTGCTAAATTACTGGGACAGACAGCACAAACTTTCTCAGAAGCTCTTCTAGAGAGCTTCTGTGCCCTAAACAACTTAAGAAGTGTGAGATTTGTCTCAGTTCAGTTTGTTGTCTTCTGTCTATATAAATGTTATATGTTTATATATATAGTAGTAGATAATCCACAACTAGATCAACTGTGTTTTGTAGAGCCAAAACTTCATAGCAATGATTTGGCCCCCTTGGAAGTCATGACAATGAATTTGCTGGAGCCAGGATTTCATCTGCAGTCTTCAGCAATTAATATATGTGGTTATGGATTATCCATCTGTAGGGAAGCTGAAACTGGCTCTGCAGCTTGTTCTGGACTCATCCCAGACCTCCAGTCTTGCAATACAGCTTAACAGAGGAATCTGCATGGGGTTTCTCCTGTTGTTGAAAAAAAAAAAAAAATAAAAATCAAAGAGGAACTCCTGCAATCTGATACAAGACTGGAAAAGCATACATTTCTCCAGCTAAAATAGCAATGTTCTTTCTTGTATCATGGGGTCACTGTTTCTCTGTGGAGTTTCTCATACCATTGATACTTACCAGCTGGGTTCCAATTTGATGATAAAATGTCAGCACTTCAAAATCCTAGCAATGGGAGAGTTTCAAATGATGAAAACGTCAGTCCTGTCATGTAAAGAAACACTTCTGTTACTTTCCATCACTGCTGCTACTTTTTCTTAATGACAGGAAATTTCACTTCAGCTCTGAAGTTCTCTAGAAGTAAATCCCTCATATCCTGTATTTCATTATTTAGGGACAATCCTTTCTCACATCACAGGACATCTGTTGAGAAGAAGATGTCCTCAGGGTGAGGTGCATCTTGAAAAGTTCAGTTTCCAGCCTCTGAGATAGACCTTGTGTCTGTGACAGATACTATTTCTGTCTCAGGATCTGGTCAGTGTGATGGTTGTGAAAGATACTCATGTGCATCAGAGATGACAGTGATAAAAGAAGTGACGTAGGCAGAGGTCTTGGGCAGGTCACTTGTTTTTCTCTGCTTTAGTTCTTCATTGTGCAAATGAAAAGAATGAATATCATCCATTTAGATGGAGAGCTGCCTGAAAAAGGGTCTGTGTCTCAGCCTGGGTTTCAAGAGTGTCCAAGAAATATCACTGTGATCTCAGTAGGAATATGTAGACATTGTTCTGTTAAATCATCTGCCTCCAATGATAGTTTTGCACTTGGTTAAGAGATTAGAAATATAATTTCTTGTCAGCTTTATTATTATTGTTATGTAAGGTAGACTTGCAATATCTTTCTGTTTGAGAATGTGCTGGCTAAAATAGTACAAATATTGCAGTTGAATCTTATTTTCATCATTCTTTCTCCAGCTCTGGCATTGAAGAATGGGAGCAGAAATGATATCTGTACAAGGAAGTGGCAAAGGTCTTGTGTAGCCTTCTGAAAAAGTCCTGTTTTGTTTGCATGGTATAGCAGTTAGGTTTAGGTTACTATACATATCAGGAATGTACAGTGAAAAGAAAGAGAATGAATGACATGGCAGAGTTCAGGAGCCAGAAATAGCCCTTTGATTGGGCTTGTCTGTGCTCATTGTCTACAGAGACTGCATAGTAAATAGTAGCAATACAGAAAATTTGTTTCTTAGGATCCTCAATTCACCACTCTCTACCATTTGTATCTTCTCTTCACTCAACTACTTAGTGTTTTCTGAGTTTCAGTCTTGGTTCTCACCAGGTAGTGCCCTTCCACTGCTTTTTTTAATACTTGGAACAAATCCTGGAGAAGTGGGCCCAGGTGAACCTCATGAGGTTCAACAAGACCAAGTGCAGGGTCCTGCACCTGGATTGGAACAATCCACACTATCAGTACAGGCTTGGGGATGAGGTTTTAGAAAGCAGCCCTGCAGGAAAGGACTTGGTGGTGCTGGTGGATAAAAAGCTGGACAGGAGCCAACAGTCTGTGCTTACAACTGAGAAGACCAATAGCATCCTGGGCTGCATTGATAGAATCATGGCCAGCAGATCAAGAGGTGGTTCTGCCACTTTGCTCTGCTCTGGTAAGACCTCACCTGGAGTGCTGCATCCACCTCTGGAGCCCTCAGTAAAGGAAGGACATGGTGCTGATGGAGCAGGTCCAGAGGAGGCCAGGAAAATGCTCAGGGAGCTGGAACACCTCTCTGACAAGGACAGGCTGAGGGAGCTGGGGGTGTTCAGCCTGGAGAAAAAAAGGCTTTGGGGAGACCTAAAAGAGACCTTCCAGTATCTGAAGGGGCCTACAGGAAGGCTGGAGAGGGACTGTTTGCAAGGGCCTGGAGTGTTAGGATGAGGGGAAATGGTTTTAAATCAAAGCAAAGCAGATTTAGATCGGATGTTAGGAAAAAATTCTTTACCATGAGGGCAGGGGAAAAACAGAACAGGTTGCCCAGGGAGGTGGTTGGGGCCTCATCCCTGCAGGTGTTCAAGATGAGACTTGAGAATGCTCTGAGCAACCTGATCTAGTGGAGGTTGAGCCTGTTTACTGCAGTGGGGGTTGGACTAGATGGCCTTAAGAGGTCCCTTCCAACCCAAATTATTCTATGATTATTCTACAAATGTCAGTCCACCCCTTCAAGGGGTTCAGCTCAGGAGGTATGAATATTGAGTGCTGCTTCAGCTGAGGAAAGAGTGACACTGTCAGGAAACTTGCATGGTAGTTAGGAGCTGGTCATGATGCTGTAAGGGTGGATCTGTGTACAGAAAAAGCACTGGTCAAGCATAATGACCTTTTCCCACCTTTTCTACATGAGGGGGAAGGCACAGAAAAATCTTGGTTTATTGACAGCTGGGAGAAGAGGACAGGATAAATCAGATCAGATTTAGGCTTCACTAGGGCTGGCTTAGTTGCTGCCAACGTGGGAAAGGCTTCTGTCAGCTTGAGATTTCCCAAGAGACATTGTTTGCTGAGCTGCTGTGATGGGAAGGTTCAGAGCTAGTGTCAGTCTGCATGGTTCATTAGTTTAAATGTCTGGGTTGGGGAGGTATGTTCTCAAGCAAAGGCTTCTAAATATAAAATAGTCTTGTGAAGTTTTCATCTTATGAATATTCACTTGTTGAATTTACATTTTGTTTTTCATCTCTGAGCTTCTAGAACAGAACCTGACACAGAGGACAGCCCTCCCATCTGTCTGAATCAACTCTCTGATGGAAAGATTTTGCAGAAAAAGTACCTTCTGGTTTAAAATGTCCATACTGTCTAGTTAGTGGTGTTTAGAACACTTGAAGAGCCAGCCATTGTCACTTGCTAGCTCGAGTAGGACTTGAGAAGAATTTTGATCTCCTGTGTAGCCTTGAGTGTGTCCACTGAAGTGCTGGACGTGCAGGTGGGATGGATAATATGATTTTGCTTTGGGAGAGTAAGGTTGTTTGGGTAGCTGTTCTCATCACAGAAAACTGATGAACTTGGGAGAGAACAAACACATCTGACACATGCTTGCTGAGCATCTGGACTGGATGCTTTGGTACTATCAGGAGCACCATCTGCTTGGATGGAAGGTTATCACTAGAGCTTGCAGAGCTACCTGCCTGCTCTGTCTGGTTGTGCACACCATGGGTCATGGCCTCATCTGAGACCATCAGCTCTGCTGTCAGTCCTGTGCTTTCACATGCACTGCAATCATTCAGAAAAGAAATATATAAATAAAGGTCAGTTCTTCACACCTCCATTCACAAGACTTTCCCATGCTTGATTGCTTCTAGGCAGAGGGGATTGTTACACTGTTCTCATTTACTTTCTTTTTTCAGCTGTGGATCAAGTTATTTCCTAATCTGGCTTCATATGGTGGCTAATGGAACAGAATTGATGCAGTTGCTCCAAAATGCTTTTAGCCAATAGATTCTAATTAAAGCAACTTTTTTTTTTTTTCTTTTTTTTTTTTTTTTTTTAATTATTCCAGGGGAGCTAAAAAAACATCCCTCAAAGAGCCCACTTTCTTTGAATCAGATGAATCTATACGCAGCAAATTGCCAGCCTGGTGGAGTCAGAAGTTGAACTATGCTTGAAGCAGTGATATCCAGCCATATGTACATGCTGGCACTACCTGCAGCTTATTTATCCCACAAGGTGATATTTCTACCATGTAATCTTGCTGCTTCCTGCTGTAGGCTGTATTAGGAAGAATCTGTCAGAAAATTTGTCAGCGTGCCTTTCCGTCAGAAGATTTCATTTTAGTTATGCCCGTGGGAAAAAAATTCATAGATTTAGTTGAAAACTCACAGTTCTTGGGTTTGACCAGCTTGAGTTTTAGGGCCAAGTCCATATGCCCAATTTCAGAATCACTTGCACGTACAAAACCTACCCTCAGGTTCTTCAGGGAGGTGGTTCCTTTGATCTTGTCTGCTTCTGCCATGTTCTTCATTGCTCAAGTGGAGACAGGAGAGGAGCTTTGCCCAGTAGAGCTCTGCATCCAGGAAAGCAAAGCCCTGACACCTATAAGCATTATTTTTAAAACGAAGCAGTTAAATTTCACATGTGAGGTAGGTCTGCAGTGACCAAAGCTACGTGCCATGGGGAAAACAGTGGGAAGGGACCTAGACTGTAGTTCAGGAGCTGTAGTGCCAGGATGTGGCATGGACTGCTTGTACTGCATCTGATCCAGTGTGGGGGGGAATTCCCCTGTCTCTAAACCTCATCTCCCTTTCAAATCTAATGTCAGACTGAGAAATCAGGGCTTAGGAGAACAAAGAATCATCGAAAATGCAGCTTCCGCTCCAAGTGCCAGGAGCATTTTTTTTTTTTCCAACTTCCTCCTCTCTCAGTCAATCTGCTTAACCAGCCTTAACCAAGGTAGCTCATTACCTGACTGACAGACATCCCCAAGGGTGATGGAATGAATGAACTGCAGCCAGAATACTAGCCCCAAGACTTGGTGAAAAGACATGATGAAGAACGGTGCTGGAGGCTCAGTTCGTGAGAATCTCTGATTTTTTTTTCCCCTTGTCACTGTCCCTGTGCTTCAGGCCAGCTCTTCCCTTGCTGTCCTAAAGACAGCCTATTGCTCCCTACAGAGCCCATTAAGTTACTTTCCTGAAAATCCTACCTGTCCAGCATTCCCTGCTTAAAATGATAACAACAATAATAATAATAGAGAAATTTCTTTTTCTTTCTTTTCCTTTCTCCCTGGTCCTGCACACCTGAGCTGGCTCTCTCTGTGAAGCTCCAAAGCCTGCAAGTGATGCTGTTTGCCTCTGAGTCAGAGAGGCTTTTAAATCTGAGTGTAAAATGAGACTCCTACAGCAGTAAACAGAATGATCACATACCTCCTTTGAAGTTACAATTTAAATAACCTCCAGGGCTTTAATAATGTGGGAAGTGAGCAAGAGGAAATAATTCCCTGCTTCTCCCCCCCTGCCCCTCTCCCAAGCAGGCAAAGTGAATTCCCTGGCAGAGGAGAGACATTGGATTTCAGGGGATTGCAGGAAAGATGAACAGCTCTCACTTGCAGCTTAGTTAATGAGTCGGCACATAGTCATTCATGGACACAATTTATTAACCCATAAACACTGCAGATAATGGTGTTATCACTGTGATAAAGTAATTTTAATTTGCTCTATAATTTATAAGGTAGCTGTTGTATCAGAGGGAAGGCTGTGTCTGTTCATGTGTCCAGGTCCTGCCTTGGTGCTAGGCAGGGAAGAGAGAATCAGGGAAATGAAGAGGATGGGGTCCTAGCTGGACTAAAGGAGCTGACCTGCTTGCAGAGCATTTGTTACTGGTTCCCCATCCTGTAGGTTGTTCCTGGTGCTGCTAATTCTTGAAAAGGTAAACGTGTGTTTTCAGGCCTTCATTTCTATGTCTGAATTGATGCTTGGAGTTTTCCTGAAGGCAGAGAGACATAGAGCACAAAGACAAGTGAGTGTGCATGACATCTGAGAGCTCTGGTGTTTTGTGTTCAGGGATGTGCTGGAAAGGAGGTCATCCATGCTGAATGGGATACTGGAATGTTGGGTGGCAGCATCCATATGCTCTTGGGATTACTGTAGGGTCTTCTCAGCAGTCTGCTGGCATATGGCTGCCACGTAGGAGTGTAGTGTAGCCTTCTGAGGTCTTTGTGGTTAGTGAGTGCTGCAGGGGTATAGTGGGACAGCTTTCCAGTGAGATAGCAACTTTACACAGGGCTGGAGGGATTGGGCATGAAGGCACCTGGAAAGACTCTTAGATGCCTGGATATTACTTGCTTGCCAGGTAGTTTAACTAGTCAATCCCAAAATGAGTTAGCTCCTTTGTTAAGTGATTTATTAAACAGTAAGATTTATTCATATAATTTAATTGATTTCATTAGTGTAGGAGAGTGCCCTAAAGACATCTTAATATAAGTTTGAAGCTTACCAAGCTGCCTCAGGTCAGTTTCTCCTGGAATCAAAGATGCAGTGCTCATGGGTTCCTGTCTTTTCAGACTGCTCATAATCAAGTGTTTGGGGCTTATCTTTCATAAGGAAAAATATGTGCTTGCCTGAACGTGTTGCTAGCCAGTCTTTGGCCTGATGGAAAATGTGGTGAGTTTCCAAGGCAATTATACCTGCACTAATCATAATTTGTTCCTTAATCTAGGAGTATTGGTCTCTGTGTCTGTGTTTATGTTAGGTTACTGAGCAATTTGATTAGGTGCTTTGAATAAACTGTAATTCTGCCATGGATATTCCTGATCCACATGCTGTTTTCATTATCTGAGTTATCACTGCCCATTGCTGCAGTGCAATAACACTCAGAGACACCTATTAGAACTGGAGCTCCATTGTGCTGGATACTGTACAGACACACAGGGAGCTGCAGGCTCTGCCCTGGGGAGGTCACAGCTCTGCTGTACTGTCATACCACAGCCCATTAGAGCATCCCTGTAGACATCAGTGCCCAAAATGGTTCCATAATGGAGATGGTGTCCCACACTTTCTAACCTGGGAAGGCAGCGGTGGTTCCAAGTTCACTTTTGTCCCTCTGTGTGCACCTCCATCAGTGTTGAGGCTTGTTGGACAGGATTTCAGGAAATGATAGTTTCAAATGTGCTTGGAACTGGCCACTTCTGCTTTCTCAGAAAGTCTTCCTGAGGCTGGAGGACCAGAGCCAGGCTGTCCTCTTTCACATCTGCAGCATGGGTTTCTGTTTTGTCCAATGCATTTTATTACAAGCTGAATTCTTTCCCAGCTTTTTTTGTACTTTGCCAGATTCCCTTGACCTCGTGCCAGTCAATGATGAATTGTGCAAGTCCCCATTGAAAGCACTGCAGAAGCCAGAGGAATGCCAGCCTTGCTGTGTAGTACATTAAGTTTAAATACTTTAAGCTTAAGACTGATGGGTATGATTCTTTTATTACAATCTGCTCCTTCAGATGAGAAAGCTGCTAAAAGCTTCATCTTGTCTTGATACATCTGCTGCTTCATGACCAGTGAATGGCACGTCCTGGACCTGGAGGCTGTGGGTAGGAGGATGCTATTTTGTGATAAATTGTGTCTGATGGTGTTTTATGTTCAGAAAGTTTTTAAAAAGCTTTCTATGGCAACTGATCAATCTGTGAGATTGCTGAAACAGCATCTAGCAGGCCTTTGACTTTGAGGAACAAATGAAGTCTGAAAAGACCATAGACCTCGAGCGTCTGCAAAGTCACTTTTTGCTTATGCCTCTTTCTTGCTTTCCCCTCTGCTGTGCTGTTACTGTGTTAGATTGGCTGTAAGTGCAGGATATCATTCTGTAATATGTTATGTATCAGATCTCTCATTAATTCTGTGACACTTTTTACAGTTTTCTGGCTATGTGATTACATCTGCAAAGCACTTCTGTGAAAAGCTATAAAATAACAGATACATTGTTATTTTTCACTTGCCCTGCTCTCAGTTTTCAGTGTCAAAGGTTCAATGAGCCAGATCATGGGGTGATGGGAATCAGTGGTGGTGGAGTTGATAGATTGGAATTTAATTATATGAGAATATGAAGTAAACTAGAAGACTGGAAACATGTTCAAAGACATAGCTGGTAGAGCCAGTCTGTAAAACCTTTGAAATAATGAAAAAGCATAAATATGAGACTTCTTCCTGTCAGGCTACTGAGATCTGTCACAGCACCAGTGGTAGACAGAGGAGAAAGATGCAGAGGCTACAAAAGGCAACTCATATTTCTGGAAATGACTCCTGGGATTTAGAACTGGTTTTAGCTCACATGAAACTTTGGGACTGAGGCCAAGAACTATTTCCGGAATTTGCGGTTGAACCGCGGCTGGGATTAAGGGCTTGAATTTGACTCAGTTTAAATCTGAGGCTGAACTTGGTTGACATGTGCTGGTTGGGATTCTAGGAAGTCAAAGGAAGCTTCATTGGCTGACATGAAATTCAGTTTTCAAATACTGGTGGGAAATCAAATACCATTGAGCCATGTTCTAACAGGAACCCAAACTGGTGATCCTTAGATCTGACCTCAACGCCCTCATTTCTCCTGTGATTTGGAACCAAGGTAGGGGGCAGAGAGAGGAAAAAGATGTCCAGCAAATAAGTTCAGTTGGTCTAATATAGACTGTTTTGCTGCAGTCTATCTGGAGCCTCTTATTGAGAATTCAATGGCACTTCTAAACAGGGAGAGCTGCTCCCTTGGTGGGGGCAATCTCCAATCATATGCCAACATTGCTTTTGACATATTTATGACTCCAATAAAATCTCCCATCTGGTATATTTTAAAATAAAATTGAAAATTTATCACTTTCCTTTAGTTGGTTTGTCGTTCTTCCTGAGAGAAGATAGCCAGGCTGAGATTATTGCATCGGCAGCCTGTCAGCTGGGGTTAGGCTGAGGAGTGATTTAAATTTCAATACTTTCTACATTACAGCTGTCTAGGGTGGGGAAATCACCAGGAGAAAAGTAGAGATTCTGTTATTTTTATTCATTAGTCTCTCCTGATTTGTTTTGTTTTGTTTTGCTTAGGTCTACTCACCACATAGGGTACCTGGGAAAAAAGATGTTCCCCATTTTTCTAGATTTACACAAGGTTGTTTTGGTCAGAGGCACTTGGGAGGGGATGGGGCAGAAACTGAGTGTCACTCTCCCTTTGCCCTGCCATTAGGCTGTGAGATCATTCAGGAAGAGATCCCTCTGTGCAAGCTGCCAGCGTTTGCAGAGCCTCTCCTAAAGTGACTGAAACTTTTGGCTGAGGAGAACCAGGGAAGAATGTTGATTCCCACTTTCCTGACCAAGGGCCCATGGAGAGATGTGAGTGGCATTTTGTGTCCCTTAACAGCTGTATCCCAGTCTAGGTTTCCTCACCACAGAGGGACATGGACATTACTGGGAGCAGGAGTAAACACTTTGTGGCTGTACCTGGCTGTTTCTAAGCCTCATCATGATGAGTTTAGGCCAGGCACTTTTAAACAGTCTGCAACAGATTGAGTTTGTCTGCCACAGGGTTTCTTTGTATGCCCATAGCTGAATTGGGTCTGGAACTTGAAGCATCTGAAGGTGTGTCCAGTGTTCTTAGCTGCAGGCTGGAATCTGACCCCCAGCAGATCACTGAGATTTAGCATTTAGTGAACAGAAACTGTGGGATAGGGGTGACACCTTATTCAGGTGCTTCCTTGCAAAATTTTATGCTATTCTTTCTGAAAGGGAATGCTGTCTCCAGACATCATGGGAGCCAGGCATGCAGCAGTGTGTTCTGCCTTACACTTGTGATTAATGCTGGAGTCATGCCTGGCTGGCTGGTCTGGAATTGCCCACTGATGCGTTTGATTAGGTGCATTTGTTTCTGTTTAGATACTTGATCATCTGACTGTAAAATTATCAGGGGTCCTCTCTGGGCAATGTAGGGGAGTAAAACGCCTTTATCCTTCATCTCCTGCAATTGCTTCACTGCTCAGATTGTGACTCGAGCTCCAGTGGAACTTATGACTGATGTCCTCTACTGTCATGTAGATAGTAGGGTGGGAGAGCATGGTGACAGGGAAGATAGTTTATCCCCCTCTAAGCTCAAATCCTGGCTCCCCTGGTCTGGGGGGAAGGAATGGGAGGATTGCAAATGAATCTCCAAACGATCTCAGCAGCTTGGCAGTCCTGACAGGGTGGCACAAATAGTTACAGGTTAGCTCTGGGGAATTACATCTACCAGTGCTAATTTGGTGGCCTTTTACAATGGGGTTGATGGGGTCACAGCCTCAGTGGACATAAGCAGAGCAAGAGACATCATCTACCTTGGACCTGTGCAAAGCATTTGACGGTGTCCTACATGACATTCTGGTCTCTAAACTGGAACAATATGGATTTGATGGGTGGAGCACTCGTTGGATAAGGAACTGGCTGGATGGTGGCACCCAAAGACTTGTGATCAATGGCTCAGTGTCCAAATGGAGACCTGTGATGAGTGGTGTTCCTCAAGGGTCAGTACTGGGACCAGTGCTGTTTAACAGCTTTGTTGGCAACACGGGCAGTGGAATGGAGTGCATCCTCACCAGGTTTGCTGATGACACCAAACTGTGTGGTGAAGTCAAGACACTGGAGGGAAGGGAGGCCATCCAGAGGGACCCTGAGAAGCTGAAGAAGTGGACTCATGCAAATTGCATGAAGTTCAACAAGGCCAAGTGCAAGGCTCTGCACCTGGGTCGAGGCAATCCCAAGCACCAGGACAGTTTGGGAGGAGACAGGACTGAGGGCAGCCCTGAGGAGAAGGACTTGGGGTGATGGTGAAGCAGAACCTCAACATGAGCCATCCGTGTGCTCTTGCAGCCCAGGAAGCCAACCATGTCCTGGGCTGCATCAAAAGAAGCACAGCCAGCCAGCTGAGGGAGGTGATTCTCTTCCTGTGCTCTTCTGGAGCACAACACCTGAAGCACTGTGTCTGAACATCCCAACATAAGGACATAGAACTCCTTGAATGTGTCCAGAGGAGAGCCACTAAGATGCTCAGAGGGCTGGAGCACTTCCCCTGAGAAGCCAGGCTCAGGAAGCTGGGGTTTTAACCCAGAGAAGAGGAGGCTCTGAGGTGACCTTATAGCAGCTTTCCAGTATCTGAAGAGGGTCTACAAGAAAACTGGAGTAGGGCTTTTTACATGGGCATATAGCAAGAGGACAAGGGGCAAGGGTTTCAAACTTGATGAGGGGAGACTTAGATTAGGTATTAGGACAAAATTCTTTACTTTGAGGGTGGCAAGACACTGACACAGGTTGCCCAGGGAAGTTGTGACTGCCTCTCCCCTTCCTGGAAGTGTTCAAGCCTAGATGGGGCTTGGAGCAATATGATCTAATGGGAGGTGTCCCTGCTCATGGCAGGAGAGTTGGACCTAGATGATCTTTAAGGTCCCTTCCAACTCAAACCATTCTATGATTCCAAAAGAAA
Organism: Florisuga fusca; assembly: GCA_038090715.1. Classification (NCBI taxonomy): domain Eukaryota; kingdom Metazoa; phylum Chordata; class Aves; order Apodiformes; family Trochilidae; genus Florisuga; species Florisuga fusca. The sequence goes on along the minus strand of JAAWXA010000040.1, from coordinate 5,025,180 downwards.
CAGAAATAGAAATGACAGCATCATCCTGCCAAAGCATCCTCTCTTCTGGAGCAGAAGATAGCTCCTATCTAAGAAAAGAGGAGCTAAGACCTGCAACAATCTGCTCTCCCAGCTCCCCTTCCTCCACAGCTGCTGCTCAGATGGAAACTGCAGATGGGAAATAAACTCTGTTTTGCAGAGCTTGAGGACATCTGCAAACACAATAGAATTAGTCTTAAAAGAGAATTTAAATCTTTTTCAAACAGGCTGAAGGCTGAACAGACATGAGGATGGAGGTCTTGCATATAACACACTAAGTCTCAAGCAATGATGTTTTAAAAGAACCCTAATTCATGTTTAGTTACCAATGTTCTGAAAGATATTTGGCATTCAGGTCTGAATATTTACTATATTTAGCAGACAGCAAAGATTTCTACTGCTTTTCCATGTACTTTTAATTATTTCATTTCTATATATATTTGTTAGGTAAATATGGTTCCTCTGAGCTAAAGCATAAATATTATCCCAGCACTCCTATATATGGGTAAAGAAGCAAAGCTGGTTTTAAGAAGGTTTTACAGGAAATCCCTAAGAGCTAAGAATACAACTGAACTTCAGAAAGTCTTTAAAATGCTACCAGTCATAATCCTTTTATTTTGGACATCTCAACTGAGTCTTAGTCACTACTTGGTTTCAGCCATCTAGAAGCATTTGTGAGAATCTGACTTGAACACACATTAAGCAAACACTATGCAAAAAGAAATAAGAACCTAAGTCTGTGTGATCCTTGACAAAACGGTCAGTGACATTTTGGTTTACACAGCATTAAGGAGTAGGAAAATGGGAAAAAACCCTGTATTTTCAGAAGAGCTACAACATAAGATTTCACCTCAGTATAACCTCATAATGTGTAGTTCTTGTCCTGATCAGGAAGAGACAAGGCAAACCTGTGGAAGACAAGTTTAGGCACCACTGTCTTGTTCTGATTTGTGGAACCTACATATTTTACAACAGTACAAACACAGTGCTGCAAATTCAGAAAACTTACTTTCCTTGGTTACCTCTAGCAGTCTACTGGTACATGGATTACCTGAGGATTCATCACCACATTTAATCCTAGAAGTTATCTCATGGGCTTTTTAGCTAGGCATCTATCTTTTCAGCCACCAGCATTCCTTTTTCATTTAAAAAGGTTCTGAAAATCCACTCATCTGCATTTTGCTCCTCCCCACGTGTCCCAGAACAAAGTCAAAAAAGGATGACATTGCTTTTTAGGCATGACATTGTTAAAAGCAGAAAATACTTGGATTTTATGAGAACCAATAACTGCATCTGTGCTTACAGACTTCCCGAGACAGAACATTATTACAGCAATGGAAGCTTGGCTTTCCTGGTCTTTAAGTCTACCAAAACAGCTCATTCCCACCCTGGAACTGCTTCCTGACCTACAGAAAGGGTCATCTATGTATAACCATAGACAAAATATGCCCAGGACATTCCAAAGCTCCATGGCAAGCTCACCAAGTCAAATCCTGCAGGTTCAGTCATAACTAAATTGAGCTTTGTTTTTCGTGATAAAATATCCACTCTAGAAGGAGCCCTTAAGTAAATCTTTAAGTAATCCTTACCTGGCTGCCATTTCAACATTTTAAAACACAATGGAAAGTTGTCATTTCAGAGAGGACTTACGTGTTAGGTTCACTGCACAGAACCCAGCTTTCTGTGATTTCAAGTAGGTTTAATTAAATAGCATCTCAAGTTGGGGTTTTTTTCTTTTCTTCAAATGAGAAGCTCAGCTCAGGGCTCTGCTTGCTACTCCACTAATTAGTCACTTGTTCAATATATTCTGTCCTTCAAAGTGGAGGACACAAGACAATGAACTGCATACACTTCCACAAGGATTATAGGGACAGACAGCTGAAGGACCAAGAAGATACTAGAACATCAAGTCCTTCTTTATGCATAAGCAAAAAGCTAAGTCCTCATTTCTGGCCTGACAGAGGATATACTATTATCTGCATGACAATAGGGGTTTAAATCTTAAAAGGAATGGAATCTGCACTACATTAAAAATTGAAAAGACATTCTGTAACCAAAGTTACTTTAAGGTTCTCAAACTTAACACTCATGGCAGAAGTAGCATGCAAGCATCTTCACAACGATCTGCATGCCCTACCTGAATAACCAAGTATTTCCTCATCATTACAAGTACAGCAGTTCAGACTTAAGGGTCACTGCTGCCACCAGTGAGGCTGGGAGTTATGATGTTTGAAGTTAGGTCTATTTGCATGAGAGAAGGGTCACAAAAATCAGAGGCAGAGACAAGTGAAAAAAATTGCCAGAGAGCTTGCTGGAAAAAAGAGCCCAGGGAATACTAAAGTCTCTTGATTCCTTCAAGAATCAGCTGCTTGACCATAATGCAGTATGAAAGAGGTCACTTAATTCTAAAAGGAAGGTTAGAGACACATTAGCTTCAGCTAGTGATTGTAAAGAGAACATCACTGAGAGACAAATACATTTTTACTCTAAGAACTGACACCTGATGCCTTATTTTCTCATTAGGGCTTTAAAAATTAGCTCTTACCAACCTCTCAGCATCCTCTCATCTATACAATTTCTTTCAACTCCCTCACCTTTTTCCCACATGGCACCATCTCCTTATGGGTTACAACAAGCCTCCCTTACTCTCTGGATCTCTTGAAGACATTCACAAATCATGGTTTGTCACTGCAGTATTTAGCACAATACACTTGCAACACCTCCTACACATTAAACATGTAAAAAGCAGCTGATTTGTCAACGACTTCACTGATATGTCATTTCTCCCCCATTTATTCATAAATCAGTTGCCATTCTAATTCCTTCATTTATCTTTCAAGCACTTATCTAGCAGTATAAAGTCACAGCAAATGTCAGAAAACTTGTTTCACCAGTGTGCAAAACCTCCAGTTACTCAGATGTCTGTATTCTCAGTTACACAAATACACCTGCAGCAGCCAGAGGCTACCAAGAAGTTCAGAACCAGAGACAAAAATGGAGCTATGGCAGAAGCATTTCCTGTTGTAAACTGAATTTATCTGAGTAAATTTTATCTGCTTATGACAGACTAGTATACCTTCTTCATGATAACTTTCAGTTAATATATTACTGCAAAGCTGCATTATCACAATACTGTCTCCTCACTGCCCAGTCTCCTATGGTTCAGACAGTTCCACATCACAGAAGCTGAAGGAAACCCAACCATGCAATAGAGCTACAGACCATTAAGTTCCTACATTTAAAAAGAATTATTTAAATGTCTCCATGAAAGGTCAATTATAGACCCTTATCTGACAAACATTACTGACCTCAGACTTGAGAATGAAGAATTGTTTAGCAATACAGAAAAAAATATTTTCCTAAACTTAATTCCCAGAGATCTATAAACACTGGTGAAAGCTGAAGTTCACTTTTTTTCTTAATAATTTTGGAAGCTCCTGTCTTCTCATTCTTCCCCACAATAAAGATTTAATCTCTTTGTGTGTGTTCATTAACATATCACTAGTTAACAATACTCTTCAACCTAACAGCAATGTGATAACTTAAATTTTACAAACAATAGTTGGAAATTTCTTGTACTCTGTTATTTTCTGCATGCTTTGCAAACCCTTCTGATAAATGTCTTTCCTGTGACTTCCTTGAGAAATACTATGTTGGAATGGCATTGGGACAGAATATGTTTTTACAACTGGCATTAAAATCATGGAAGTAACTTACCTAAACACCCCAAACATTTAAGCATTTTCCCCTAAAGAAAATGCAAGTAAGCCATCTGTAACAGTTCACATTTTTCCATATTTGTAATGAAACTTAAGGCTTTATACAGTTAAGACTATTAATAGAAAGACTAATATTAATAGAAAAAGCTTCTCAAGAAAGGAAATTATTTTTTGTATTAGGATGATTTTCACATCACTACTCAACCAAAACAATTCACATGAAGTCCCACAGTCTGAATTAAAAAGGAGTTATTAATTCTATAAATTTTTATACACAAATTATAAACAGATCAACAATCAAATATGATTTTTTTAAATTTTTTTTTCCTTTTTTTGCAGGGAGTGAGTGTGGAGTGTGTTGACAGTCAGATTTGGTTACCTTAGAGGCCTTTTCCCACCTTGATAGTTCTGTGTTCTGTGATACACTTCTGCCAACTCATGAGGCAGAGCAGAAAACTGGCAAAATACTGGTGGCCTAAGTTGAGCACAAGATGAACACAGCTTTCAGGCCTCTTCCTCAAGTTCTGCATATTTTGATAGAATCTATATTTAAGAATAGGTTACAGAGTAGTAGCTTGCTGCTGCACAGAGGGAAAGGTCTTTTTCCCTTCTCCTTTCCCACCTACAGCAATCTCCACAACTTACTGGATTTCTACAGTGCTGCTATAATTCCCTAACTCTTCCTTTTGGTAGAGTGCTGGGGAACAGGGGAAGCTTTCTATCTCCCACCAGCTCACATAGTTGCAAGGGCTCAAACAAGTACTAGAGCTTACTAAACAAAACAAAACAAAAAAAGCAGAGTATTTCCCACTTCCAGGCGTAGTAGAGAGTCATATTAAGCTACATGAGCCACCCCAAATCACTGAAGATAACCTGTTGGACTCATTCTGCTAAAAGAACCCCCTTTGTTGAGACAAACATTCAGATCTGAGCAGCAAGAACTACTGTAAAACCTGTTCATTAAGAAATACACCCTGAAGGAGAAATAAGAGCATTCTCATATGCCTATGTATTGGAGACCCTGCAGGTCAGCTCATTGCTCTAAAAATCCTATAAAACTTGTGATCAATGAGATATTCCATCAAGATGCTTGTGTATTTAAAGATCTCTTAGCTTTAAATTTAGTATCTTTCTACGTGTCCTTTAGTTTATCAGATGTCTTGGTCAATCTACTGGATAAGTGAAAATGCAAACAAGGGATGAGGTTCATGCTAGTAAAAAACCCTTTAAAACTCAAGCATACTCCAAGCTTTCTTCACTACCTTTGTGCACCAATTATCCTGTAGCAGGAAAACTCCTCCCCACCCCTCTGTTTTTGGGTGTTAGAAAACTCTAAATTTAAAAGTGTGAAAGAAGATTCACAGTTTACTGTTTCAGTACTTCACTTGCTGTTGATCTGTTGTATACTTTCATACTATTACCAGAACTTGTTTTGCCACAGCTCTCCACTGCTTTTCCAACTCTGAAGACTGACACTTTTCACATAGTGTGAGACATAATGTATTTTAAACACAAGTATAGGACACTAAACTCCACTGGAACAGAAATTCCATCTTTGATCAATAAATAATTATGAGGCATAAGACTGAGAATATTATTTAGCCTGTTCCTACACAAATGACAAAGTCCACTCCAAAAAAAGTGCATTTGCATTACTTATGTTCTGTCAACTACTTGTTTTCAGCAAAGTACTCCAAAACAAGCCACCATCTTACATGGTTTTGAAACAGCAGTCAAAGGAATTCCAAAAGATACAAATTGCTTCTTTCTTAAATAACAAACTTAAGTAAAAAAAAAAGCAACGAATTCATGTCATACCACTGACCTGAAATAAAAGAAACTACCGAACAGACACAGCCAAGTCAGACCTGCTTTAGTCACCATTTGGTTACAACTGAGAACCCATCCAGGAAGCAAACAGGAAGGAAGCATCCAGGAAAGAAGCAAATATACTGCAGGCTTATGTACATCTTTAGGTTCCATCACAATAATCAAGAAGTATTCCATGGTCATCCACTAAGCTTGCTTGTGGGATTTTTTTTTTAAATCCCCAGATCTCTGTCGTTCCCTTCACTTACTGGGACATCTACCACTTCAAGGGGATAAAAGCAGGTCACAGTTGCTCCACAGTTATCCAGTGCAACTTAACTACCACAGCCAGTGGCACCTAAAGAGACTGCCCCATTCCTCCCACTAACAGGTCTGCTTCCCAGGAGCCAGAAGTGGTGCACCAAATGCAGCACACTGAGGGGGCTAAAGGGGAAGCAAAGTCATGTCCTCTTCTGACAGTAACACCCCCTGAACTGCATAATCAGACAAGTGCCAGAAAAAGAACAGACCTGTCCTTTCAGTAACTGTTTCTTTTATCACTGTGGATCCAGACAACTAAGGAGTATCCCCTTGATTTTGTACACAGTGATTCTACGTTACAATTAAAACAAGGTGTCTTACCACTTCCCCATCCTGTTGCTCCCAGTCATCTTCACAACCAGCCACACTTGCCCATCCCACACATACACTGATGTTCATACAAACTGTCTAGTTTTCAACCTGGACAAGTCTTTAAAGTAATTTACCAGCTAGGCAAAAAAGTTTTCATGTCATAAGCTCTTTAAAACAGTTTGCCAAAAATTTGCATGAGCTCATCAGAGGGCAAAAGCAGTCAAGGCTTACTGGCTTGAGCTCCTTCAGAATCACACCTCTGAGCAAAAAGCACAAATTGGGCATATCACCACCTAAAGTCCTAGCAAGTTCTATAGGTGACATATTTTGAATAACAATTAAGATCACTTTGCTGAGTTTCTTTTGGCTCTAAACAATCCCTCAGATTATCACTGTATAATTAAAGCTATTAAATTATCTTTTCATATTTGAGCACAACTATGAAACAAAAGTAGACTTTCCCTTGGTAACTGACTAAATTGTAAAGAATCTCCTGTCTTCTACACTAGTTAGAGGCAGGAAAAAAACCTGAAAAATTCTGTCAGTCCCAGGTTTCTTGAATTTGATGAAAAACTGACACTTTCACTCTCCTCACTCTTATGTACTGTGTGCATTGCTGTCATCCATAACACAACTTTACACCACTCAGTCTTTTGAGTCCAACTCTCCCTGTTTTCATGCTATAACAATTTTTGGCACTATAGGCTGAGAGCATCAGCTGCTTACCTCATTACTCATCCCAGCCATAATGCCCAAAAGACACATTCTGAAGTCTTAGACTCCCTTTTATCTGAAGAGACACTATGAACAATCCAAGTCATAAGAACATCAGAAGCAGTGAAGTGCAAGATTTGTTTTGTTATTCATTGCACGTTAGAAGGATGACACAGTCAGCAAAGTCAGCTATTACCCTAGCCTCCTGCAAAAGAAAGCAGGATTTGTTCCTGGGATCAAAATTGTTAATAAGCCTCTCTAAAGGCAACTGAGCACAGCTTCCTTTTAACATACTTACTATTTTTAAAAAAACCTGGTCAGTAATGGTCTGATTTTTTATTTCTGAGAGACAGGTTTTCTTCAAAGTGCACAAGCATTTAGAATAGCTGGAGAAGGGACAGAATCACAGACTCAGGTGGGTTGGAAAGGACCTCTGAGATCATCGACTCCAACCCATGATCCACTACCACCGTGGTTCCCAGCCCATGGCACTGAGTGCCACATTCAGTCTCTTCTTAGAAACCTCCAGGAATGGAGAATCCACCACCTCCCTGGGCAGCCCATTCCAATGTCCAATCACCCTCTCTCTAAACAATTTTTCCCTAATATCCAACCTAAACCTCCCCTGGCAGAGCTTAAGCCCATACCCCCTTGTCTTGCTCCTTGAAGTATTCCCATCCCTCCTGGACCCCTTTGTTTCCAAGGGCTGTTTCCCAGGTTATACTCTCAATCAGTCTTCTGAATAGGCCAAAAGCTGCCCTCTGGACATTCAGCACAGAGGCTTTATTCTTGGCCCTTCTTGCATCCCTGAGTATTGAAAACTACTATTTCATGGTCACTGTGCTCCAGATGGCCTCTGACCACCATACCTCCCACCAGCCCCTCTCTGTGATCAGGTCTAGCAGGGACCCATCCCTGCTAGGCTCATTTACCAGCTGGAGTAGGGAATTATCCTCTATATGCTCTAGGAATCTCCTAGACTGCCTCTTCTCTGCTGCGTGGAGTTCCCAGCAGATATCCAGCAGGTTAAAGCCACCCACAAGAAGAAGGGCTGGTGATTTTGAGACATCTGCCAACTGTTTGTTGAATAGTTCAACACTTTCATCATCCTGGCTGGGTTGTCTGTAACAGACTCTGACAAGGATGTCAGCCTTATTGGCCTTCCCCCTGATACTTCCCCCTATAACTCACAGGCACTCAACCCTATTGTTACTGGCCTCGAGTTCTAGAGAGTCAAGAGACTCTCTAACACACAGAGCCACCCCTCCACCTCTCCTACCTTCTCTGTCCCTTCTGAAGAGCCTGTAGCCATCCATGGCAGCACTCCAGTCATGGGAGCCATCCCACCACGTTTCTGTGATGGTGACTACATCACAGCTTTCCTGCTGCCCAGTGGCTTCCATGTCCTCGTTTGTTTCCCACAGTGCATGCATTGGTGTACATGCACCTCAGCTGGGCTGTTGATTTTACTCTTATCTCAGGCTTTCCATCTTTGGAGAGCCTGGTTTCAATCCCCTCTCCCTTCAAACCTAGTTTAAAACCCTCCTGATCAGCCCCACCAACTTATGGGCTGTAGTCCTTATGCCCCTGCTAGACAGATGAAGCCCATCTGATTTGAGGACACGAGGTAGCATGGAATTTGCCCCATTATCAAAGAACCTGAAACCTTGCCATTGACACCAGTCCCTCAGCCATGACTTAACCTGCTGGATCTTCCTGCTAGTTCCCTCATCCATTGCTGTCATTAGAGGGATGGAGGAGAGCACAACTTGGGCTCCTGATCCCTTCAGCAGCTGCCCCAAGCCCTTGAATGAATGTTATTACTCCATCATTACTCACCTGGAAGACCAGAGGTGGGTAATAATCTGAAGGACTCACAAAGTTGGAAGGCTAACTTGCAACATCCTTAACCCAGGCACCAGGGAAAGAGCAGACCTCCCTGTGAAGTGGGTTTGGTCTGCATATAGGGCCCTGCCCTGCCCTCCCCTCAGCAGGGACTCACCTACTACAACGACCCCTCAAGTTTTCATTTTGGGGTCAGTTTTGATGTCCCTCCTGAGGCAAGTCAGTCTCTGTGGTGTTTCTGGCCTGTGTGAGCCCGTGACTTTGCTTGTAACCAAATCCTCCTGCAGAGCCCCAGACCTGTTCTGCAAGGGCACTGCAGGTGGTGGTACTTCTTAGGGGAACACACTTGCTCCGTTTTCTTTTCCATTTTGTTTGTTCCCATTGATCCTCCTCCTGTGGGTTACTGTGGGAGGGCTCAGGGGTGTGGTTATGATATGGGATCCTCTGTTCCCCTGAGAGTTATTTCCTGGTCTGATCTAGAGGAGAACGTTTGAAGAAGGTAATTGATTTCCTTCTTACTCTCCCTGATGTTTCTTAGCCTGAAACCTGGACCTTAGAGCTACCCCAGTTCCAACCCCCCTGCTTGGGCAGTGACATTTCCCCCTGGACCAGGCTGCTGCAGGCCCCATCCAACCTGGCCTCCAGCACTTCCAGAGAAGGGGCAGCCACAGCTTCCTTGGGCAACTTGCTCCGAGGTCTCACCACCCTGCCAGGAAGGAATTTTTTCCTGATATCCAACCTAAATCTCCCCTCTTCAAGTTGTAAACCATTTCCCCTTCTCCTCTCACTACACACCCATGTGAAAACACAGCTCACCCTCACTACTTGCATTCAGAAGTGCAGGAGCACGGGGAAATCAGCACATCTTCTCAGTTCTCTGTGAATCCCTGGCCAGCAGACACAGAAAGCCTGGGCTTGCTGAGGGAAGGTGTCCTGCAAGAACAGAAGATGGAAGACAGTAAGAATCTCTCTTCTCCTGGTTACTTTATTGAAGTATTAGAATTTGTTAAAGTCATCTCCTAACAGTCAGGTACTGAGAGTTTCACCCTTTTCTCAGGTATTAAAGAAACACGATTCTCTTCTCCCTTTTCTGAGCCATAAGAGGTGCAAATTCTTCTGGGTGCCAACATTGTGAGCAACCAAAGGAAAAAAAAATAAATTCAATTTACAATCAAGACCATGGAGCGAGTTCACATTCTCTTGTTTTTCCATTTTGAAAATTGCTGGTATCCTATACAAAAACTAACTTAAGGAATCTAAGTCCAATCTGAAGACTCTGCTTTAGCCACCATTTCTAATCCTAGATCACCTTAAAAAACGTAAACTCAGCTTCTGTTTTGAGACATACCAGATTCTAAGGACAACAACAAAAAATTAACCACTTCCCTGCTGTGCCCTGCACTCGAAAGCAAATGTCAGGAAAAGTATTTCCCAGGAACTGGTAAACAGGAATGCAGAGTACCTCAGTCTGACTGTACACTACTATTTGCCTGGAACAGAGTAGGCTCAAACAGATTTTTAAACCTAACTGCCCTTGAACTATGACCTTGAACAACTGAGTCACACATGCAAGACAACCCAAGGAGGTGTGGGGAAAAAAATGTTTTTTGTAACACTGATGAATGCTAATTTAAATTAGGGTTTATGTCCTATGTTATGATCTACTTTGGAATATATCTTGTAATGTATATAATAGGACAGTAGTACCTGTATAGAACTGATATGTCAATGCATATATTGTGGGTGCATGCTATAATTTATTTTTTTTTACTGATAAGAATGTGCACCACCAAAAAACTGGAGGCTACTTCTCCAGAAAGCAGAAACTCACTTTTTATGTGAACAGGATCCTCCTTTTTTTCCTGCTGAGTAAAACCAGAGAATTTATTTGTCCTGCCTTCCCTCATTTTTATAGATCAATCACACCAATCCTTCTCACTCACAAGACGATTTTGGGGTTCCTTCCTTTGAAGATCTCCAACAGCCAACTCAAGATCTCCTCCCTAGCTCATTTCTAACAACACTCATGAGTTTCACTTTGCTCCAGGAAGTGAGGACCAGGCTGGTTTCACTCTAGTGCTGCTATTCCAGAGGATTTGAACGAATGGCGCCTCACCAGGCACGTGGCTACAGTGTTTTCAATTCTAAGCTTGGGGGATTTTTATTTTTTTTTTCCACCACAACGGAAAAAAAAAAAAACCAAACAACAAACCCAAACAAACTAAAACCTCAGGAACAGGCAATTGAATGTGAAAAACCTATTAATGCAAATAAGTATCATAACACCGTACCGTGATAGATGACCTGCTGGACAAGGGCACGAGTGGACACAACAAAACAATAAATAAATAGGATTAAGGACCCTTCTAACATTACCACCTCATCCCCCTTTGCGGAAGCTGAGGGAAGAGATGGGGGTTATAAGGCAGAACACAGAGAGACAAGTGCTTAAACCCTCCCGGGCTCTTCCCCTCGCCCAATGGGAGCTCTGGCGGACCCCGGCCCCTTCCTCCCTCACCGGCCGGGCCACAGCAGAGGGGCAGCCCGCGGGCTGGCTCGGGGAGCCTGGCAGGCCCAGCCCTGGGGAAGGCCGGACCCGAGCCGCCGCCAGCAGCCCAAGGGACCCGCTCCCCGACTCGCCGCGAACGGGGCGACCGCCGATCCTCCTCCCGCCGCGGGCCAGGAGAAGAGAGAGGAGAAGGGCGATGATGGAGGACGGGAGGGCCCCGGGCG
>JAAWXA010000040.1:4943416-5013435 GCA_038090715.1 Florisuga fusca | reverse complement strand
GGCCCCCCGCGGGGCTTTGCGGCTCCCTGGTCCCCGTCCGCAGCGCCGGGCCCCCCCGGTGGCCGCCGGCAGCCCCTGGGCCCGCACTTCGGCTGGAAGTTTTGTGCTGTGATCCTGCGCTAAATATCCTGTGCCTGAGCCTGCTGGGGAGGACACCTTCTAGGAATTTCACGACGGTAAAGCCGCTGTAGGTGCCAGGTGGATGCTGTCCCTGTCTGGGCTCTGCCCTTTATTACTCCGTGTTCCTTTCATAAAAGGCTTTACTTGATGGTTATATACGCGTGCAGCAACATTCCATCCTCTCAAGCTTTTGGTACTTCCTGTTCTCTTCAAGGTTATTTTGGGCGTATAGGTGGGTCGGTCCGTGTGCCTGTTTTATTGAGGGTGAGACCAGACTGGAAAGGCTGGGATTTGCACTGGGACGATAAAGGCATTGCAGTGGCTTGCTCCTTACCAGCTCGTACTTAATGCAGAACAGCCAGGCTCTTCACAGGTGAACACCAGAAAGACCATTGCCTCGTGGATCTCTGACCCCAAATTTAATGGGGGCCCCGTCTCAGAAAACAGATTTTTTTTGTTACTTTAGATCTTTGCTATTTTATTTTGTCGAGCTTGACTTTCATTCTTCTTTGATCACTTCCTGAGGAGCTCCCAAGTTTTTTGCCTTTCTTGCTGTGGCTTAAGTGCTGCCCATTGTCTGCTTAAAGCACTTCATTCTTGGATGCTTGTGGAAAAAATAATACACAAGAAGCAGGAAGGAAAGAACATATAGTTGTTTTAGGAGCCAAGACTGTGGAATTCCAAAAAACTAGGTTCTGTAGTGAGAAAGTTTACTTAAACTTATATAAAATAGTAGTTGAAAGTTATAAATTAGATACTTTTAATTCTGTCTGACTTAAAACTTCACCAAGACAGGTTGATTCCAGTGGTATAGCAAAGCAGAAAATAGTTCTGGATGTTTTATTTGGTCATTTTGACCAGTTAGATCTCGTCATCTAATTTCACACTGGCATAAAAAGTTTTGTCTGTGAAGGAGCTAAAATGATTTATCCAGATGAAGCATCTTCCTGGCAGAGCTACTGCTCCAGTATGTTTTTAGGAAAACCTCATTTTGTTCTTAAAATGTAGAAGTATGCAAGAAGTGAATTACCATTTTTTCCATGAGTAACTTTCCATGATTAATCTTATGTACTCAGCTTGTCATGGATTTACCTTACTGTTAAGATATCTCATGTAGACAACTCAGTTCACAGACTTCCTAAGCAACTATCTTGGATTGTTCTGGTTGCCTGTTCCTCACCTGAACAGCAACAGCAGGTAGGGTGTGATTCCTCTGCCTCTGGGAAGGAGGTATTGGCTGTAGAGCCAGGAGCATTTCTCTTTCAGTAGCTTTTCCTGCCTGCCCTTCCTGCCAGCAGGCACTTCCACCCAGCTGCATGCGTGTGGAAATGAGCAATCGATAAGGGAACCAGCTTCACTCATGGGTGTCAGATTTACATTTCCTTCTATTTTAGAACCTACACTGATTGTGTAGGTAAATATACAGTTATTCCCTGCATATCAGCAAGTCTTCTGGTTGCTCAGTGAAAGACAAAGCAAATGTGCAAAACACCATTTCAGCTTCTGAGGTCTTTTGTGTTCCCGACTCTCAGTTCTTTAGGAACTCTACTTGCAAGCATGTTCACCTAAATACCTATTCTTTTCTATTTATTTGCCAAACAAAGGAATGGGTTGTAACCAGTCATCTAAAGAATAGTCAGAGGGGGATGCCGTTTGACTAAGTGGCTCCTAAATGTTTTCTTGCCTAAACAGTGTAGTAAACTATAAAGATAACTGCTGTAAGTTATTGATTAGGGGCACAGACATTGGTAGTCACTGTTAGCTTTCTGTGCTGTGCTAGGAAAAGTATATATGTGAAAAGCTTACTGTAAGTTAACAAGTTGTAACATGTTTTCTCTATCCCCTTCCTGAATTTGCACTCCCATTGATCTCCTTTCTTTTATCTACTTTCATTTTTCCTGTTTAGTCTTCACTTTCAGGTTTCCCTTTTTCCCGGAGCTGCCCCTCATCCCAGTTTAGAGTTAGACCCTCCCATCCCTGCCAGTTGCCCGTGTTTTCTTTCCCCTTTTCTCTGCAGGGATCTGTGGCTTTACTCCTGTCACTGCTTCTCTTGTTCTAGTGGCATTCTGGTGAGATCGCATTTCAGACGGTGTTAACTCTTCAGATGGTCTTTCCTTTTTTTTTTTTTTTTTTAACACATATGTCTTGCTAGACTTTTTTTTCTGGAAAAGAGAGCCCAAAACGTCTAAACTGAGGATTTCTAGGTACGGATCAGAGATGGTGTCTGTCTTCTGCCAGCTTCCACACTGTTCCCACTTCCTGTGCTGCTGCAGCTCCCGAGGAATCCTGCTGAGCTGCTCCCTCCCGTGTAGTCAGTGTGTCATAGCTGACAGTCGGGTGTGGGCAGAATATCGAAATGCAAATGGCATGGGTGTAATGAGGAGATGGTGTTGCACTTGTGAAAAGTGCTGGTAATATGAACCTTGTGGACTGAGTACCTTCGACATGAAAAGAGATTGTTTCTTTTTTCCCTTGTCAGGTGTTTTCTTACAAAACAAAACAACAACAAACTATTTTTTTTACCTTTCTGATATTAGTGTGTGATAAATTTGTTTTTAACCTACTTACAATACAAAAATCACAATCTGTGAAACGTGTTGGTTTATTAGTTAAAAAAAAAGTTCACAAAAGTAACATCAAGTTATTTGCAAGCAATATGTGGTGCTTATTGCCTGCTAGTGGCAGCCAAAGATCACTAGTGGGGCAAGATCCATTCTGTGGGTAATGTAACATGAATTTTGGAGGAGGGACCTGGACAGGCTGGAGAGTTGGGCTTATTCCAATGGGATGAGGTTCAACACGGCCAAGTGCCGGGTCCTGCACTTTGGCCACAACAACCCCATGGGGAGCTCCAGGCTGGGCACAGAGTGGCTGGAGAGCAGCCAGACAGAGAGGGACCTGGGGGTTTGGATTGACAAGAAGCTGAACATGAGCCAGCAGTGTGCCCAGGTGGCCAAGAAGGCCAATGGCATCCTGGCCTGGATCAGGAACAGCGTGGCCAGCAGGTCCAGGGATGTGATTCTGCCCCTGTACTCAGCCCTGGTGAGGCCACACCTCGAGTCCTGTGTCCAGTTCTGGGCCCCTCAGTTTAGGAAGGAGATTGAGGTGCTGGAGCAGGTCCAAAGGAGGGCAACCAGGCTGGTGAAGGGACTCGAGCACAGATCCTATGAGGAGAGGCTGAGGGAGCTGGGGCTGTTCAGCCTGGAGAAGAGGAGGCTCAGGGGAGACCTCATCACTCTCTACAACTCCCTGAATGGAGGTTGGAGCCAGGGGGGGGTTGGTCTCTTTTCCCAGATGACTTTCAACAAGACAAGAGGACACAGTCTTAAGTTGTGCCAGGGGAGGTTTAGGTTGGATATTAGAAAGAATTTCTTTACAGAGAGGGTGATCAGGCATTGGAATGGGCTGCCCGGTGAGGTGGTGGATTCTCCGTCCCTGGAGATATTTAAAAAGAGACTGGATGTGGCACTCAGTGCCATGGGCTGGGAACCACAGGGTGAGTCAAGGGTTGGACTTGATGATCTCTGAGGTCCCTTCCAGCCCAGCTAATTCTATGATTCTATGTGGTGCATAGCCCCAGTCCACAGCCAAGGGAAAGAGACTTTGGCTTCTCCAGGCCAATACCAGCAAGGGTTGATGGAGCACAGTTCTGCTTTCTGTGATTCCATTACCAGGGATAGGGTGGTGCAGAGACCTTGTAGGTAGAGTTTTTATTGGTGTTACCAGTTCTCCCACCCTTCTGTGCTCCCACATGTGACCTCTGTTTAAGGACTGAGCACTGCAGTGGGATTTACATTTCCCGAGGCTGAAATGCTCTCGTTGTTTCTTATGTATCAGCACAATGATGCAGAATTGCCACTACTATACAGTTTTAAATTTAGAGGGGAAAAACAGATTGCAAACTGGAATAAGACTTGCTAGTTGACTTTCACTATTTTGAAGAAGGGAAAAGTAGATCAAGTAGATGGTATACACACAGAAGAATACGTGAGAGTTTTAGTATTTCTACTGTGCTAGTGACAAGGATAAATGACTTGGTTTTACTTGATAGCAACTCTAATTAGTTGCCCAATATTTGAGCTGTAACTTCAATAAATTGTGGTTTAGTATTGTAGGCAGTGTATTTCCTTTTGGAGTTTCCAAATCATAAATAGGAATTATTAGCCATGTGAGAAATTTTCTATCTTTTTTTTTTCCCAAGACAGATAACCAGCTGCATCACTAAAGCAAGTTCTTTCCCTGTTTCTCTTAAGTGGACTGAGCTGTTAGATGGCCTGGTTGGTGAAAATGTGGAGAGAGGAAAAATATGCACTGGGTGTAGTTCTGAGGTCACTCTACTCTCCTTAAATTGGTTTTCTTATGGGACCCATCAGCTATTACAAAAGTTACCATGTTAACTCACTGAGTTACAAAACAGCTTTACCACAAATGGTTTTGGGTTTGTCTGTTTAGTTGACACAGAACAATTTCAGAACTCCTCTGGAGCCTAGCACACCACTGCTCTCCTCACTGTAATCACATATCTCTGTGCAGAAACAGAACAGAATCAGTTTTATACCACACCACTTGGAGAAGTAATTTGTTATCAGTCTGTAATTGATTTTGGTTTTCTTTGATTCATCTCCCTGAGTAGTTTCCTTTTTGTTTGAGTACTTTGAAAAATCTCTTAATAGTAGTGCCTTAGTAGGCTTGCTACTCATACCTACTTATGGTTTTGTTTAAAATATGTGTTGATATGGTGTGTAGAAAGTATTTAATAGCATTAGTTGTTATCCATACTTCAGAATGCCTTCAGAATTAACAGTTGGCCTTACTTAGGATTCTTCTTAGTTGTCAGCTTTTAGAGGAAGGTATGTTTAATTTCTCCATAAAGAAAAATGCTCAATGTGGGGGAAAAATTACTTTATAATTTCAAAGTGAAAAAATAAATATTACCTATGAGAGACATTTTTAAATCTATCCATTTGTGCACTTTGTTTCATATTCTGCTTTAAAGTAATATTTCAGTTTAAAAGTTTTACATGCATTTAGGCATAGATACTGAAAAAGGCTCAATTGCCAAGGAGAGAGTTTTAGTGAAGGTTTTGAAGTTAAAAAATGGATAAAAAATCTTGCCAAGATAAACATTGTAACCTTCTAGCAATACTAGTGCTAGTAACCTGTTGTCTGAGACACCAGTTGTGTGTGGTGCTATAAAGTAAGATCATGGACTTCATGAAGCTAGTGCTATTGCAGAAAATACTGCTACTAGTACATCATTTGCCAAACACAACCTTTTGGCATATAAGCAGATTTGTATTATTGTATTATTTGATAGAGGTTCTATAGGAAACTATTTAGCAATTCATTCACAGTTTATCCTTATATGTTTTTGTAAAACCATTGAATAAGTGTGTATCTTATTCCTAAAGTGTTCTTCTTTCTTGGCCTATATTTATACAGGCCTCACTACAAAGCTCACCAGAGGAGAAAAACAGTATATAATACAGAAGTTGTTCTGCATGTGTGTGTTTATATCCAGTCCTTCAACTCCAAGACTCTCACTGTCAGAAAAACCTTCATAGACAATTAAAAGACATTTAAATGTACACCATAAACATGAACAAATCTAGACATCCAGCTACTCTGACTTCATGCATGTTCATTTTTACTAGAAGTCTGTACATATCACAGCAGCACTTGCTGTTGTCTCAGCTGTCAAATAGCCTCTTGGTGAGAAACATTGCTTTCCCTTTATACTTGTGTGAGTCTTTTAGGACTTTTGTTCCTCAGGCAGGTTCTGCCTTGTGTTAGCCCCTAGTAGTTCCTTCCCTGCAGCGTAACACCTGAGCCTGTTTGGAGCCCCATTAAAATAACTGATTTTCTCTGTAATGGCTCAGAATTACATCAAAATTGCTTTAATAAACTTTGAAGTTTAACACAAATTTATACAAGCTCAGAATAAGTTTTAGTATAGAGGTTTTCCATGGTGGAGTAAGTCATGTCATGTAACTGTTTTTCCATTTGCTTTAAGCCTTGCAAATTGTCTTTCTCTGCCTCTCATCTAGGGAGGGTGGTTTTGCTTAAAACCAGCTTGTAGCAGTCTGTAAGCAGATGATTAAGGAGTGTGACTCCTGCTGTTTGGAGTGATCCTTGGAGCAGGTATTTTATTTTGTGACTTTCGTACTGTAAACTGTAGACAGTGCCAGTTTTTAGAAGCAGGGAGAAAGCTCGTGGTGGTGATGCAGAAAATGCAGAACACATGAAAACTCTAAGTATGATCAGTTACCTGTCCTTTGATGATGAACAGGTGGCAGTGGAACAACACACTGAACTTGGTGTGAAATGGCATCTGGGGCATAAATACTGACTAGTTTAGAGCTTCATATCTGTCAAATTGTGTTTTCTCTACTTGTGGTGTTTTTATTTTAAATTTGGTTCTTTAAAGGGATGCAATTTCAGATTATTGGCAAGAAAGACTAAAACCTGCTCTGCTGCTAGTGAAGGTGTCAGGAATGTATCTTTTGATTATATGAACAAAATTTTGCAAGTAGTATGGCAGGCCTTCTAAAAGGAAGCAGACTCGTTTCTAAAGGTCACTGTCTCTGGCTAGAAAAGATTGTTTGGAAGTGCAGAAAATTAAGGCATGTTAGGACAAAGCTTGCTGGAGCTTGAAGTGCTCCTGTGCCTAGAATGTCAGGACGAGCTGAGCTTAATGTACATTTTATTTACACTGTAGTCTCTGTTGGTTCTGGGTGCCTTATCAGAACTGTCATCTTGCTTCATGAACCTGTTGGCAGGTAGGGTACTGGTTCATCGTTAACCCACAAGTTAATCCAGGTACCTTTCCTAGAGCTGGAAAAATTCTCTTCCAAAAGTGGCTCTTTTAGTAGAATTGTTCAGGAACTGTTACATCAGAGGGAATGTTGCACTCTGGTATGTCAAGTACCTGTTTTTAGCAGTTGATAGAAAAATACTGTTAGTAACAGTTGCCATGAAAAACCTCCCGCAACAGCTTTGCAGGTTTCAGGGGATGTTGCAAAGCAGTTAGACCGGGATTCTTCCACTGCACTGGAGTTTTAGTCATGGTGAGTTCTCCTGTGTTCCCTGTAATTAGCTCTTTTTCTGCTTGTTGGAATGTGAGAAATGTTTGATTGTTTTGCTTGTTTGTGCAGTTGCTTTCAAAGAGAGCAGCTGAGTCAGGTTCTGTTCTGATTGGTATTGCTACTCAGCATCAGTGTGGTATTCAATAAATCCGTTACTTAAATACAGTATTGAAAATCATACTAGATTGCATGATGTGTAAATAGCATGAAAATCCCAGTTCTCTCCCCCTCCTTTTTTTTTTTTTTTAATTTTATTTATTTATTTTATTTTGCAAGGCTATAATTTTTCTTTGTAGCACATAGTAGTGGTAACAGTGCAGGCTTTTTGTCCTTCTCTTTCCTTTGGAGGTTGACTTCATTGCTTATGGTTGTACATTATCTTTGTTTATCAGTGTAAATTAACAGAGCTGTTCCTCAACAACACCGATAGCAGCAGACAGACCTTTTGAAGCCAGATTTGCAGACTGAGAAACAGTGTTGTATGGAAACATGTTGAAAAGATAACCAGCACAGGTTATCAGGGGTTCTGCTCAACCCCCTGGAGAAGATGATGGAAGAGGCTGTGCAATAGTATGTTCTGAAACATTCCTACACAACTGCTGGGGGACTTGATGGAAGGTTTATGAATAATTCTTTTGGGAAATAATGGTAAAAAGGCAAAACACCAAAGCAACAGCATTTAAAGATAAGTGAGCATTAGATTTCTTAGGATTACCTGTGTTATGTAATTGTGGTATGGTTTGTTTTTGGTTTTTTTCCTCTAGAATTGAGAGCCTGTATTTCTTTGCATATTAAGTCATGGTCTAGTACACAGACAGCTGACTTTGGATGCCTTCATATAAAAGTTGTTGAACATCCAAGCAAAATGAAATCTGTAGAATGCAGAAGTGAATAGGAATCTATATAATGAATAAGGTTGCATTCCAGGGCAAGTACTGCTTACTGAGAGGAGTTTATAAGTTCAGCCAGGACTTCCTGAAATTGTATCATAAAAAAAACTTCAGTGTGTTATCTATACATTGTGCTGGCTAAGGGAGTTGGTGTACTTCTTCCATCAATTAACAGTCACCAAAAGAAGCTTGAAAATATGTTGGAAACACATAAGAAGTTGGTGTTGGTTCACAGTTGTTGCAGAAATTATGCTGGATACAAATAGCTGAGCTGTGGAAAAAAGGTAAATGATTGAATAAATGAAATAATTGAAAATCCATAACAGTTTCTAAGCAGATGTATGCTCTGCATTTCCAAAAATCACATCACTGTTGTGGTTTTAGTGTATACTCTCTAGAAGAACATTCATCAGCACTGTCAGTCAGTTCCTCTGCTGCCGACTGGCTTCTTGGTTTTGTCTCTTGCTTGTTATGAGTGAGATGTTTGTCCATTTAAACCTGTATTTCAAGTGCTTTGGGGAGAGTTTTTATTATTTACAAACTTTATTTCTCTCTGTTTTGTGAACAAAAGGCAATAGACTATTTATTCTAAATTTTATTTCGCTTTTTCCTGCCAGTGTAGAAATGTCTAAGTTAGGTATTTTAAAATTGTAGGTCCCAGGTACTTCTAACTTAGTTGCTTTTGCCTCATGGTTCGAGGCTTCTTTTTCATTACTATTTTCCCATGAGCTCTCCCAGAAGTTTCAGGAGTAATTGTTTTGCAGGAAGATACATGTGTATGGGATAGATGGATGGATGGGTAGACATTGATTGGATGGTGCATGGTAAAATATTCACCCTGTCTGCCTAATCAGCTTAAGATTTCTAAAAAGTTTATTTCCAGTGGACAGTTAAAAGCCTGGACAACTTCTGTATCCTTCCAGGACTGATCAGTATGGACTTGCTCTCTCTTGGGTATGTTTGATGTCATCAATTTGTACCTCTAACAGTTTTTCTAGGCTTTTTCTTGGCACTGGTTTTATGGCCTAGCTTAGCAGGGAGAGCTGTCATACCACAAAAAAGAAGCTGTACTTACTAGTTTGAGAGATGAGCTAAATCTCAATTTGTATTCTGAGAGCTTGAAAAGTACAAGGAGAATGGACAATCATATCTTCACAAGGCGACTTTCTCAGGCTGATAAGAAACACACTATTCATCACATTAACTTATGACTTTCATACCCTTGGTTATACATGACAGTGTCAATTAAAGCCAGAAAATATGCAGAGAGCAAAAGGGGTAAGATTCTTGAAACTATTTGAACAACACCTGTAAAATCAGAAATCTAGACTTTACTAGGAGTGGGGAATTTAATATAAGTGTGCCTTCTTTATTTTTCCCATGAGAGAGAAATTGAAGGCTTCTCACTATTAAGATAACTCTTTTGAAATACTGCTTTTCTAATTGGAATAACCCTAAGGTACCTGCACTAGGACCTGGGATAAGCATTTCCTTTTGGAAAAGCCACACAGAAAGTGAAAAACACAGGGAACTTGATTCCTTCTGCCTCTTGAGATGTGTTGGAATAAATGTTTCTTTTTGAAAGCTGGGGGTTTTGCATATTTTTCAGATGAGCATCTCTTGGTCTTTGCTCTTTTTGTTACATAATGTTTATGTTTTTACAATTCTAAGTATGACCTCAAGTTTTTATTTTCATCTTAGAGATTTGCTGCTTGTAGCCCTGCAAAACGTGCAAGATTTTCCTGTCTTCTAGCTCCCTAACATCTGTTGTTCTGCACAGTTCATATGGAGGCTTAAACATGCAGTCTTTTGAGCATAAAATATTTTCTTTAGTACTTGCACAAATCAAAATTATTGGAACTTGCTCTGTATGAAATTATAACATCCAGAGAAAATATTGGCACCAACTGTGGAAGATGTTAGCTTTTGAAACTTTTGTTCAAATTAGGAATTTTCTATGCTTTTTCTTCTGCTGCTTGATAGAGGCTAGTGGAGAAAGCAGACATGGGGCTGAAGGGCCTGCTTTGGAATCTGGCAAAAAAGGTGATGACTTAGGAAAGTGGATATGCCTTTTGGCAGGGAAAAAAATTCCTTGAGCTGAACAAACAATTTTTATTTTGTTTTTTGGCTCTGCAAACTAGTCAGTTCTGGCAGTTTCATGCAGTAACTTGTGCTAATTCATATCTTACGTGTATTCCAATATTTACAGTTTTGTAGAAAGCTGTTAACAGCCACTTTCAGTTAATTCATCAATTTTTGTGAAAGTTCAGGTATATAATATCCATTGATAATAAAAGAGGATTATCTGATTGTAAATATCTTTGGCCCTTAAAATTGTGGTCAGAAATGGTGGTTCTACATTATGTAGTGCTGAAATCCCCAGGTTAAGAATTCTATCCCAAAATCAACTGTTTTGGTGTTACTGGGAAAGAAATATATCCTGCAAACTTTCACTTAAAGAGGAAACTTTTTTTATCCTTTCCATACTGAAAAATATGCTTTTTATGCTCTTCACACTTTTTATACTTCTGTGTTGGAAGTAGATAGGCAGTAGGGTGAAGTCTTTTTTGTAATCATTTCCAACCAAAACCCAATACTAATTCACCAATTTAACAGAAACTTGTTTGAAATCAATTATTCCAGTGCTTAAAACCCAGAATGCTCTCATAGTTTTATCACTTTGCTTACTCTGCCTTTTGAAAACAACTATGGTAATATACATAAATATATATTTATAATGAAGTATGTATGTGAATAAAATACAATATGGGTCTTTTGACCTCATCAGTCAGGCTGAATTAGGCTACTGCTTGTAAGTCTGTAGTTCAGAGGGTAAAGAATTGTGACTTCAGATCATCACCAAGTGTATTTCTAGAGGCTTATCCTGGTACTGTTATATTTTGGGTTTGTAACTTTAGCATTGTCATCTTTCTTGTATAACTTGCTGTCAAAGCACATGCCAGGTCATGTGTTATGGTCTGTTCAAAACAACTGAATGTTTTGCTAGTTAAATACTTCTGAGTTGGAAGAGCTACATCAGAAGCTTACAGTCAAACCTGCTGATGAGCATTGACTTCTCTCATGGGTGAATACTTGAGGTTAGCATGTGATTTGGGAGTAATATTTGGAATTAATTTCTGTGTTATTTGGCAACCAGAAAAACTTGGAAATTTGGTGGTGCTTAGCTTGTTGCTTACTTTTCAGCTTGTTTTAAACAGAAATTTCAGTTCTAAGCATGGAAACAGCAGCCAAAAAGGCAAACTGGAAATACCATTAAATTATCTGAACCATAATGATCTGCACTAAAATAACTTGCTGAAATTCATCGATGCTTTTTGTCATTTCTTTTGTGTAGCAGTTTAATGAGTGATCCACAGACTTATCTTGCAGCAAGACAATGAGGCTCTTTCTGCACTGAGGTTCTGAAGCAGGCTGGCTGGGCTAATGAGAGACATATTTGTTAATCTGCATTGGAAATTTTGAAATGCTGGCTGGTTTTTAGTGGGCTGATTTATTTTTTGTTTGATTTAAGGATATACAGAATAGGACTACTGTAACTGGAGCTTGGTGGTAGCTTTTGCCAAGTCCTGAATTATTTGTGCAGTAGTATTGTACTGAGAGAACATAGTTTTGAGGGAGTGGAAATCAGAACAATGTGCTGATTTGCTTGTGTGGGCCAACGTGACTCATTTAGAATCAACCCTCTTAAAAGTCTGGGATTTTTTTTAAGGAAAACCTGACAGGCTAACCTGAGGTTTGAAATAATTTAAAATTGTCTAGCAAGCAGTAAGTCTCCTCTTGATCCGTAACACCCTAGCAACATTCCCTGGTTTTGGGTCAGCAGTTCACAAACACTGCCTGGACCAATGATCTGTGAAATCAATCTTGGAGTCTCCCTGGTGCTGCCTTTGAGCAGTTTCATGGATGGCAAAGTAAAAGTGGCTGCCAGGCCTCAGGATTACATTATACCCATTCTAAAACTTAAAATACATAGAAGACAAAAACATTGGTTAAAAATGCTTGGAAAGTTTCTCTGCTCTTTGAATGAGAAATATTCTGGAGGTATGTTGCAAGATACTGGACAGGAATGTTTTGGTCACATAATATTGCATAAATATATTGAAGACACTTTGCCCATACTAGAAACAGAACTCACTATACAAACTGCAGGCTGGCTAGTTACATATTAGAACTCATGTTTTGTGGATTTGGAAATACTGCTTTTATTCTGTGAATTCATAAAAAGGAATATTTATACGCAGTGCTTCTTAATTAGTGAAAAGTTGGTGGATTTAAAGATTTGATGCCAATGAAACAGTGGTTATACTTGCCATATGCTTTGCTCCTCTTGTTGGAAATGCTTCTTTAAAGCTGAGCTCTTGTGTTTTCCTCAAGTCTGTTTTCTAACCTACTCTAGTAAAATAAGCTTTCTGTTGTTGTTTCAAACATCTGTGACAACTGGTTTATTGTCCCCACCCTGTGCCAAGTTGTGTTTCATATTAAGTAATTTTTTTCAGTAACAATTGTCAGGGGAGGAGTTGCTTGTAAACTTACTCCAGCTAGCGTGCTGAAGTCTGGCAGTGGATTTGGATATCCCTGTGAAGGGTTCATCTCTTCCTGATGTCTACCATCTTTTGCCCATGTATTTTCTTTCAGCATGGCACTGTATGCTTTTTTCTGAAATAGCTGTGAAGTGTTGTATATTCTGGACTGCAAGATTCACCTTGGTATAGGTGAAAGCTTTGTGTGCTGTGGAAATCTTAGTCCTGCCTACGAGTGTTGGAAAATGGATGAATCTAGTTACAGAAATTGATTATGTTGGCTTTTTACTAATGCCAAATCAGCTGAGAGAAAACAACTGGTCATTCCAGGGCTCAGAAGGCATAGGGGCTGCCTCCCTTAAAGCTCAGGCTGTATACAAGAATAAGAACAGCTGTTAAAAATGTCACAGCAGTCTGGGAAGTGGCCATACAAGGAGCACACTCCTAACAAAGATAGGTCTGTCTGATTCATACATGACTTGTGTGTTAAAGTTCATGGGCCTCTTTGTCTAGATGTTAGCTATATGTGTGTTTAAGGTGTTTGAAAGCTTCTGTAGATATTATTAGAAAGGTAGAGAGGAAGTGGAAAAGAGGGAAGGGAAAACAGCCTTACTGAGTATTTCAATATTTGTTTGCCAAATCACTTTTTGGGATTCATTTCTATTTTAAATACTGTGGTGGCTGCCAAAGCTGGCAAACTCTGATCCCCATTGGAAGGGGAAGGAGACTAATTATTTCTCTTGGGAGGAGGGACATCACTTCATTTTCCTCTTGCTTTGTTTTTGCTTTTGTAGTGAGCAAAGAAAATTTGGGGGAAGAAAAGTAGAAAAACTCATATTTCAAAGGTTTTCTGGAAATTTTACGGAACAATGGGTTTGATTTGCACTTTAAATGTGGTTTCCTGTCTTCTCTCACATAATTTGCATATTCTTAAAAATAGTTTTGTTTAACTTTATTTTGTAGGAATGTGTCCTGTCCTCAGATAGTCCTGTTTCAGGATGTTGTTTCCTTGATTATTTCCAAGTGCATATAAGCCAGGGATGATCAAATTGAACCACCAAACAGTTGGACCAGGTTGGCAAAAAAGAAAGCTAATTAGAATCTCCACAAAGGGGACTGCACATAGATGAATATATGCTTAAATAATAATAAAAAACATTTTAGGAAGATGACTGAACAGCAAAAAGGGAAAAAAAAAAAAAAAAGCAACCAGTCTGGGAGCCAAAAAATATCTGGGTTTTCTTCCTGCCTTTGTCATGCCTCACTTGTAGCCTTGGAAACTGAGACAAAGAGGTTAAGAAACTTGCATATTCTTAAACTGTACATTGTATCTTCTCTCAGTTTTATTTTAGTCTCACTTATTCCTCTGCAAAGTGCTGTAAGTCAAGTGTGTTGGGGTTTTTAATAGAATAATCTTAACTGTTTATTTAGAACTTGAGACAATGAACCCCTTCAGTTTATTATTGTGTTAGTTGTCAGACTGATCCTTTGTTTTAATCTGTCAGACTTTTCAGATCCTTTCATAATCTCTTTTATCAGAAGGGTGTTGGTGTTTCAATCAAAACAGATAGTTTTTGAACTTGCAGCAGGATGCAAAGTATTTCCAGTATGTAAGCACACTGATGAGTCAGAATACAGAGGAGGTGGTTGGCTGGATGCTTTCAAACAAGCTCTTGCTTTTCCCAAGAAATTAAAACCAGTATAATTTTTTTAATCAAGGAGTATAAACTAGTATAAGTTCAAAATTGTGGGATCAAAAATATTTGAAATTGTTCTTGGCAAAAAATAGCTACAAGCTCTTTATTTTTAAAATCTGAAGGTGACACTTCTGAGTTTTGTACCTAAGACTTTTGTTTTATATGCTCTCTGTTCATGTACTGTTTACATTAATGCAGCTCATTTGTAGGCAATGCAGACACTTTTAAAAATTGTAAGATTGTGGAGAAATTTGATGGCTGTGGACACTATTTAAACTTTCAGACCTAGAAGTGAGTCTGTATCATGAAATAAGCATAGCTCAATGATGTGAGTTTGTTTTCATGGGTTTTTTTAATCTTGATGAGGACTTGCCAGCTTTTAGTTCTACAGATAAAGGTGTTAGCACATCCATATCCCAAGAAGAAAAAGATCATGCATTTCCCAATAAGAAAATAAAAACACTCTATTCAAGAACAGAGAGGGAAGGTAGGTGAACTCGAGTAAAATGTTTAAAAATCCTAATAAGTAGTTCTAGAAACTCTGTGTAACATTTCTGAGCTAAGAGTAGCTCCTAAATATGCAAAGAGAAACTAAGAATTTAAATATGATGAAAAATAGCCAGGACTTGGTAGCAGAAAAAGTGAAGAGTGATTTATGCACCATATTAGTTTGCAAGTTGAGGGTCTGCAAAGCATACATCCCTTACAGACAAAAGAAATGTACATGCCTACAATTTTTTGGAAAAGAGCATTTGAAAGCAATTTTCAGCTTTTTTTAATATAGAAGGAAAAATAATTTTAATAAATCTCAGCTAAAAGACCCAGAAAGGCAGCAAGTTGTTTGTTCTTTGTAGATGTGTTAATGATGGGCATCTTTTAGAAGTCAGCATTAAAGGACAAAAGGACAAACACAATTATAGCCTGTTAGGCACTGAGACAAACTGAATTGCTTCAGAGATGTGAGGCCAGGATAAATTAACAACTACCAGATACCATCTTTGAAATACTGGAATCTAATATCTCTGACAATTGCTTTGAAAAAACTTTGCTGAGAGAAACCATAGCAAATTTCAGACAGTATGTAATTCTGTGCTTCTAGTTTGTATATCCTGCACATAGATTGTGGATAATTTCAATTTGACCTTCTGTTTTATATCAGGGAACAAAATCAATAAAATTACTGTGTTATTTAAAGTACCACTGAATGCTTCTGCATCCTCTGGAGATTTAGTTGCAACGTTTTAGTTTGTTCCCTTCTCAATCTTAATGCTCTAAAAGCTGCAAGCTGGTTCTGTCTCAGATTGCTGTCTCTTATGGCAACTAGGGGATAGGTTTAGTTGGTGAATTATGAAGTAATTTGATCAAGGGCTGGGAAGATACAATCTTGCCTCTCTTTTCTTTGCTTGTAATGTCAACACTGTGGTTTTTTAAAAAATAATAATTTGCACGTATACTATGAAATTCCAGCTTTGGCTCTGGCTTGTCCTAAATTGTTACCAGTTTGGGGTTGATCTGATGTGGGTTACTATCTGACAGCTCTTGTCCCTCTAAGAAACTAATTTCCAAATTACATATTACAAAAGTTTGATTGAAAGATAAACCTTGAACTAAGAAGAATAATAACTTATTGACATCAAAGAGAAAATGAGCTGGGGCTAGGCTGACAGTCTGAAGCACTGGTGTGTTCCCAAAATTAGTCTTGTGGATGCTGACCATTGTGTGTGCCTCATTACTGCTATTTCTAAAACTGTGGCCTTTTAGTACATTTAAAAAAAAATTGTGAATATTTTTTAAAAATGTGAAATACATTCAGACTTTTTTTTTTAAATTCAGATGTTTATGAAGCTCTTCCTCCTGCCAGCCACAATCCCTCAGCTTCGTTCTGCTCTCTGTTGGTGCACATGGATAAATTCTTTCTAGACCAAGTTGGAACCCATGAAAGGGGTTTTCTCCCCTACCTGTCAGTCATCCCTCAACTACAGGTTTGCTGCCTCTGAGGTGCAGGATGGTGCTGCAATACCACTTGATAGATTTCAGTACAGGGTGAAGCAGATCAGTCTACATCAATGCTGAGGCTTTAAGCATCTTAAACCTAACTTGCTTTGGTTTGCACTGAGATGAGCTTGCATGGTCATTCACTGTATTATCACAGACAGTAACTTGATAAATCACGAGCAAGTTTTAATGTCTTGACTGATACCTTCAGCCCACTCTCAAATGATGGGTTGTATTTTTTTTTCCATTCTTTCCAAGACTGGTTATGTGGAAAAAAAAAACAACAATACATGGATGCAGCAGGAAAATCTATCAACCCCCTTCTTTAAGACAAAAGTTGTTTGGTTGAGCAAACAGCAGCTGGCTGTGCCTGCTTTGTTTGGCAGTGTACCTCTACTGCCAAAACCCAGAAATGCACTGAAGTGGTGGTAGGATTCCTACAGTTGTTTGTTTTAAGAATCATTGAAGTCTGTTGCCATCATTTGATTTGAGACTTCTTAAGAGGCATTTCTCTTGAACGTTTAGATGAGTTTGTACATGTATCTGTGTTTCATTGTGTATTTAGTTTTTCCCACTTGGTGCCTTTTAGTCCAAGAATGTGCATTCAAGAAGATCATGGAAGATTGCTGGCTGGCTTAGAAGCCTGGTGAGGCCCTGCTGTGGAAAACCTGCATCCTCTAGATTCTTTTTAAATTGCACAGTGTTAAGTGATTTGTGATTCTAGTTTGAAAAGCCCTATCACTACCTTAGACTTCTTAAAAGTGAGACAAAGTAATTTTTCTTACTGCTGCCATGCTAGAGAGCTGCTGCATGAAATATGCTGCAGATTTAGCTCAGGACTCTATTAAAGCCCAACTTACACGAAGGCAACTGCATTGGGTCTCAGTACAGGAGCAGTTTGCTTGTGCTTGATTATAGGAGAGATAATATTTGTAAGTGATGCAGTAATAGCTAATTAAATCTTCTTTAAAGATCTCATATTACAGAAATTGTTAGCATTACCCTGGTGAGTATGTACAAACACATCAGTCTGATAATTCAGCTGTTGTCAGGAGGTTCTCTGCATTATCACATTACAGTCTGGGTGGCTCTGGCATGCAGAAACTTTTGATGATGAGCTCCTAAGTGTTTCTTGCTTTTTACTTGGTCAGAAGCAATAAGTGTGACTATTTGTTTGACTCCTAGGTTTTCAAACAGCCTGGTTTTTTATGGAATGTGTAGCAAGTTACTTCCTCAAAAGACTGCAGTATGAAGTGCAACAGCTAAAAGCCTGCACTGAGTGATGTAATGCAACAAAATTTGGAGCATAACCAAAACCAGGAAGGGATACCACTTAGATTCTACTGATTTCAAAAGAGTGGTGAAGCAGTAGTTAAATGCAGACTGCAATGTTCCAGACTCTCTTGCATAGTCTGGGCAAGGAGACTTTTGCATTCCAAAAACCTCTTCACCAAAGGAACAGAAGATTTTACAGATCACTTTATATAGCCTTGGCTTGCAATCATACCTGATCAATCTCTGTGAGGACAAAGTAACTTAAATAGTGTGTCTGGGGTTGTCTTCATGAAATACTTCTTTCATTATGAAGTAAAGAAAGTAGAGGTATTGTTCTAAAGAGATTTTTTTTAAATAGGAATTTTTAAAGGAGATTTGATTGAGAAAGGATATCAGTAGTGATACAGAACTGTCATGAAATACTTAGGAAATTGTAAAATCCTATTTTGCATGTGCTTACACAAAGCCAAGCATATTTTTTTGTCTTCCTCTTGTGTATTTCTATTCTGAGATTTAGGTTCAGGGGCAAATTAATGTCTCACGTGCATCCAAGCTCTTAAGCACTGTTCTGCCCTCTTCCTGTTATGCAATCAGTTTTCCCAGGAGTTTCAGTAACAGTGGGATAATGTGCTTTTACTCCCTGAACCTGGGTTAACTGTAACTCTTGGTGATAGCCTTCTGGGAGGTGTCTGTAGCATGATCTTGTATAGCTTCTCAGTATTTTTTTAACTTTCTCATCCAAGGCTAGAAGGATCTTTCTCATCCAAGAATAATTTTAGGGAGACCATATCGTATGGAGGAAATATTTTTCTCTAAAAGGATAGTGTAGGAGTAAAATACCATTTCAACTTGATGACTTTTGCAGGGAAAATTTTTTAAGCTGCATATCTGAAGGAAGAGAATCTATACTTTGATTATTATAACAATATTTGGCTCTAAGCAGCCAGACTGGCCAAGCCCTTTATCAGTGCTCAAGCATCCTAATGCTCTGTTCTGTAATGCTGTGGGGGTTTTCACCTGAGAATGAAAACCTCTGAAGTCCAACCTGTGTTTAAAAGGTAGTAAAATAGATTTTAAAAGACTATTTTGAATAGATTAAGAAGACTTTGAGTTTGTTTTAGTCCAAAGAATCCTACAGTTACCATAAGAACCAGTGTTGCAGCATTGCAGTCAGGTTTTCTTCCTGCCTTGATGCTGAGCTCCTACAAGCAGACATGAAATCAAGGAGAATGAGGTGGAAGGAGTTAGTTTTTATGACAACACATGGTGTTGCCAGTCTGATATGGTTGCCATCAGAAAGGTAATTCCCTCCAGATGCTATAAGAGGCTAAAAATTCAGACATATAAAAACATTGCATTAAATTAGCACGCGTCAAGTCTTGTGCACATCTCATCCTTTATCCCAAATAACTGTTTAGCTGCCCAAAGGATGAGAAGGAAGAAAATGGGCCCTTTCAAGGTTATGGCTTGTCATGCTTGGCTAATGCCATTCAGAAGAGCCTAAACACAAGAAAGCAAAATATGTGAAATGATGCATGGCTTCATGCTTCTGTAATTTTGAAAAAGAGCATATAGATATCCATTCCAGATAGCCCTTAAAGTATGTCAGGTATCTATAGCTTTGGATGTCTCACTTGAACACGAGGGAGTTAATGACTCGCATCTTTCCAAACAATTGAAGTGCTTTCTGAATAGTAGAGAAAACATTCCTTCCTCTGCTCAAGTAGTGATTCACATTCTGATTCACATTTGTTTGTTGTCACGGGGCAAACACCATTTGGCATGTTTGCTCTTGGGTCTTAATTACCCTGCAGCATTACTTCTCTCTTTATAGATCTTATTTCCTTTCCTTCTCTCAGCTGTAGGATGAAACAGCACCTAAATTAATCCAAAGATAACAGCCTGGTTCTTCCTTCCATCTTCCCTCCTCTCCCCAGCTGTATGCTTCTGCTTCTTCCCCTGTCACCCGCACCTGTGGGCCCTCCACTGAACTAGATTCAACTTGTTAAAGCAACAGAATTAATCCAGTGAAGAAAAGATGGGTTTAGTAATAGGTTTGTAATTCAAACTCGCTCATAAACGTCAGAACAAACACAAAGGAGTCAGAATGGCACCAGCAGCCTGGTAAAGGAGGGAAACCTGTGCAATATTTCTGTCAATAACAGCAAGATGTTAATTTTGCTCCAGCATAACTTCTGTTAAAACATTTGTTGCTTTGCATCCCTGAAAGGTCTCATCTGAGGAAGATGAATATGTGACTGAAGCACAGGAAAAGGTAGCAGAACATCCTTCAGGGTCTGAAGAGAAGAAAATGGCACCATTGCTTCTGGATGTCACTAGCCATGTAATCCATTGATTGTTCCTTCAATCCACCCTCTCAGTCTCTGGTTGTTTTGGTTGTCGTAGCCCGTGAGCCATTTTTAAATTTGCCCTGTTCTTCCTGCCTCTTGGCTCTTGTTTTTGTGCTGTGCTAGCGCATGAGCTGCTACAGATCCAAGAAATGGATCTCAGAAAAAGTGGGAATGAGATGAGTGGTGCTTATTTAGCAGAGTTATTGTTTACCCAAATCAATCCAACCCGTGGGCATGCGGAAGGCTGTCAGCATCTCCAAGAGTCAATTCTTACATGTTTTTTTTCATCTGCTTAGCTGTCTTGGCATTCCCTTCTGCTTATCACTAACTTTTGCCCCCTCATTTGTGGCTGACAACAGGTTCAAAGGATTAAACTGGAAAGCAGGCCATGGAAATGTTGTGGGCATAGTGGCTGGGATGGGAAGTCAGAGGTAGGGATGGGATCAGTTCAAAGGGTGCAAACACCCTGTTTGACAGCTTGTGTCAGTGGACCCAAGGGAGTGGCAGGACTAAATGGTAGCAGCAGGAGGTCTACAAAATGGCAGTAGCCAGGATTTCAGAAAGCTGGGGGGGAGAGGATTGTGTTCCAAGATGAGTTTGCCACACACAAAAATATTATTTACCCATATTCTCAGTTTGTGTACATTTCTGATGCTTTTATTTGAACTAAAATTTAAAACTGGAGATACAGTGAGTAATTTGTTGTTTAAAAATGCAATGAAACATTTAGACATAACATTTATGAAGAAGTCTAGGGTATGGTTAAAATAAGGTTATTTTCAGGACTTGGGCTTAGTGAAACACCGTGCATTGATTTGAAGTCCTGTGGACTGTTTTGAATGTTACCTGTGCCTTGCTGAAGAATTCCTAGCATGCTAGATCAGCTCTCATCAGGATGATCCACTTAGCATGGGTTTTGTTACCCAGTCAGTGTTCATTCCTCTCCCCTTTATGCCTCTCCCTGGTTTTCCTCCTTCTGTATGTACTTGAATGCAGCCCATTTCCCCAAATGTAGTTTTTCTATGGAAATGTACCATGGGTACTTATTATTTTTCCACCCCTGAACAACAGACTTGTTCCTCCTTGTGGTAATTCTCACTGTTGACCAATTTCACTTAGGTCTTATTTCTGCTCCATTATTTCCAGATTAAATATTACAAATTTTAATGGACTATCAATACAATAAGCAGTTTTCTAGAACAATCTTATCAAAAACACTGGTGGGAAACTAGCAATCTACTTCTGTCCAAAATAAACTGATATGCAAACCCAAAATTTCCCCACCATATCCTGCATATCTTCACAGAATAATACAAATATTTGAAATAAGAGATTTCTGTGGGTACTTTAAATGACTATACCTTCTCTTGCTCTCCCAGTTTGGTTTGGGGGTTTTTGTTTCCTTTTATGTCAAAACTGAAAGCTTTCCCTGATCTAGTCTAACTAGACCACACAGTCTAGTATGCATATGGCAGTATGCATGTTATAAGGACAGTGAAGAGTTGTGATCTAATAGAACTTATTAGAGAAATCTGGAGCAAAGCCATCTCTAGAGTAGACTGATTAGGAGCATGACAACTGGAAGCTGTTTCTTTCTCTCATCCTTCTCCACAGCATTTGAAAAAGAAATTGAACTAATATTCCTCATACCTCAAAGTTATGCCTTCAGGGAGCCATTATGTTCACAGAGGCTACATTTTTTTTTTCTAACCACATTGTTAATGCAAGAAAAAACATCTGCTTATAATGCTGAAAATGAGCAGAATTTGTCTTCTGAGGATATTGCAAGTGGTGGTGCAGTTCTGGAGAAATTATTTTGCTTTCAGTTATTCAAAACTTTAGAAGTTTCACCTTGATGGAACGATGATTGTAACAAAATATTTGTAGATTTTTTTAATAAATAGAAAACCTGATTGTTGGAGTACCTTCTCACTTGTCATCTTCCTCCTATAAACAGAAGTGCAACTTGTCAAACTGAAACCCTCTCTTCAAAGCCTGTTTTCTAGACTGCATTGTCCACCTGATAATTTTGGTTGTCTTTACAGTATTTGGAATGGTTTGTTTTTCACAAGCTGGGTTGTAACTTGTTGCCAATGGGTAGTGTTTGTAGTTTTGTAATATGAATGGAAATGAGAATAAAAAGGCTGTTTGCTTACCATCAGGTTTGTAGAAGTTTTGTCTCAAACCCATTTTGGCAGGATCGTTTAGTGATTTCATTCTGGTGTGCCAAATCTGTTAACTGCATATTGCCAAATAAATTCAGCTTTGACAATAAGTATCTGTTGACATAATGCATTGCAGCAGTTGTCTTTTGGTGAGTTTCAGTTATTTCTCTTTCCTTCTTGGGTTATAATATATGCACAAAATAAACTGGATTACTCTGTCTCCATATATTGATAATTTTAGTTACTGCCTCTCTCCAGATGCTCAATGAAAGGCCTTTTCCCACAAGTTTAGCTTAACCCATAGGGGAGATGAGCTCTGTGTATTATCCTATTGACTCAGTCCATACACAGAGCTCCATAAAAAATGACCAACCTGAAATTCTGTCTGTCTTGCAATGGCTACATCCTATTTCTGAAGGTCTGAAACAACCAACCAACCAACCAAAAAAAGTTTGTTCAGGTACTAGCTGATGATTTTTGGATTTTGTTTGGATAACTACTCACACCCAATCTTCAAAACTGAAAGCCAGCTATTAATGTGTGTTCAAGAGACAAAGCTGTTGCCAGGATGAGAAAATTCCTTTGAAAAGATGAAAAGCAAAACTGCAATGACCAATTTTGAAACAGTATGCACATTATCTTCTCTGACTTTCACTTTGTGTATCTGGGAGGGGGTAATTAATGAGGTGTTTCTGCAAGTATTTATTGTACATGGAAAACTTGGTGGTAGTTGATGGCAACCAACACAGCTTCACCAAGGGAAATAATACCTCACCAACTTGGTGGCCTTTTATGATGGTGTCACAGCATTGATGGACAAGGGGAGAGCAATTGATGTCATCTACCTGGACTTGTGAAAAGCATTTGATGACATCCTGGTTACTAAAGGGGAAAGATGGATTTGATGGATGGACCACTTGGTGGGTAAGGAATTGGCTGGGTGGTTTCAATAAAAGGTCAATGGCTTGATATCCAAATGGAGACCAGTGACAAGCTGAGTCCCTCAAGGGTCAGTTCTGGGACTGTGCTGCTTAACATTTTTGTTGGAGACATGGGCAGTGGAATGTGTGAGTGCACCCTCAGCAAGCTTGCTGACAAGAGCAAGCTGAGCAGTGTGGTTGACACTCTGGAGGGAAGGCATGCCACCCAGAGGGACCTTAACAGGCTTGAAAGGGGGGCCCGTGCCAACTCCATGAAGTGCAGTAAGTGCAGGGTCCTGCACCTGGGCCAAGGCAACACCAAACAGAAATAGAGGCTAGGCAGAGAATGGATGGAGAGCAGCCCTGAGGAGGACTTGGGGGTGTTGGCTGATGAGCAGCTCAATGTAAGCTGGGAATGGGTGCTTGCAGCCCAGAAAGCCAACCATGTCCTGGGCTGCATCAGAAGCAGCATGGCCAGCAGGTGAAGGGATGGGATTCTCCCCACCTGGAGTACTTTGTCCAGCTTTGGCATCCCCAACACAGGAAGGACGTGGAGCTGTTGGAGTGAGTCCAAAGGAGGATGGAGTGATCAGAGGGCTTGGAGCATCTCTGGTGTGAAGACAGAGTGAGAGAGCTGGGCTTGTTCTGCCTGGAGAAAGCTTTGGGGAGACCTTATTAAGCAGCATTCATACAAGAAAGCTGTGGAGGGACTTTTCCCAAGGGTGTGTAGTGATAGGACAAGGGGCAATGGTTTTAAGGCTAGATTTAGGTTAGACATTAGGAAGAAATTATTTACTTTTAGGGTCATGAGACTCTGGCAGAGGTTGCCCAGGAAGGTTTGTGGCTGCTCCATCCTTGCAAAAATGGTCTTGAGCAACCTAGTCTAGTGAGAGGTATCTCTGCCTCTGCAGGGGGGTTGGATCGTGATGATCTTTAAGGTCTGTCCTGTCCCTTCTATGATTCTGGGTGATCTGTAAATTTAAGAGATACTCTTCATCAGAGAGGTTCTCTAAAGTGAACTGGGGTGATTCAAAACATACCCTGGCTTCTTGACAGAGCCTAGAGTAATTCTTGCAGGAGATGTCCTTGCACCACATTGCCTAATGAACTCG
The DNA here is from genome assembly GCA_038090715.1 of Florisuga fusca. NCBI lineage: Eukaryota > Metazoa > Chordata > Aves > Apodiformes > Trochilidae > Florisuga > Florisuga fusca. Next base: position 4,989,284 of record JAAWXA010000040.1, on the reverse strand, counting down.
ATTGTGTTTGATTTCCAGGTGCCAAATATAAATAAATATTCTATAGTCATGGACCAGATGGCAAATGGATTCTTTAGATACCCAATACAATAATGGATCTGGTATCTGGTCAGATGGAGCTGTTATGTTGTTGATTATCCTTTTGGGATTTGTGGGGAAATGGAAGCACTTGAGGTCATTGGAAAATTTTAAGTGTTGGGGTGGAAAGAGAACGCTTAGGGTGGAAATACAAATCTATTTGTTCATGTTTGAAAAAGATGGGTAGACGTTTTTGCAGTGAAAGATGTCAGTTTTATGACCAAAATTATTCACAAAACTGCATTAATTCTCCTGAGCTACTTAACACAATTATATTTTTTCCCCCAAAAGATGTGAAATTTATTTTGTTGACTCTTTTAACTTTGAAATAGCTTGCAAAAAAGATGAAATGACATGCTAGCAAATTAGAGTTGCCTCTTCTGTATAATCTTGAAGTGGAGTAATATTAAAATCATGATGCTGTGAATATTAAAAATGTGATATTAAAAGCACAAGCACTGGTTCAGCAGATGCAGTTTCTTGATTGTGTTAAGCTGATCTTCAGCAGTTGCTAAAGAAAGGGATGTCTTGGTTGTACTAGGACTTGTGCAGATGTGACCAGCTGAGTCAAATTCCTAATCTGCCTGGAAATTCTCTTGTGTGGAGGATTAATCTGCAGCTGGATTAGGAACCACCACATCTGTCTAGCTGAGAACACAACCCACAAGCACTTTCATCAGCAGCTACAGCTGGGAACACAAGGTTCCAAAAATGTGGAAGGATCAGGATGGTCCCTGTGACCAAAAGTGCAGATCTTTGTCTTCTCAGGTTGTAAATCTGCACCTTAAGAAATGTTTTGTTAGCATGCTGATGGTCTCAGGCTCAGTTGCTTGCATACTGTTTGAAGAGAAAAACAAAGGTCCAAAAGCTCATTGCTTTAAACATACTGGAGCGTGCAGTAACAGAACATTCTGAAAGTAAGTTTAATAACTGGATAAATTTGACTGTTTTAGAGCAGAAAACCCAGTAAATGTGTTCTGTACTTTGTGAGCTAAAAAAAGGCTCTCTAGTCCATAAGAGCTTTTACACGGCTGTGTTTGTACTACTTGAATTTCACTCAATTTTTGGTTTGTAACCCATTGGTTTCTAAGATAATAGGAATTTGAGATGTCTATAACACAGTAGCTGAAATATGGTGGATTGAGCTCATTTTCATTTCAGTCTTCCATGGGTTTTTAAAGTCAGATCCTGTCTAAAGATCTAATTTATTTCTAGATTCTTCCTTTCCATTTCAGCTGATTTTTCAGGTTTGTTTTGAAGCAGTTACATTAAAGCAGGCCTGGGGAGAGAGGTAGTGAAATGCTGACTTTGGTGTCACCACTCCAAAACCTATAATATTTCCTGGTTTATATGTTTTCAAGTTATTTTTTTTTAATTGCATTACTTTCTGTTGCTCATTCCTTAGGAAAGAGCTGCGTTGGCTAGATGGCACTGTTCTCAGGACTGACATGCTGTGCTAAATAATTGAGATTACTGACTATTTGCTCCATCAAGCATGTGGTATGTTTTGGGGCAGACCAGTATGCATGCTGCTGTGTGGCTGATTTAGAAAGTGGACTAAGAACACTGAAAGAATTTGCCCTTTTCTTTCTTAAGTCCTTGCATATGTGCAATGAACTTTCATAGTTTCAGTGTACAAAACCACTGTCTTGTCCTGTTGTATGTCAGTATTTTTCACTTGGGATTACTACAGACATTTCTTTAATGTTAAGCCTCCAACTGGTAAATCATCTTTTATTTAATAATACTTTTTTCTCAAGGGGCTGAAGAATAAAAAACGATCTTCTGGGTCTCAAGTAGATTATAAAGTTGTGATAGTGATTATTTTATTTTCATGAATGTAATTGTGAAATAAATTTTTCCCTCAGAACTCTAGTATATTTTTCCCCGTAGCAGTTTCTCTTAAAGTTGATTTATTTTTTCCTTATTTATGAGACACTTCCAGTCAAAAGTTTCGTCTGGGCCATGTTCATCTACAATCTTCCAATCTTCATTGCTATCAGCTGCCATCCTCCACATCCTGCAGGTCACACTTCAGGTAGCACATTTTAGATAATATCTAACACACAAACTCCAGCCTGTGTTTAGAGAGGAGCATGAATTCAGTAATTACACATTTAGTTTTAGCCTCTAGTGAGCATCTTCACTAGGAACACCAGTAATGAAAGGAACTACCTAGCAGGAAGATCAACACTGAGCATTTTTCAGAGATTAAATACATTTATAATAATATACATTTATAATGTATAAGTGGCTGCTGTCTGAAGAGTGTCCTCTGCAGAGGGCAGGAGTTTTGTTTCCAGAGATCTTTTGGTTGTTGACTGGTGCAATGCTTTTGATTCTTATGCTGAACGTGCCAAGAAAATGATGCTAAATTCTGACACTGTACCTCAGTTTTAAAAGGATGTCCTGCTTAAGGGGATATTTAGCTTTATGGTTTATCTGTGGAGATCTGAATTCAGGAAAAGACTTTAAGGACTGGAACAGCGAAAATGAGAGGAGATGAATATACTAGGGCTGGGAAGGGGAAGCTGAGACTGGAGAATTTTTTTAGCTCAGGCACTGTTTTTCATTTTTAACTAGGAAACTTTCTGTAAAACTTCATGTTTGTTTGTTCTTGTTTTGGAGCAGAACAGGGATTCAGGATCTTAAAGACATAAAAGGAAGATGTTTCTAAGCTTTGTGCAGAGATTTTCTTGCTTATTCAGGAGACAGGGGTGTTCTTGGCTCCAGGCATTTCCTTCCAGGGACTCATTAAAATGAAATGTACAAGTAGTACCAGATCCTTTTTATTCAGCTACCTTATTCACAAAATAGAAAGCTGCAGTGATAAGAAAGAAACTGTAAGTGTCCCTCAAGAGCACCTCAACAGTTGTTCCTCAGAGCATTTCTTATTTGATATCAAGGCTTTCTTCAACAGAAGGGAAGAGGCAGCACTACAAAGAGCAGTTTGTGTGTCTATAGATAGGAACACTGGCATTTGCAGTAGATTTTACATTGTTTTATGTTTAAAATTGAGAACTTCATAATCTTTCCTTAATATGTTTCATTTAATGACTTTTATTGTGTCATACAGTAACTTCAAATCATAGAAAGTGTCTTTTTTTTAAGATTTGGTGCCATAAAGTATATCACAAAATGCTATACAATATTCCAGTGTAAAAGATCCAGTATCTCACATATTACTCTGTTCTACTGAGAAGAGTGTAGCATTCTAACTTTGATGTTACAGTTTTTCGCCAGGGGCAGGGAAATTCTCCTTGGACATGAGTTACAGAGGAGGAAAACTAGATAAAACTGAGCTATAGTAATGAAGTCACTTAAGACCCTCAGGAGGTACTTACCTTGTTTAAAACAAAAAGGACAAGGAAAAAAGATAACTAAAACCACATAGAGTGTTGGAAACAAAAATGAAGATTGTCCATGATCTAATGATGGAAATAGCCAATGAAATGTTAATAAGTACTGGTCTGAAGACAGCTGAAAAAGTAATTTGATGTGTAATCTTTCTCACTTGTCTACAAGAAACCATGGGACTCCTCCAGCTGGGGATAACCTATAACTTCTATTCTTGGAAGCTAATGTCTTAGTGTTCTAACTTTCAAGTAACTTAGACAGCTTCATAGTAGCCTTTGAAATATCCAAGCTGTGTATTTGTCTGTAATTAAAATCTTCTGACCCATTATGAGTAGTAGGAAAGTTACTCTGCAGCTTTTATCATCTGAGATGAGGAGAGGCATACATGTGAAAGCCAAGTTTGTAACTGCACAAATCCCTTCTGAGTAATATGCAGGCTGGGAAGGTGGAAAGTTAGATGCTCTGGTACACACAGCAGGTATTCTGTGCTCTATGTAAAGAAATATACCATATGTATGTACATGGAGGAATATATTTCTGGACCACACATAGCAGTAAAAAGCTGGTGTACATGGCCCATTACTGTGTTAGGAAGGGCCTGACAGGACCACGTGGTCATTGAGATTTTAAATCAGAAATTTTATAACAGCATGTGCAAATCCAAATTACTGAAGACTGAGACTTTGAGGTAGAAAAACCCTAAAACTTTGGGAAACAGTTACCTAGAAAACTCAGGATAGCTTGCACGTGGCTTGATTCTCATATATGGAAATATAAATCAATGAAGTGCTAACACAGGTAATCTCTAAATTGCATATAGCAGGTCTTTAAATATAACAACCTGTAGAAAAAACAAATGAATAAAGGCAGCTCATCTGAGTAGCCTGAATAAAAAGGAGCATTTCTAGGTGAAACCCTTGATAATTGTATTTTCAGTAAAAGTAACTTTTTTTTTAAGGCCAGAATTGCACTGGTCAAGGAGTGATATTTGTACAGTGAGACATTTGTTATGTTAAACAGAGAAATTAATATATACAGATTTTTATTTTGAAGCATTTAAGATTTTATACATAGTGAATTTGAGAGAACCTCATGAAAGCCAGAAGGAAAAACTGTTCTTAATCTCTTTTTATTTTCCTTCCTTGAATTAGTTGGTTGGAGTTTAATTAAGTTTAAGTGGATACACTCTATTTGCAAAGGAAATTTTGAAAAGATACTACCTATTCATTGTTTGTGTCCTGTTTCAGAAGAATGTGCAATACCAAACCTCAGTAAAAACTGTCTAGTTATAGGAAGATAACCATTATTCTTGTGATAATCTGTATCAGTACTGGCTATTATAAAGAATTTTTAGTCATCCCTTCCTTGTTTTACTTCATGTTTCTTCTCTTTTATAATTTTTAAGTGACATTTTTTTCCTTAGAGCTCCAAAATGTCATCAAATAGACTGATCAGCTCAACACTCCTTGTGTTATGACATGCTGTTCATAAGCCTTAAGTGGAAGGTAAATATTAGTGTGGTAAAAGAAATGTCATACACATTGAGCTTTGAAAAGGCAGTGGAGTGCTGTGGTTCACTGCTTGTAATACAAACTGATCCTTGGAAAGGGGTGTTTTTTAAAAAGGAAATTGCAATTAAGAAAATTGCACGTTCCATAATTACTGCTATTTCAGAATGCTCTACAGTAACATGGTGTTCTAATGTCCTGCTTTTCCTAGGGATAGAATAGGCATGGGCTGTAAGAGGCATCTTTTAAAAAATGGTTTTCTCCTATAGGAATTCTGCCCATTGATCCTGCAGGTGAAAGGGAAACTTTGCTGGTTATGTAAATAAGGAAGGGAAGGTGCAATATTTCAAATACAACACTTGGTAAAATTCCCTGTCTGAGACCCACAGAATCTGGAGCAAGTGATAACTATAAATGGAGTGAGAAGTGAAGTGGAGCACCTAAAGATCACTGTCTCTCCTTCCTGTGCCTGATTAAAGCCTGTGGAAGAACGAAGGACCTCACTCCTTCCCCACTGGGTGGTCCATTTAGATTACCTCATTTAGGAGGCCTTCAAAACAAAAAAAACCCAATACTCTAAACTAGGATGGGAACCAGATACAAGTAGAGATGTAACTAGTTAACTTTTCTGTGTAAATAAAACCTTAGCATTACTAAGGAGTATGCAGAGCAATAAGGAGTTTCTTAAAGGTAAGGTGTATATTTGTAGCAGGAAACAAAAAAAAAAACCTAAGCAGCCTTTATTAGGGTTGGTTTTGTTGGTTTTTAGACATACACTGCAGTTCTGGCCATAACAAATAGACCTTGTAGCTATTGTATAATAATTCTTCTGTGCCACATACTTCAGCCACTGACTGTGCTGGTGTTGCCCTTTGTAACAAATACCTCATGGGAAAATGGATCATCCATCTGGCCAAGTACAGAGCTTGAGTGTTTAGTCCCAGGGTGAGTGTAGGCTGTAACTTCCCATCTCCTGGGTCTCTCTGTTGCACTGTCAGAGTGTATATTGATGTGGAATGTGAATTCTGCATCTGGGTAGACTCAACATTTGTAGGTCATGGTGTTTTAATCTCTGCACAACCAAACTAGACTTACATATTGTCTACTTTAAGTAACAGATTTTAAAGATCTTTAGCATCTGTTTTATTGAATAATTTTCAAACCTTTTCCTAATTTTCAATAATGGAAGTTTCTTAAGGATTCTGATGTTTTGTCTCTAATATGGGCTTTTTAAGATGAAGAATTCTTCAGCTGGCAAGTTGCTGCACAGAAGAACATTTTGAGAATATCTATGAACTGATAGCTCCTAATGGCTTCTGAAATGCTGTATCTTAATTTGGTCTGGAAATCTGAGTAGTTATCAAATGCTGTTTGTTTGTCCTTAGGGATAATATTAATGAGTCTTTTAAATTATTAAAGACGATGATGAGCCAGATTTCTCTGAATATCTAAAATCTACCTACTAGTAGGTATTTTTTATGACTTGGTGGCGATTTTCCCTTCTGAAAAAGGGTGGTAGATTGATAGAGATACTTTGTATGAAAACGTGATGGTAAAGATTTGCCATTTTGTGCATTTATTTCTAAAGCTGAGTTTGTTTGATAGTCTCATGCTGTGGGGTACCCAGCATGGATAGTTATTACTGGGAAGTGGATTGAGTCTTGTACCTCTCTTACTCTTCTTACAAATCCATGGGATTGGTTTTTTAACACTGATATGATCTGAAGGGTATTCCAGTAAAAGCAAAACTATTTTATTCAGTATTTCTTTATCAATGTATTGTAATTTCTGTCACTGTTTTACCATACAAAAATGTGCTGCTAGGCAAAGCTAAAGCAGTGAGGCAGAAGTGAGTCCTAGATTTCAGCATGGCTGCTGTAGTATCCCAGATATTATTTAAAAACAGTTTCAAAGTATTCTTGCCAGCCACAAGGCAGAGAGAGCAGACATTATTCTGACTAAACTCATAATCCCTGAAGTTTAAATCTGCTCTTAAAGATCTATTGAGACAGAATTTCATTATTAAGTATCCCATTAAGATAATGTATTACTCATATATGTTGGATAACTTTTCTGCTAATGTACAGATTTAAAATGTTTTATGAAAGGAAATCAATACCTTAAAATGAAACCCAGACCTCTGAATGCCAAGACGTGGCTCGTGCAGGATGATTAATGGCTCTTGGACTTTTACCTCTACTTGTGCCTATCTAAATCTGGAGTGCCACAGCTCTCCACCCTACTGCCATGTTCCCACTCCACTTGGCTCCTCGTGGTGGCACTTTGGTGGTTTCCAGGTCAGTCAGTCCCTGAACATGCTCTCCAGTTGGTCGTGCAAGCAGCTCTGCAGGTATTCAGGAAGGGGCAGGAGCTCAGAAGCCAGGGAGATGGGTAGGGCTGTGCCAGCCCAGATTTAGATTGATTTAAGATGATGTAGATACACACCCTGTGGAAACATCACTCATTTGGAAGATATTGCCTTCAAGTTTCTGCTGAGCTTGGAAGTTTCTCACTGAAATGGATTTTAGATTAAGCAGAGAGTTTGCAAAACAAAAGGAGAGAGAAAAATTGTAGCATGAGTCATAAGCATGAGACCTTCCTCCATGGTAAATTAGAACTGCTGAAATCCTGGGGATTAGTTAACAGAATAACTGTAGTTTCCAGCATGTAGTCAGCTACTGGGTCCATTGTACTTCCAATTTGTTGCAATAAAAGAACTTATGTAGTCATCAAATTTAATATGAAACTCCATAGTTTAGGACCACTTTTTTGAACAGCATAGCTTAGATGATGTGCTATGTCAAATATGTTTTATATATTCAGTGTGTAATAATAACAGTAAAAATGTGAAATGTGGAGTGTGGAACTGTCACAGCTACAGTTAAAATCAGAATCTGGAGAAAAACTGCTTTTTAGCTGACTGTTGAAGTATATTCCTGTGAAGGTCTGTGGCAGTTGGCCACCCAGACTTTCTCAGAAGCAGGGAATGGATGTGTCAGCCTTCCAAGCCAACCTTCTGAACCTTCTGAACTGGCTTTTGAGGATTGGAAAGGGTTATCCTACAGGTTGGTTCCCAGGCAGCTAGCTGTCCCCATCATCCTGCCTGCTGGACTGCAGCAGTTGTTGGAGGCTTGGAAACACCTTCCATTCATGGGAGTTTTTTGCCTCCTGGTCTGTACCAGCATCAGATGACAGATTAGCTCTTCTGAACTCATCAAGGAGGCAGTTTGGCATCCCTGAGAACATACTTGCAAAAAATAAAGCATATTGCCTTCAAAAGCAATATACTGAATTCCACACCTATCTCCATCCTCTTCCAAAACCACTTTTTAATCTAAATTGATATATTTTCTTGAGCTCTGATGTTTAAACACATTGATATTTCTTTTTATGAATTTTCTGAATAAGGCCACTCAGCAATGACATAATGCACAGAAGATATTTTTCTCTTTGTACATTTTAGAGGAGAATGTAGCCAAACTTGGGAGCTGAAGTTCAGAAATGTTTGGGGTTTTTTTGCAGAGAGCAGTAAAACATTAGTTAGGGCAAGTTTACTTGGTACTGTGATATCAAATAGTACTTTGATATCAAATAGTATATTTGCACTGTCAAGTTAAATATATTTAAATTTTCTCTGGAGCTGAGAATTTAGTGATTTGTGGAATTCTTAAAAGCTATCATCTTGATATTTAGCCATTTAAATAGTTCTACTCTAAATCTGCTCCCTACTCATGACTTGCCATATCCTTGATTTTAGTTTTATGTGAGTCTTTCCCATCTTTAGTTTCTTTAGTTTATCTTGTGTGGAGAACAGAAAGCAAACCAAAGGTAGGATTACAGCTATGGTGGCAGGGCAGCTGGGGAAGGGATGACTTCCCATCCTGGCCTGGCCATTCATTTCCACTTCTGCTGTCTCCTGTGCTGTGCCAGCACACATCTTTGTGCAGCCATCTGGTGAACCAGAGCAGGGAAGTGATTCAGCTGGAGAAGGAAAACCCTGCCAAAAAAGAGCAATTGTCAGCATAGAAGTGATGTTTTTTGGGGTGGTTCGGCTGGCATAGGAACAAACAGCTGGGAGAGAAAAGGTAGGAGTTACGTTTGTTGTGCTGGTGCAAAAATGATAATTGAGCCACAGTCTGACAGCTAAGGTGTTGCCTAAAAATAAGTGATATGTAAATTCAGGGCAGGAAAAAAAAACCAGACAAGCATAAACAGGTTTCTTTATAAATGGTTGCCATTTCTTATTGCATTTTCTTGTTTGCTTCAATTCCTTGTGTTGATTTAGCCCAGGTCAGTTACTAAGTTAAATGAAATCAATAAAGTGATTTTGAGTAAAGAAAGCATTCCCATGCTGGTGAGGCTCAGGCCAACTACTTGATTTCTGAAGTTACTGCAGCAAGGTTTTCTAATGTGATTTCTCTAAGCCAGCAGGTTTGCAGGTTGCAGCCTCTTTCAGGAGCACTCCAGGAGTTGGTGTTTGAAATCTGGGACTGTCAGGCCTGGGCTGAGCACTGTGCAGCTCTTGCATCCCAGGGACAGCCAGATGAACCATACCAGCAGGTTTTCAGTGTCTCTATTTCTGAGCACATTGTTCCATTGATTCAGCTTGGGGTCCAGCAGGGCAAATGAGCAGGAAAATGATCACTTGTGGTTCAGGTATTCACTTTCCCACTTATTTTTTATTTAATGCTAGAGACAAAACTTGCAACCACACAGTTGGTCTGTACTGCTGTGTGGCTTGCAGATAATAGTGATACAGTTGAGACAGATGCAGCTCTGTCAAAAAGAAGTTCTGTTTGCCCTTCTCACCCCATCTGGTGCTACCACCCCAGGTCATGGTCATCAGATTTAACTCGCTCGGCAGAACATGAACCTGGCAAAAATAGACAGTTTTCTGCTGTGTGAGTTAATGGTCACAGAAGCAGCAGCAGAATGATGTGTTGGACAGCAAAAGCAGGGAAAGGAATGAATCTTCCAGCTCTGTAACAACAACACTGCCCAGATCCAGCAGGAATGGTGCAGGTAGGGCAGCAAATGGCATTGCTTATACCCCTATCACTGTGGACCTGTAAGGTACCTACCTACTCATCTTGTGTTGCAAAGGCTGTTTTCTGTGCTGTGTCACCTGTGACACTGAAACCAACAAAGATTCTGACAGCAGTCCTAAAGTTAATGGAAATAAGCAGTTTAATTAATGGCCATTTTTTTTTTTAAAGTGTTATTAGAAAATACATTACACTAAGGAGGAACCCAGTTAAGGTTGCAGTCAACTTCTCTGAAGCAAGCCAAGATAAATACTGTTATGTTAGCAAACTCAGATCCAGAAAAACTGGTGAAACCCAAAACACAGATGCTCCATTTAAGTTTCTGTTCAATAGCTGAATCTAGTAAGAAGAGATCATGCAGTGTTTCTTTTACCTTCATTGTGCATGTCAGAGGATTCAGTTCACTGTTCAAGTAGGTATAGGAGAGGAGGAAGGTTCCTTATAGGTACTGGCATCTGCTTGAAGGGAGAGCAAGGTAACTTCTGCGTTGCAGACCTGCCCTCTGGGAGGGGGGAGGTTGGGTAGGGTGCCCCTCAGTCTGGGTGGTGAAGGCCCTTTGGTTCACAGGGTTTCCAAGGCACTCTTGGATTAAATGATTAATGTCCAAATTGCTGCACAGTAGGTGATGCTCTCACCGTGTGATAAAACAGATCAAGAAAGTGGGTCTGGCTTAAAATATCTGTAAAATCAACGAGAGGATATTCGTGACAGATTTCTCCATTTTCTGGCATCTTTCACTATTCTGTGCTGCAGGAGTGGCCTTCGTGCATCTGCCTCTCCATGCTTACAGCCATGTTATTGGTGCTCAGACCTCAGCCCAGGAACTCCTGCTGTGATTTCAAATGAGGAGAGTGTAATTCCCATTTGTCTTCCTCCTCCTTGTTTCTCCCTGTCACATTTTACCCAAGAAGTACATGGTGCATAGCCAGGCTGAAACAGAACTTTAAGCCAGTACATACTTCATAATTCAAAGAGGAAAAACTAATTTCCCTTTATCTTACAAAACTGAAGGACTTTTTGTTAACAGGAGGAAAGACCCTAATGCATGTTCCAGTTACTTTCTAGAGTTGGTTTTATGGTGAAGAATGAACCTTTAGTTTGATTGTAATTTCTAAAACTCACAAATAAATGTTTGTGATGGGTGATGAAATACAGATTCCTGGTGCTTTTGGTTAAGTGGCCTTGGCACTGTGCTCCTAAGGTCTGTTTTTCTGGGGAGCATGTTGTGATAGCATCAGCTGTCGTGGCTTCTGTCTTTTGCTGTTCTCTAACACAGATGTGAGCTTCATTACTTGCAAGGCTTGTTGCATCCAACAATTTTCCATTGTTTTTTATGATGTTAGTTTCCTACAAAAGAGGTTCTTGGACTGCAGCCAGCACAAATCGATTAAATAGCTTCTTATAAATTCAAAACTTGAGTATGTGAAGCCATTTGTGTGAAACCAGGCAGTCTACATGAAACCAAGTGGCCTGTTAAAGCATTTTAAAAAGAAAAGTTTAGGAAACAATCCTATCTGGGTCAAGTGCCCTCTCAACCATTTGGCATGGAGGAAAATGCTGACAATTGTCATGCTTTTATTCAGTGATACCTTCTGGAGGAAAAAAGAACTTCAGCTCAATATGGATATACAGAGTTTTAACTCTTAACTGCTGTCTTCCTCAAAGATTGGGAATAAGCAGTTTGCTTCCCTTACATAGGGGAAAATCACCTCCAAATTTCTTAAATTACAAGGAGAAATTACAGTTACCTCCATATCTGTTTCTAAATATTTTTACTTGCTAAGTAGTTATTTTCACAACGATGCATGCTTTCCTGTCTGCATAAATTTTGTGTAATGCTCAAAACTGTGGAAACAGGTCTGAGCCTAAAAGAAAATAATGAAAATTACTCTTCCAGCCATTCTTCTCAGCACCCAGCAAGTTAATACATGTATCTGAAAAAGATGAAGTGATGGGAGACTGCATGAAATCAGTCAATCAGAGCTGATAAGCTGCAGCAATACAAAAATATTGTTATTTTAAATAAATGCTTAAAATAAATTCCTCTCAGTTAATGCTGGACGATTTGAAAAGCTTAAAAGAAAAAAGCATGAGGAATTTTAACCAGCTCATTTGGGAGAAAAACGACCTGCAGGTGGGGTTTGAGAGAATAATAGGTGGCAGATTACAGTGGGGAAATTGTGGCAGAGCAGCAGTTCACATTTTTGATACATTTATGCAGAGTGGGAGCAGAGATGTGAACAATTCCCCACTGCAAAGGTTGCTGAGCACCAGCACAATACACTCATTTTGTTTCTACTGACTGCTAATGTAGTGTAGCTGTTCAGAGCAGTATTAAGTTTATGAAGTCAAACAATGAGAAGTTTTAACACGTCTAAAGTGCTACATAGTGTGCAAATATCAACGGGTTTTCTCCAATTTATGTGCATATTTTCAACTACAGTTATATGTGGAAAACCTAGTGCTTCTTCCAGCTTTGTCCTGCTTGGTTCTAGGGCAAATTCCCCTTCCCTAGTTCCAAGCATCCTGAAATGTATTTAGTAAATGATGGGTTTTATCAACACTTTCTATGGTCTGCTACAAAGGAAAAAATGGACATTATTTTTCAAACCCATATAACTGTCAAAGTAGAGGGGCTTTATGAAGGTGGCAAAAAATTTTACAGGCACAAAAATTCTATTTTAAAGTGAAATCCTTACCAGGAAATCTCAATTGTGATATAATAGCTCTGGAAAAAATTATTTCCCCCCTTCTCCTCTCTCTTGCTCTTGGGAAAATCTGAAATATACTTGCTGAGAGTTAACAAAAAAATTGAGATTGCTTGGACAGACAACAAGAGTTATAAAATACTTTTAGGAATGACACCTGCAGGTATTTTTTAATGAAATAATGGGAACCAACATTTTTAATGCAGCTTACATTTATGAGCATATTTTTGATTTGAAGAAATTCACTCTAAAATTATTGTGTGGGATTCTACAGCCCAGGGATACAATAGAGGGGAATACATCCCATGCATCTCTCCTGTGGGATGGTTTGTTTGTTTTTATAGTTGGCTTTGGCATCTGAGATACTGGAGATTCAAAGTGGGGGCAGTTCCTTCCAAAATGTTAATAGAACACAGTTTGTAGCAGCAAATGAACAATATGAATCACTAGAACACCAAGCCTCTTGCCCTTACACTTGACCCTCTGCAGAAGCTTACAAAAGAGAGGAAAACTAAATATCAATGTGCAGAGCCTGCCGTGAGTATATTTTTGAAACATTTTCTTAATACAAGATGTTTACCCTAGGAGGACTGTACTGGAAGTGACCTTACCTGACCTCAGCTGGAATTCATTAAATATTCTTGCTACAAAACAAGATGCAACAAGCTGTTTCCTACTGGACCACCAGTGTACAATCAGGTCGTAGTAAGCTGAGAAAAGCAACTTTGTCAGGTTGTTCCATGTCATTTTGGTGCAGGCAATGGTGACCTTGGGGCATTCCAAGTCTATGGGGAGCCAGTTTGTAGAATCTGACCAGTGTATTAGATGAAAATGCATTTTCCAGTGTTTTCTGAATAGCTTGTACTTTTGGAAGTGAATGATTAAGAACCCAGTTGGGTTGTAATACAGGGAAATAAAAGTCACAGATACTATACTTGAAACTTTATAACTAGTTATCCTTCTTCATCCACCCATTGTCCATTTATTTCCAATCTGTTTTACTGCCATTTATTTCCTTCCTTGTTAAATAAGAATACAGTTAGAATACAAAGTCTCCTCAGTGTACTGCCCTGAGCATGGTTATTTCTTTATGAATGGGGAAGAAAGTTACAAAACACAGTGAAGTGCTCATTTGAGGGGAAATCAGAGCACACAAATTACTTCAGATCTGTAAAGCATGAAGGCACAGAAAAATTATTGGAATTCTACTACAAAACTTAAAGGATTTTTCCCTATTCTAAATTTTCTTTCAGTAGTGCTTGGACTGTTCTGTTGCTTGCAAATACATAGCATCACACTAAGCCTTCCTTTGTTTTCTCTGTGTGTTTTCCACTGAAAAACATGCTCCAGCTTTAAACATGCCCCTCTGTTCTCATTACTCTAAAATTCTTTCACCTTCCTCTGAAAAGTATCTAAGTGTGACATAGAGTCTAACTCAAAAAGAACACAAAAGAAGGTGGGATGGAGAGCTGGAGGTACGGAGCAGAATCCACTCAGAATGATCACATACAGCAGGATTCTTAAAACTGGAAAGTAAGTTGAAGGAAGCCTGTAAAAGAATCACAAACCAAATGGCAGGGGAAGAAATAAATAGAGGTGATACAAAGGAAGTTGATCTGTTCCTGCCCTTCCCCTCCCTCCCCCCAAGAACCTGGCAGCTCAAACCAAAGGCACAAAGGTACATCAGACAAAGCTGTTCAGCTGTGGAATGTCCTTCCACAGGATGTTGTGGATATGAAATTATAAATGGGTTGAAAAGGTGATTGGATGAATATACGAAGGAAAATTGCATGAAAGGCTATCAAGTACAAAGATACCATTTCTTCTCAGGAAGTCTCTAAACTGCAAATTGCTGGAGATTGGAAAAGGGCTTGGAGAAGTTGTTGCTGTTGATGCCTTTATGCTCTGGGCTGCTGCCAGAAGCAGACTAATGGGCAAATTGGACTTTTGGTCTGATCTGCTAGGCTGCTAGCATCTTGTTAATAATTTTTTCTTCTCTGGGGCTTTTCTTGGGGTATTTATGACCTAATGGTCTTTCTTTCAACTTCTTTGGTATCTCACAGCTTTGCTTAATCTGCAGTTTACCTCTGTTATTCCAAATGTCATCAGCTGTATCACATCATCCCTTCTGAGGTGAAGTCTGTTATGGTCAGGTAAGACTTACTGTAAATTAGTAATCTCTCCTGCACAGGTGGAGCATTCTTACTTATGACAATTCACTTCCCTATCCCAAAATTTGTGCTTAGAAATAAAACGTTTGTAAAAGTAACATGTTACTGCAGCTTTTCCAATTTGGAATTTTATTCTGAAATAACATAAAATAATTTTCTAGAGGAGTATTTAACATTTTTTTGCAGCTTTAGTAACTGTTTTATGGAAGCATGACATTCACTGAGGTAATTTCAACCTGGATAATTTCTTTAGCTAGTTTTTGCCATCTCACTTTGGCCCTGTGTTCTGCACCAATCTGTCAAACTGCTCTTTTTTTTTAGTTGAAACCTTCAGGTAAAGAATAAAAATTTCTCTGGCAACAGAGTTTAGAATTAAAGCTTCTCAGATTCTTCCTTTTCATTCAAGTTCTGTATCAACACAAATGTCCAAATCTTACATTAAGTTTGATACTAATCTTCAGTGTTATCCTTTTAATACTTTTTTTTTTTTAAATGCTGTCCTATTTAGAAGCATGGAGTGCTGCTGCTAAACTCTAAGGGTAAAGCAGAACAATACTTGCTGTTTGTTGTCTGCTGACCTTCCCTGTTTCCATATTGCACAGTACCAATTGCTCCCAACTCTTTGTGCAGTTTAGTTTGTGTAGCTGCCAAAACCACTTTATGCCCAACCTGTCTCTCTTAAGAGTTAAAAGAAATTATTTACCTTTTTTTCAGTGTTTGAAAAGATGGAGATTATGGACGGATTATGCTTCTAAATTTCCCTGTTGGGCTCAGTTCAAATGCTGTGGCAAAGTTGGTTTTAAACAGTGCAATGTTATCTTACACTGCAGAAATAACATGAGAGACCAGTGCAGATCACAGCAAGAAAAATTCAGCTAACTCTGAGGGGAGAAGCTTGAACTATTGAACACTTGTTGAATTTTGTGTTACCTGAATGCCCAGAGTGCATTTTATCATCTTTCAGGGCTGAGTAGTCCTTGCAGCTCCCTCTTACAGCTCTAGTTTATTTCCATCAGTATTTTCAACTGCAGTCAGAACTAGAGTAAGTGCCTTAAAATACTTGAGGGGAGAGAAGTAGCACAGCAAGAACTTGTAAAGCCTCTTCCCTGTGCCCTCAGATGTCTGCTGTATGTTTTACTCTCACTTTCAGTAATGTTTTGTCTTAAGGTGGCCTTTCAGCAAACACTACTACTAGTTTTGGGAGAATTTGTCAGTGTTCATTTAGATTTTCTGTTCAGAGCACTGTAAATTATACTCTTGATTGACCCTAAAGTTGTGCTTGTTTTAACTGAGCTGATGTTCATTTTCTGACATTCTTCATAATTCCATGCCAGGAGGACTTGATGCATTTCCTTCTCTTCTGGCTATTCCAACCAATTCCATTTGCTTTTCTGCTGCAGTTTCTTGCTTTAGCTTTGATGTATTATATTAGTGCCTTTTTTGATGCAAGATCAGATAGCATCCCTTGAGAAGTCAAAATGTGTGCATTGGCCCTTGTCACAAACTTCATCTAACCATCATTTATGTTCCTGGAAGTACTCCATTTCTGATCAATTTCATTTATCTTAATACCTGCTTTTAAGTAAAGCTTTGACAAATGATAGCAATATCTGGGAGGTATTTTACCATAGTCTTCCAAAAATAATTTTCCTGAAGATTAGTGTGAAGTCTTGTCCAGACCAGACTTTAAATAATAGTGTTATGAAATGTCAATGCTGGTAAAACTATTAAAAAGAAAAGGAATTTTGAGTAATGGCCCATGTCTGCAGTTTAACATTTAAGTAAAAGATGGAGTGCCTGACTTCAGTGATTGCAAAAACTCAGCTAAAGCTCTTCTCTAGAGCTTCCTGCTGCATTAAGTTTCCTTTGTCTGGCCATAGCTGTGGGAAGAACTGAGTGCAACACATCTCTGGAATTTTCCAGCTTTGTCCAGGATGCTGCTTGCAGCCACAAGCCCTTCTCTCCCAGGGCATGCTGGCTTTCTGGGCTCAAGTGATGTTTTGTGTTAAAGCTGAGTCAGTTTTCTGGGCTGGATCTCACTGTGGCAACCCACACTGAGAAGGGTAGTTTGAGTGCAAGTGGATTGTGGAAACTGTGTGTTAACCTCCTGTCCTTTTGGAAGTGATATGCCCAAGAAAGGAGGTGTTGGAGTTCAGACTCCATTGATTTTGCTGCTCAGGTTGCAGCTGTACAGAAGATTTTCCGAGCACACTGGTGAGGAGGACTGACCATTTGCTTTTGGAATGTGATGTGACCTGTTGAGGTTTAAAACAGACCCCTAGGCTCAGGAAATCCATTCTGTAACATTTTATATGAGTGGAGTTCATAAGGAGAATCATAGAATCATAGAATTGGCTGGGTTGGAAGGGACCTCAGAGATCATCAAGTCCAACCCTTGACCCACCGCTGCGGTTCCCAGCCCATGGCACTGAGTGCCACATCCAGTCTCTTTTTAAATATCTCCAGGGATGGAGAATCCACCACCTCACTGGGCAGCCCATTCCAATGCCTGATCACCCTCTCCGTAAAGAAATTCTTTCTAATATCCAACCTAAACCTCCCCTGGCACAATTTAAGACTGTGTCCTCTTGTCTTGCTGAGAGGTGCCTGGGAAAAGAGACCAACCCCCCCCTGGCTCCAGCCTCCTGTCAGGGAGTTGTAGAGAGTGATGAGGTCTCCCCTGAGCCTCCTCTTCTCCAGGCTGAACACCCCTAGCTCCCTCAGCCCTTCCTCACAGGACTTGTGCTGGATCCCTTCACAGCCTCCTTGCTGTTCTCTGGACCTGCTCCAGCACCTCAATCTCCTTCCTGACCTGAGGGGCCCAGAACTGGACACAGGACTCGGGGTGTGGCCTCACCAGGGCTGAGTACAGGGGCAAAGGAGAAGGCCAGACATGCATTCAGCCTCCCAGTTTCTCTCCATTTCGCAGTTCAGAAGATTTTTGGAGAAGTTTGTGGTACATCTGTGAGTGTTTGGCCCTGTGGGGAGGGTGTTGGCAGTCATGGGCTGAGCTTGGGTGTTGATGGTTGAGATGCAGCCCTGGAGTTGTATCAGGCAAGAGTGACATTTCATGTCTGCCTTTGTTGAACTGGAACCAGGGAATCAACATTACGTGTTAAAGAGCAAGGAAAATGGCATTTGGACCAAGGTGTAATTTTATTTTTATGCTTGCAAGCATTCTTTGGTTTGCAATTTTGGATAAATATATTCATAATACATTGAAAGATGAGTGTACATAGAGATGTTCTTTTTTTAAATTGCTTCTTTGTTGTTGTTGTTCCTAGCTTATGTAAATACATATATTCTGTAAAGATCAAAGGTGACCTGAAAAGAGGTTTGTAAGAGTGATTTCATCCAAATGATATTTTGCAAATACAAAAAATGGAGTGAAAACAGAACTTTTAAATTTGCTCTTTCAAACTTCTGTTCTGTTTAAAGTTCCAACTTTCAGAAAGTATTATTTTTTATTTTTAACCATAAATGCTGAGCCAGTGAAGCATGTGCTAACAGAAGTAATGTTCAGTATTTTATTCAAAATGTCTCATAGTTGATCACACACATATGCAACTCTTACACATCCACACACTCTGTGGTTTTCATTAGTTCTGGGAGATTCTAGGGTAGTTTTTGATACTATTATTTGAGATGTATGTATGACTTTTAATGTAAATTTTTTAATGTCTATTTGAGTTTTGCATATGAGGTCTATAAGGTTAGATGAGCAGTCCTGTTTCTAGTGCTTCTGAAGCCACCTTTAAAGTCTCCCTTGCATCACCTTTCAGCTCAAATTATTACATTTGCATCCTTTTTGTAGAGCTTGTGAGTAAAATATCTTTCCTTTGTCTGGTATTTTATGGAGGAGATGAGCCAATTTCTTCGTGACAATTTTGAAATACTGTTTAATACATTTATTTAAAGTCCAAAATAAGTTCTTTTATGATTGAAAGGAAAGAGTGGGAAGAAAATGGGCAAATGCTGATGTATGAAGCTGTAGAAGTCTTCTCAAACTCTGAATACTTGAGAAACTTCAAATGGTCTTGTTTATTTAAGCATGGAATTAAGAATTTTGTCAGGGAAGACATGGGCTCCAATCTGTGTAAAACAGAAAGGTCATGAGTGAAGACAACAAGGCTCATATCTCAGACGTGATTTATTGTTGTATGCAATCTTTTTTTTTTTCGTGTGTGGAGAAAGTTATTTCCAGTATTGAAGTAACTGGGGAAGTTTTAAGCAGCCCAGTTAATTTCTCAAGTGCTTCATATTTACACTTGTACAAACATTATTTGGCAACAGTTTAATGGTGCCTGTGTTTGTTAGTTACCTTTCAAATAGCAACAGCTTGGAAAGAGCAAAGTAAATGTTCATATCAAAAAGTTCCTCAAATCTTAAAAAAGCAGTATTTTTTGTTCATAGTTGAATTGCATTTTTTTTTTTTAAAGTTGTCTGAGATAATTTGGTGAAACCTAGAAGAAAAGTCTTTCTGCCATTCTCTTCCTCCAAAAGTTAAGGTTGTGCAGTTCTTCTGCAAGTAGGCATGTGCTTCTGCAGAAACATTCTGAAGGAGAAAAACACCAGGACAACCTTAAACCACAATGAGTTTTGCCATTTTCCATCAGTGCTGATGTGCCCAGTCATACACTATGGGCAGAACTGACCTTGTACATGGTTGTAATAGGTGTGTCTCTACCTCCAAGTGCATAAATATGTTTTAGGAGAATTATACAGAAGGATTTAAGAGGTGAGATGCTGTAGGGAAATAATGCTCTGCATTTCTTTTGCTTCTATCAGTCTGTGATAATGATGATCTTGGCTCTGCACTGGCATCTTGCAGTACTTCAGTAGATTGTCATTTTTGCCAGATAAATCGCATTGTTAAAAAATCTCTTGATCCCTAAA
This sequence comes from Florisuga fusca, assembly GCA_038090715.1. Taxonomy (NCBI): domain Eukaryota; kingdom Metazoa; phylum Chordata; class Aves; order Apodiformes; family Trochilidae; genus Florisuga; species Florisuga fusca. The sequence goes on along the minus strand of JAAWXA010000040.1, from coordinate 4,969,521 downwards.
ACCTTCATTTATTTTCCCATTAAAAATGTGTGTTCTCCAACTTCCATTCTTTCCCTTTAATCTGTAAAGCACAGCATAGGATGTGGTTTCTTTGTTGATTTTAGAGAGAATTTTTAGCCTGTCAAAGGCCTTCTGTCTTGACAACTATGAAACAAAGATTTTTTTTTGAAGTGGATGAGGAAGTGCAGCTGCCAGATTACCAGACATAAGAAACTGGAAGAGGAGGATCTCGCAGATGGTTCTAATAAAATTCGGCAAACAGCAAAGGAGTGTGGTGGGGGGAGTGAATTGAAAGTCAAATTGTAATCCCAGTGCAAGTTTGGGGCTTAGTTTGTGAATAAACAGCCATTTGAGTGCTTGGGGTTGGGTGGGGTTTTTATTGTTGCTTTAATTTCTTCCTGTTGCTATAGGGCTGCTGATTGTTCTTTTTCCTTTTTTCCTGTGTCCATGTTGCTACCTGAAGCTTCTATCACTGTGCCAAGAGACCTCCTCTAAAAGGCCACATTGAGATATTCCTAAGATTTTTCTCAATGTGAAATCTCAGCAAAAGCCTAAGTTTTCTGTAGAAATTTTTCTTGCTGTTACAACAAAGAACAGTAAACACTAGACTTCTGTTGCCTTGTTGGCTCCTATTCCTGTCTTTTATCCTATAGCTTCCCTCACAGGAATGCACAGCTCCTTGTGAATTTACTAATTCCTTTTGCTAAGCTTGAAACTCTCATACAAGTTTTAATAAACCCTGTATTTCTTTAACCTGTAAGAAGTTTGGACTACATAATTAATTCATAAGGATTAATGACTAGTAGTACCTTCTGTCTTCTTTTTGCTGACTTTCCCCTCTGTTACATCTGTATTATTAGGCCAAAAATTAATGAAGAAAAATTGCAGTAGGAAAGCTGCAGCTGAGGGCCTGGATAGTCCCTGGTAGATCTTTTGAGGAAGGATGGGGGTAGCTGGTTTTTAGTTTTAAACATTTCACTTTGTATGTGCCCTGTTTAGTATCTTGATCTTGATTTGTCATCTTGGTAGCTCATAGCAAGGTATTTCACTTGGTAAAAGAAAAGATGTTCCCAGTGCACATACCTGTGACACAATTGGCAGATTCTTGTTGTGCTGACTCAGTTTCTACCTTTTTATGATGGCTCCTACCCCTGTAAGATTTAGTGTTTTGTTCTGAGTCAGCAGGATGTGGTTTGACATCATGGATGATGAAGCCTACAAGACAGATAGCTGGTGGTCCTTTGGGGCAGAGGACCATATTTCCACCTCATTTCCAGAACCAAAGCCATTAATCCCTGGGGGTTTTTTTCCTCCTTTTTGAAATTTTTCCTTTCTCCAATGAAAGGAATAGTGTTCTGATAGCACACTGGCCAGAGCAGTAGCCCTCTGGGATGTGTCTTCATTTTGCAGTGTTAAAACCTTTTCTAATCAGTAGCTCAGGAGTAGCAAATCCTTCAAATGCATGACTAACAGATACTTGTTTTTAAGAGCTCTTAAGCATGAGCAAGTCATTAAATACTTCCTTTGTCTTCATGAATAAGTTCTATTTTAAACAATCTATTAATTCTATATTTAGTATTTTTAAAAGTAAAAACGTTTTTACTTTTAGACTCCTTTTTTCTGTCTCCTCTCCTGTACATCTATGAATTTATATGGAAAACATAAGTATATCTGGAAAGGAGGGCATATTCCCTCTCTGCATCTCCTTCAAGAGTGGCTGCAGCCTTCAGCATTATTTCACTCAAGGAGACAAATTTTATGTGAAGAAGTTATTATTCTCTGAAAGGAGAGAGCATCCCTCTTTGGTATCTGATCAAGTCAGGAAATGCCACTTGTGGATGCCATCACCTGAGCAGCCTGTCCAAGTGTATGGTGGTCACCAACAGCAACCCTGACACTTCAGGGGGAGCTGTAGGATGTTTTCAGGTCAGTATTTTCTGTGCCAGGTGATCTCTGCAGCCTCTTCAGCAAAGCTGTTGTGTGCGGGAGGTCCCTGATGGCTTCTTGATGGAAATCCCGTGGTCTGATGAAATGTTTGAGTTGTTGATACTGACCCCGTGACACCGTGTTCTGCTTTGCTGATGCAGTCAGTGTGGAAGAAATCTGTTTCCCTCCTCTCTGCTGTATCATGCAAAAAGAATAACGTTACATGCAGATTTATAATTGTGTTTTTTACAGGGGTTTGTGTCCAAGATATCAATATGCTCATCTACTAAACAGCATAAATGCTGCCAGAATCCTACTAGCTTGGCAAATCTGATAGCCATCTGAAAGCTGAGAGTAGCTCTTATGCTAAAAATGAGGCAATGCACAGAATGCCAAAGTACCACCACTCATTCATAGCCCTTGAAGAGTTCACTTGCAGTCAGCATCAATAGGAAAAATATTTCCCAAGTCAGGGCTTTGTTTTCCTTGTGGATTTGCTTCACTTTTTGCCTCCTTAGACAGTTAGCCATGGTACCCTGGGCTTCAAATAGATGGCCTTTTATTCATGGGCTGTCACTCAGATTGACAGGGCAGAGAGCTCCCAGCGTTGGCGGTTGCTAGAAAGGAAGCGATGGGTGTTTTGCAGAAATGGCTTGTGATTCATTTGTTTAGCATTCCTCACTCTTTGTTTTGTGAGGACAGCTTGTGTGGGACTGAGTCACATGGCAGCTCTTTTCTACTGCCTGCAGCCTCTGTCAAAAGCCAAGGGGAAAAAACTGAGAGAGGGATTTATCTACGTCTTCATTTACTCTGTCCCTGTTAATTGCCCAATAAATACAGAGTCACAGCTAAAAGGAAGGATTTAATGTAATCTTTGTCAGGTAACTTACAGTGCTGTAAATTAATGAATAGTACTGGGTACTGAACTGTAAGTAAAGATAGTGTGGTCAGGGTTTGTGCCATGATTTGATTCTTCTTCTTTTTGAGTACTAAATTGCATTTTTTAAGTCAATGTGATGTTTGCAAGTACAATAATAACTTGTATATATGATTTCCATATCACCTGTTCACTTTGCTACCTTTTAGTATGCAACATGCTTTTAAAAAGCTCCTGAATGTTCCTCATGAACCATGAGAGATCATCTCCAGGTGTGCCAGAGCTCTTGGAGTGCAATTCTGCAAGGAAGAGCAAATCGTAGATTCAGAGGATGGTTTGGGTCGGAAGGAACCTTAAAGATCAGCTAGTAAACCTCACTGTGGGTTTACCATGTATCAGCTGCTACTCTGACTGAAAAGACAACCTCCTGAACTGTGTTTTCCATTTAATAATCTGTGCACAAGGTTGCTGCCTGCACATACTGCTCTGCAGTTCATAGATTCATAGAATGGATGGGGTTGGAAGACACCTGAAAGCTCATCCAGTTCCAGCCCCCCTGACACCTCCCACTAGACCAGGTTGTTGTTCCAAGCCCCATCCAACCTGACCTTGAACACTTCCAGGGATGGGGCATCCTCAGTTTCTGTGGCCAGCCTGTGCCAGTGTCTTAACACCCTCACAGAAAAGAGTTTCTTCTTCATGTCTAACCTAAACCAGTTTAAAATCTTCCAGTTTAAAGCCATTGCCCCTTGTCCTATCACTATGTGCCCCCATAAAAGTTCCCTCCCTGCTTCAGGTACCAATGGCAAAGCAAACTCCTTCACTACTGCTGTGTGAAATCTGCAGAATTTTAGGAGAAGTAAAAATGCCTCTGGGCACTGAAATTAGAAAATGGATGCTGATATTTTATTATAGGATTTGAGTTTCTCTGCATTTAAAGAAGTAACACAAGTTATAAGTGTCGTTGGTTTTGGTAAGATTTTGTTAGTTTTGGTTTTAGTGGGGATAAGTTTCTGGAATAACAGTCCTGGGAACCACGAGGATGCCAGGTACACTCTTTTCTAGCCATTTTGCAGAGCTCCCTTCTGTTTTCTGTGCTTCCCCTGTGCCACATTTCTGGCTAATCCCACCTGCAGAAGCAAATTAGTTGGTAACTCTCAGACATCTTGGGAGCAGAACGTTAAATCCTCTCCAGACTTATGTCTAATATCTTCTTAGATGGTGAGCCACAAGTTGAAGACTAAATTAGTGGCCAGTCCTTTATCTGCCTTCATTAGGAGAGTATTTACTTCACTCATTAATTACATTTTTAAGCATATCATGTGTTTTCTGTTATGATGTCTCTTAATCATCTCACCTGTTGCTGCACCTCTGCAAAGCTATTTCAAAATCTTCCTTTCAAATGTCCCCAAAAATGATTTTGTTGTGATAACAGCTGTCAGGGTGTTTTGCTGATGCTGCTGATGGTTTAGCTGGTGGTGCTCATCACCACCAGACTGTCACTTCTTTTCACAGAAGTTATAAAGCACTTTGCTCCATGTTATCCATGGCTTTCATAATACAAATCATTTGGGGGGGACCTTCGTGTTTAGTTTCTTCCTACCAATTTTGTAATCCATCAGTGTGTTCATACCTGAAGTCATTGTAGCCAAATAAGTGGGGGGGAAGGGGCAGGGAGGGTCTAAAGAAACGAACCCACAAACAAAACCCACAAGGAACCAGACAGTGCTGTCTCCTGGAGTGACTCAAAGGACCCCTGAGAATGTTAGAGGCACAGCCTGGACACTGTTGGAATACAAATGTTTCTCTGCTCCTCTGTTAGGAGATGAGCATGCCTAGAATGCTCAGTTACACTGGGGTAAGGTGAAGGTTATTTATCTGAGTAACTCTGAGTATGAAGGTCTAAACACCATCAACTGCTTATATGCAAACACAAGTGACACAAACCTGTGTGCTTTTGTTCTGTTAAAGCATGTAATATATGCAGCTAGTCTTGTTCATTCTTTTTTTCCCCTAGGTCATTCTCTATGTATTGTCTGGAAATTGTAATTAAAAACATGAAAATAGCTGAGATTGTTCCTTTTCCTAGGAAAAGTCCTCAGTTACACTAGCTAGCTCTGAAGACCCTTCTTCAGAGTGTGCCCCAACCCATCCTTTTCCTGCAAAGCTGGTAGTGTGGCTATATGGCAGATAAGATTAAAAGGATACTGCAGCAGTATGCTCCTGGGGTTCAGAAAAAGAATTTAAATGCTAAGGAGGCATGCCAGCTATGCAGCCAGAATCCTGAAAGGATTTCAGGTGTCTTTCTATCTGGCTCTTGAAACATTTAATTAAGAGATCAGATGATCACTAAAGAAGAAAAATTAGCAATAAATCACATCTGGAATTGTTTAAAATAACATAACTGTCTGCTTTTTACAGAAAATGTTGCTGTCCTGAAGTCATGAAGAGAGGAGGATGAAGCAAATTTGTCTGGAAAAGTAGGAACTTCAGAAATTTCCAGTGGGATTTATTGCCAGTGGCTGCAGAAAATTTTGCAAAGTCAACCATTGGCATTGGAATGGATGAAAACGCCTCAAACTTAAGTGGTAACTGAGTTTTCTGACATCATTTTATTTCCTCAATACCATATTGTAAAATAATTTGCATGGGTTATAGAGAATGTTAGTTTACTTCTACCCAAGTTTAAATAGTGTCATCTTAAAAGAGCCAAACACTGGGTGAATCCAATTGGATTGGATGGATGTGAGTTTCATTTCTTAGAAGGAAGTTGGTATTTTAGTATCTGCTGGCTTACTTGGCAGTTGAAATTTATCCTGAGAAGAAATTTTCTTTCATTTCTTCAGTACTGAAAAACAAAGTTAAGATTTTGCTATTCCTGTTTGTAACTGCCTTCCTGCCCAACACCTGGCAAAGCTGCAATTCAGAACAAGTTGTAGAACTCTCTCTCTAACTGGTTTTAGTTGTATTATAAGCCATTTGTGTGCCTTCTGAAACCCAGAGACATACCTACACAGTACACTGGAGGTTGCTCATTTCTTCCAATCATGATTTCCTCAAAAATGTATTTTTCCATTTTTGCCTTTTCTTTGCTGTTCCTACCTGCTTATCCTGTTCTCTGCTCTTCATCTACTCATAATTGGGTATGAAGCATCTAAAATAGTTTTGTCTCCTACTTGAGACCAGCAGTATGTCTTCATCAGGTGAGTGGAGTAGTCAGGAAGCCAGAAAGGTGCTACTCCTCAAAATTGAAGTGGGAATGGAAAGAGCCTAACTTCTCCTAGCTCTCCACTTACAGGCTCAGTCTTTGTGGATGTGTGTGAAGAGTAACTATTCACTGAAACCAGAAGGTTTAACAGGGGGCAGGATGGGGGCAATGATGATTTAACACATCTTTAGTAGTCCAAGATTATGATTCAGTATCTTTGGAGAGAAGAGAGTAAAAGCCTTGCTGGACCTGGGTACAGGAGAGTTTTCCTTTGTTTGATTACACTGAAGGAAAACAGTAATATAACTATATATAAAAATAATGTGTCTTCACATCTTCTATTTGGCATGAACTAAAAAAAAAGGAAATCTGTATGGCTTTTTTATTTGCTACAATTTCAAAGCTGTTCAGAATTAGATTTTCAGACATTTATAACTGTTCATAAACAGCCCTCTCTTCTTGAGAGGAAACAGGTCTGACAGTATTTTATGTGACTTTTGCTAGAAAAATTAATACTACATTTTTCAACACTACAAGTGTAGCTGTTCTCTCTTCCCCAATCCAAGTGAGGTATTTATTTCACTCATATATAACAGGCTGTGTTAAACTTTAATCAGAGAAGTGGTGGTGCTCTAGGATAGTTCTAGTCTAATTTCTATGAGGGCTGAAGGTAGGATTTCAGGCAACACTCATCATTAACAAGAGTGGTCATACCTGAAATCCACCCTAAGGCTCCTTGGGTGTCTTGTGAGAGCACAGTCAGGCACTCTAGGAGCATCCTAACCCAAAATGTACAGCTTGGCCACTCTGTCAGGCTGGTGGGGTTTTTCCCTACCTGTTTTCCCATCTTTGCTTACTGGTTTGTAACCAGAGTTGTTGGTATAGTGTCAATTTCTCCTATCATATTGGCAAGAAGGGAGGACTTGTCATCTGAATGGGGATAAAAGAAGCTCAAAAATTGCTTAGGAGAAAAATGCTTTTCTTGCAAGATTTCAAACTCACTGTGCTCTTTCTAAGGTTTTTTTTACCTTGTTCTTCTCCTTACCTCTGTGGTCTCTTTCTCTTTGACTGTGTGCACATATACTTTCTAATTCATTGATGTGTCTAACGGGAACAGGAGAAAAAGGTGGTTCTCATGTCTTTATTCTGCAAAAGCTGAGGACCTGGGGCACTTCACTGTGCTTTTAGATTTCTATAAAGGCACTTCAGATCCCAGAAATATTAGCAGCACGAGGTAAATCACGCACTCTTACTCATTCTTACTAAAGATAATGTAGCACCTTGGCAGGTCTTTATTCAGCAGGTTAGGAGAAGACACAAATAGTTTACAGCTATCATCATTTTAGAGGAAAAACTCTTAGAAAACTGAAATGTGGTGTTTTGTTTGTTAGCTTGTAAAGTGCTGCCTGGCAAAGCAACTTTCTTTATGCATCCAGCCTCTGTCAAAACAGCAGTAACTGTAACTCTTCCAGGGATAATGGCTCCAGGTTCCCATAATTGTAGCTATATTTAAATTACTGTTATTTAGCTGATAAAAGTGACAATTGGAGGCCCTTAAACAGTGCTATCACGTAGCTGTGCTATGTGACAGATTTCTCTGCTTGCACAGGAAGATGTCAACAGTCTGAACATCAAGAGGTTTGTGTAGTTTGAGCAAGTGCTGGGTGAGCTGGGCAGGAGGCCTGGGAGGAGGCAGGTGTTGCTTTTTGGGCAGATTTCTTTCCTGCCTGAGAAGCTCTGGAGTGGCCTCGGTGGGAAGTGACTGAGGCTGCCACGTGAACAGATTCTTTCTGCCTCTGAGAACAGCTGGAGGATGTTGTATGGGAGGTGTTCTTGGCTCAGGGATTTCAAATGGGAGGGTTTTCTCTCAGCTTGAGAACACATTTTTTCCACTTGACTCACCGAGTGAAATCTAAATGAGTGATAAAATTTCTAAAAGCAATGTTGAATTGGTTAGAATAATAAAAAGTGCATTTATCATCAGGAAGGAAGAGCAAAATAGTGGGAAAGATTCAATGACAAGGAAGTCACCACCTTCTCAATAACAATGGAAGGCTGTAGGCAGCTGAGCACACCTCTGCCCACCAGCCTGCTGCATTCTCCAGCCACAGTCAGTTACCATCAGAACTTCTCTGAAACCATTATCAGCCTCCTCTCCCTCATGCAGTACCCATGAACATTTTTGTAGGGACACTTCCCATTGAGGAGAAAATACACTCCCAATGTGTTTGCATAGGTTAACTCCTCCTGTAGAGTGCATCCCCATGTATGTATGAAAGGAAACTGGCCACCAGTTCCTGCAGAACACTCTTTTTTTTTTTTTTTTTTCCTGAGGAACAACACAAGCCTTTGTTTCTTTGCTTTGGTTTGGCACTTAGAGCAAGGAAGGAACATAAAATCCTGGCACTGGAGTCTGGTGTGATTGATGTATACCTGTAGGTAAAGCCAGGTACCTGCAAAAGACAGGGAGGGGCTGTTGGCTTAAGTATATTTTGAAGACAATGACCAGAGAAGTATTATTTTAATGATTTTACATTTCTGTACTGCATTTTATTAGTGCTTTCCTGAACAGTTTGCCAAACTTAAACTGCTGTCTCAATTACTTGGTACTTAGAGTTTGAAAAAGCTGTGGGAGCAGAGACACAGTGTTCTGTGCACTGCCAGCTGCCTTCCCCATCACTACTGTGGGAACTGTGGAATTCGACATCTAAACCAGGGAGATGGGGTTTGAATCTTTTTTTTTTTTTTTTTTTTACCCTAAGATTTTTAGCTTTGTCTCAAAGGTAGCTAAGGATACTGAATTCAGGCTGTGTTTGGGTTGGGGGACTTAAGAAAGGACTTTTTTCTTCCCCTGAGACCTGACTTGCTAGTTTTTCAGGTTCCAACCAGGCTTTTTTAGTTGAGGTTTAAATGTCTGAAGCCGATGATTCAAAATGGAAACATTGACAGAGTAAGCAACAGTAACATTAAAATATTTCTTAAAAGAAATACACACAGAAGCCCTGCACACAGAAGGGCTATTCTGATTTTTCACTAGCTTGCATTAGGCTCCATTTCCACTTTTGCTTATAATTGAAATCTGTTCCATCACAGGTATGTTAAAAATATTTTTCTTGTCAGTTCATTTGATAAAGGGAGAGTGATGCTTGTTTTGGTTAAATTCATGCTGGTGTGATGCCTCTCCCTGGAAAGTTCAAATAAGCAGGACAGGCAAAATGGAAAAAAACATCTCATAAATTTGCAAAGCTCCAAACCAGTACTGCTCTTAATTTGCAAAAGGCTCCTGTATTTTACATCAAAACAACTCCAGTGCTGGGTATCAGATCTTCTAGCTATTTTTGTGGTGGCTTTTGCTTTTTGTGGGAGTTGGGAATTTTCAGTGCAGGGGAGGTAAAGACTTTTTTTATGGTGAGGTCTCCAAGTTTCATTTGTTTAGTGTTCATAACAAGTTTTGCTTTAATCTCCCTCATGTAAAAACAGTGTATTTTACTTTTGTCACTTCATTTATCAGCCTTTTGATTGGTGATAATTAGATTTGTGTTGTTCATGCTGGGTCCTTTCATTTTTCTCTAGCCTGTTCTGTAATGTGGTCTTGGAAAGAAACACCTGCTCGTTCTTCAAGAAAAAAAAAAAAAAGAAATCCAAAACTGAACACATCTCAGATCCTTCTAATTAAGAAAATCATAACCTTCTGGGGTTGAAAAAGATAATCAACACATTTGAACTTGCTGCAAGCAAGAAGAATTTTTGTGTGAATGAGAATAACTTTTTTATTGAGCTGGAAAAGATTACCTATGCAGTTGCCATAAAAAAGTTAATTTTTTTGAAGTGCTGTCCAGACACTCAAGGGTTATGGCAGAAAAAATAGTACCAATACTGTAGACTGCAACCTGTAAATCAAAGTTGTTCCATTAGCTCTGTCCCTGTTAGGAAATGGCATACTGGAGATGATGTGAATATCCCAGGTCTGGCCTGTTGGGTAATATTAAGAGCAGAGTGAGGGAAGGAGAGACCAGAAAGCAGCCACATCTAAAAATACCCTGAGCAACAGAATTGAGGTGGCAGTGCTGCACGCTGTGCCTGCAGATGGTGTCTGCACTTCTGCCAGTTCCTTACAGCAGCCACTGAGCTGTGGATCTAAACTCTGGAAGGTGCTGGTGCTGGCTCAAGGGGTCCCAGGGTTCTGGGCAGAGGCAGCTTCCCCCTCTACACTGCAGCATCCACCTGGTGCAGGGGGTGCCTCTGCAATACCTCTTGCCTGTTAAAGTTAAATAATAGAAATATTTGTAAGCTTCTCAGATTCAAAGGGTTTCTTAGCAATTTATCCACAATGTAGCATTTCCTTAACTCTCTTCAGTATAATTCTCTGAATCACAATCAGAAAAAATTGTTGATGATGAAGTTTTTCTTTGTTCTATACAAAGCATGAATATTTTTTTTTTAGGCTGATCATCATGATCTTAAATATGAACATGAGCATATACATTTTTTTCTTTTTTTTTAAATGCCTCGTAGGTGAGTAGGTAGGGGGTTTAATAGGCTTCAAAAATATTCCAAAAATACCTGGCTTGCTTTCTTTTTCAGCTGTCATATATGTCATGCTTTATATGCATTAACCTATTTTTTTCCTAAGTTTTTTTATTATTATTATTATCCCAAGCTTTCCAAGTCTGATAATAAAAATTCTGTATATTTTCCAGAGAAAAAGTGCAAGCTGAAGTATAACTTTGTGGCATTGTTGTGGTGATGCTTTGTCATTTGTGTTATGGTGGCATTCCACAGATACTGAACAAAGTTCTGTCTTTCCCTACTGAAGGAGTATGTTAGGCAGGGTGCAAACATAACTGGGATTGTTTCTTTTTCAGTGCTAGATAAGGCAGCGTGGGAACAAATAAAGTAAAAAATTAAAAGAATATTCCAGATTCTTCAGATTCTTGCCTCCCCACCCTGATTTTTTAAGAACACTGCAAGTATGCTACTGAGAGGCGTGAGGCTTGCCTTCTTTGTAACCCTGCCCAAGATCTAAGAATTATTGATTAGTTGTTTCTCATTGCACTGTCTCTACCAACAACTTCTAGGGGTGTATTTGGTTTTTATAACAACATCTTTACCAGGCTTTTAAATATTTCACATTTTTCCCAGTAGAGTTCTTGAGTTGCTAACTAGAAATAAATCACAGATGCTGCCATGAGATAAAAAGAGACAAGATGTTTTCTCCTCATCTGTGCAATACTAACTAACTGTATAACCAGTCAGAGGGATTGAGTCTGTCTGTAAATTCATATTTTCAGGGAAAGGATTACTGAAAACAGAACTGGGGAGGGCAGCATTCTCTTGTTTGTATTGACTTCCTCTTGCAGGCTTGTGTTTTGTTGCAAATATAACTGAGGTACCAAACAGTTAAAAAATGTATTTTGTTGTAAGCAGAAGAGAGAGCACATTAGTTATTCCACCTTCCAAATACTTCAGATTTCTTCAGCACTGTGTCTGCCATCCTCTTTTGTAATAGTTTCCCAGTATATGCACTGGCAGTGAAATCAGTATATTGGACTTCTGGCATGGTACTATTTGGCTTCAACATTCATCTAGAGCTTGCTTAGGAAGAAACAAACCCTCAGCTGTAAAGATGGCAGAATGTGAGAGATAAATGTCTGTTACTATAATAATGCCAATCAGAACGTTCTTGGTTCTGTTACAGCAGTTTTGTGGCTTCACTGTATTTAAGTTTAGGCTTCAGACTGGGTGAATCCACAGGTCTGAAAAGGAAATTAATAAGAAATTGTAAGTTTGCATTTCTAATGGAAAAGACATTTCTTCTGCAGCTAAAGAAAGATAGCACCAGGCTTAAAGAAGAAAAAAATAATCATTTTCTTACTTAGTCGCTGATTTTCAAGACTTGGTCTGATAATATGCATTGAGCTTGTTGTTAGTGATGGATACAAAAATTAATGTTGAGTATCTTAGTGGTAGTGTCATACTCGAGTCTTGCATCCGTCAGTATTTGGTTAATTATCTAAATATCTCTGCAAAGAGAGCAGGCTCCAGCTGGCTGTAATTAGGGCTGAATTGTTTCATGCCTTCAAGACAATTTTTACATTCATGGGATCTGCAGCTTTCTGTTGTCCTCATTTCCTGTAACATAAAAGTACTTGTATCTCAAAGAATTAAAGGGGGGGCAACTAGTGAGAGAGATTGTGGATAAATCTTCCTAAAACCCTTAGACATCTGACTGAGAAATAAGCACTGCAAGTTTCAAACAAATTAAAGGGGGGAGGATTCATAGCCAAGAAGTGTTATTTCAGTTGATGAGAAGAAAAGGTGGATCTTTAGAAAGCACAGTGGGTTCTGTAACATCTGAAATCTTTGCTCTGTAAATGTTGATCTTAATGAGAGACCAGCAGCCTGCGTAGGAAGAAACTTGGATAACAAATCAGGAGGGTGAGATAAAACAGTCAATGGTGATTCAGTAATTCAGTAGCCATGGGATACAGCACTAAAAGTGTGAGCTATCACATCCAATTTGGTGAAGTCTCCTGGTTTTTTTCTGTCCTCATGCTGCTGAATTACTGGCACTGCAGTACTGGCATTTGCTTTTATGGATGCCCTAGCTTCAGGAACCACTCCTCATCTTGCTTTCTCTTATCAGTACTAAAGTCATTGTGACCTGTGCTCTCTGCAGCCTCTCTTATCAGCCTTTATTTCAGCTCATGATCAAGACTAGCAAATTTTCAAATATTACTCTCTTTCGGGAAGAAATAGCCTTTTGTTTAGTTGGTATGTAAAATTATACATTAGTATTTCAGTAGTATCCAATGTGGAAGGTATACGTTAGGAATTGTGGAAAGAAAAGGAAGGAGGAAAAAAAAACAGGGGGAGGGGGGGAGGGAGGGAGGCAATTAACATGGTTACTTTAAGAGCATCTGCAAATGGATAATGCCAGTCCATAGCCCCACATGAAGAACACTGGTCAGTATCATAAGAAGTGGTAAAACCAGGTCATGTCATTTTTCTGAGCCACTCACAGTTCCCGAGGCAAAGAGGGAATCTGTTGGTGCCATCGTGGCCCTTGCTGTAGAGTTTGTAACATGTTCCTCCTGTAGTTTGAAATGACTGAAGTATTCTTTTGGCAGTATACTTGAGCAGAATGGAAACAATTTGTGCAACACAGGAAGTCAGTTTGAGGCCAGAGCTTCAGAACAGTGTATGTCATGCCATGATGCAAACTTTTCATCTGCTGATATCTCTGCTGACCCCCACTGCTTGGGGTGTGGAGGATAACAGCTACAGCTGCCTTACTGCTGCTCGTAGCCATGCAGCATCATCCCCTCTGTGGCTGAACATCTAATCCTCATTGCTTCTCTTCATGAGCCCATTTGACCTGCTGAACTGGCAGAAAACTACTCTTCCTCCCCATCCACAGGTTGATTACCTGCAGTTTGCAAGCTGAGTCTGTTCAGAGGTGTCAGGAGAATAGCAGAGCCAGTCCCCAAGAAGTGGTCAGAGGACATAAAGAGGACATCTTCAACTCATTTTAGTTTGCAAATGTATTATAAGGGCCTAACAAAAGCAATCACTGATGAAGCTGTACAAGTTCAATTCCTTCTTCTTTAATAAATGTAAATTAAATATTTTCACAGGTAGTAATAATTGCATGTCTCTCTTACTGACAGCCTTCATATCTCTCAGCATATTCTTTTCAGATCTAGATCTATTCAGACAGGGTTCTTCAGAGGTGGCTGCACAGGTAGCTCTGAGCTGCATTTAGAAAATGCTTTTGCAACATGGCCATGTAGCTGTTACTTCTCAACTTTTGTATGTGAGCAATCATTCTACAGTGTCAGGGCACTATTCACTAGACTAACACAGGTAATTAATGCATTTATATTGCAGCAAGTCTGAAGTGTGGAATGCACACATGGGAAAAGAAATTCTATTTCGTGTGCTGAAATAAAATTTTTTTATATTTGCTTGTGTACTCAATTACATTTTTAATAGAGAATTAATGTATGCTTTGCTATCTAGACAAGAATGTTTTACTTGTGGAACTGCTCCTGTGAAAGTTTATATTCTCCAAGCATAGCAATTGGAATCACAGATTCTGCTTAGTGACTGAAAGTCTCTTAATCCTTAGCATCTAAATAATTTTTTCTTCAGACTTTGCTATGACAAGTATGGAAAAACAGCTGAACACATAAATAACCCCAACTGTAAACAGACAAGTAACCCTGTGCAGAAGTTAAAGCGTGTATCTTGCATTTAACAAAGATCTAGGAAACTTCCAGTCTAAGGGATAATATTTCATAATTGTTCAGAGTTGAACATTGATTGCAATAGCTGCTAATCCTCCTTCTGCAGTGGTGTGCCACAGAAGAAATTACATTCATGTTGAAACACGATTGGAGTGCTCTGTAATGCTTGATGCATCATTTTACCAGTGCTCTCAAAAAGCCTCCTGTCTTGGTAGTGATTATCTTGGACTCTGCAGTTGTTCCTTATTTAAATGTCCTATCTCACATGAGATTTCATGTAATTAGAACCAGCCTGTGGAAAAATCTTTTTCCATTATGTGTTAGCTATTGTTCCAGTCTAGATGGTAAAGCAAATCAAGCAGGATATAATGAAAATTATAAAACTGTTTGCAAGAGGCAGTTTTCCTGAGGGAAGTGAGAGGCAGCACCACTTTTCATTTTGCCTTGTACTTCAAAACATGGTGTGTGCCTGGAATGACTCCACTGAGACTTGTCCCAGACACCTGGGAGCAGTCAGGTACATCTGACAGCAGTCTGACTTGGCTGATACAAGAGGGAGCCAAAAGGTACCACAGCAATAAGCCTCTTCTACTGTTAATGTTGCTTTACCACCCTGTTCAGCCAGCACTGTCTACTTGCCAGCTAAGGCATGTGGGAGGAGGCTGGGTCTATATTAATAAGCATTTCCTTAGATTATTTTTGTTCTTCCCTCTAACTATAGCATCTGAATGGTGAAGTATGTCCAGAGCACAGTATCTGAAGAGATACATACTGCAAAGTATCTTTTGGGTGTCTTCAAACCAAAGCTATAGTGTAGAGTGTTTCTCAGACAAGGTGTGATGTTCCTGGTACAAAGAGGTAGGTGAAAAATGGCAGAGGCAGAGGGCCAGTTACCTTGGCAGGGGGTTTACTCACTTCTGTCTCTGCTTGTGTGATTTCTGGGAAGTTCAGCTGTTATTACTCTACATCTTTTAGCTTTTATATTAGGCTTGTAATTTTATGTCAAAGCTGTTCTGCACTATCATTTCTCTTTCAGGCTTGTCAACAGGCTTTTGTGTTGTCAGCATGCATTACAGTAATCTATTTTAATTCACAGTTGTATTGATAGACTAAGTCAGAAAGGCTTAATCAAGAGGCTGCATGCCATCGAATACAGCTAGAAATGCAGTGCTTTCAAGGGGTGATGGCAGGATTTTCAGTCTTGGTATTTGAGCTCCCAGCAGCTGTGCACAGATGGATTGAGTTTCCAAGCTGCACAAGGTCTCACCATGGCAAAGCAGCCCTGGTTTTCTGGTGCTGAGATGTTAGGTTCATCTATGACTACAAGATTCTGAGAATGCTGAAAGTGCACAGCAGAGTCTGCCTTCATGCTCAGGTCAGAAGCAACAGATCAGTCCTGATTTTTAAAAGCTAATGACTCCAAATTATCATAATTCAAATTCAAGTTTTTCAAATGATCAAAAAATTGTTAGGACCTGCAAACTATTTTTAGACTTCAGATGTAATTTTAAAAGAAAAAACCTATCTGAAAAAGTTCCCGTTTACAAGTTTCTGGTTTTGGTGTTTTCTGTTTTATGTTTGTGCACAAGTTTGGCTTTCCTGGTACCTTGACCTCCTTGGGATGGAAGAAACAATTTTTTCCTCTTCCCTTCTTCACATTCCTTTTTTGTGGGGGAAAAAAATGCTTAGAGTACAAATGCTGCACATAAATATAAGAAACTTTTATAACATATAGCAAAGCAGGGCTTGATGGCTGTCTCTTTAGCAATGTTCATAATAAAGTGCCCATCATTTCTTTGAAGCAGCACTTGCTCTTTATTAATTTGATTGTAGCTTGGTAGGGACTGTAGGCTCCTTGGGGCTGTAAGGCTGCACTTGTTGGTGACAAGCAAACAGAGAATCTTGGTATGTTCCCTTCTTTCCTGTTAAAATGCTTCAGTTTAATATTTAGTAAGAATACTTTTTTTCGTGCATCATTTTGAGTTAAGTTGCAGAAAGTTAGTAGGTTAAAATCAGTTACCTTCAGTGGATAAATAAGACTTCCTGCATTTATGCTTTGGTTTTTGAACAAACGGAGTTAAATGTCTTTTGTGTCAAATAGGAACACTGTTGAGTAATGCCCCTGGAACACACTCTGCAAACCATCTGGAGGGTCCTTCTGTTAGTACCAAAATGGTTTAGGATCCACTTCTTCCTCTGCTATTGGCCCTGATAACAGCACATCCTGCAAATGCCTAACAGTGTATCTAATGCCTCAAAGTGTAGTCCACTCATTTCTAAAAGGCAAATGGAAACTTGCAGCTGTTAATAGCAGTATTTATCCCCTTGACATCCTTGAAGAATTTTTATCAGATTAAGCACATGAGCAGTCTAAGAAGAGGAGAAAGAAGAAAAGTCTTTCTAAAGATGCAGAAGTGAAGGGGAGCATAGAGTTTGTTCATCTATCAAAGCTGAAGATAATTTTAGAACTGGGTTTGGAAGTCCTTGCTCATAACTTTATTGTATCCTAACCTCTCTCCTTCTTATCCTTAAAATAAAGAAACTGTCATAAGTGGCATGTGCAATTAAATGTATAGTTGCAGTTAGCACTGTAAGAAAATTGTGTACCTGCCTGAGCTCTGTTTCAGTATATTGAGCAGCAGGAGTAATGCTGAATCGTAGCATAACAACCCAATGTTTGCATCTACAAAAAACCAAAGGTATCCTGCACGTTGCTGTGGGGTAACTTACCAAACCCAGCCACACAGCTTAAAAAAAATTAGTCCTTGGACAATAATAACTGTATGAGTTTTTGAATCCTGCTCTTCACAGCAAAAGTTGAAATTGGACTTTTAGAAAAAATAATTTGACAGCTTTTCTGAATTTGTCTTACTGCTTGATTTTTGAAGTGTAAAAATAAAGTGTGCATCAGGAGCTGCCTAGGCATGCCAGGCAGCACGATTCCTGAGATTTCCATTTCTCTGTGGATCCTGGCATGTTGAAAGTTCACAGACATTTGAGGCAGAATTTATTGCATTCTTTTCTATATAGCTTCAAACTAATTCTTCCATCACGCCCTACAAAATGAAAACCCTCACTTGAGTAGTGAGCTTCCTGCTTGAGCATCACATCTGACTGAAGTCTGGTTCCTACAGAGCTGCTCCTTTGCTCATAGGGAACACATGGGCAGGAGGAGGACTCTGCTTTTTGCCCTTCTTTAGGTCAGCACTGCAGACATTATGGATGATGTTGCCTACCTCCAGCAAGCAGCCTGCTCATTATTTCTGTGAAGTCTCTCCTTCCCAGTTCTTATTTCTCCAAGCTTTAGCAGGTAATTAAAGAGTACAGTGGCTGAAGAGCAAAAACTGAATTTTTTCCAAATGCTGTTACTTGCCAAATGTTACATCGCCCACACCTCCCAAGGCAGTGAGTGAAGATCTTGTCTAATTTGTCTTGAGATTTAAGCTAAATCATCTGCTGAGTATTTTAGACTATCTGTGTGCATTACAATTCATCCAGGCTTCTCTGAGAAGAAAAATGTGTGAAAATAAGACATGGTTAATGTACCAGTCTTTTATGTCTAGAGAACAAATTTAACATAAGACATTAGAGATATAGGCCTACAGTCTATCCTCTGGCTAAATAATTCTAATGAGCATTGTGAAACTGTCCTTTTTATTAATCATATTGAATTATATTGGACTTGGAAGAATTCTCTGCAGGAACAGAAGTACAGGAAGTTGGTACCAAATCACAGTTGGCAAAATGCAGCTTTTTGGTGTGGCTTTCCCCTTTTCTCTTTGGCCTTGCTGTCCCTGCAAATGCCATATGAAAGTCAGGAAATTATTTTACTCTCTACAGAAAGAAGCAGAAAGAAAAGCAGAAAATAAAATTTTCTGGTAAGAATGTGTGTTGAAAAACCTGCACAGTGCAGAGCAAATCTGCTTCATTTTCTCAGAGTACTAATACGGGGCAACACAGAAGCCAAGTCCTACACCTGCAAACAGATGTGAAAAGCAGCTGATAAATACCCTATTACTGAATTTCATAACTTTTTTTTTTCTTTTTATAAACTGCATTCTGTCATCCAAATGTTCTAGTTCTGCTGTCTTTATTGAGTCTGACATATTGCAATTTCTTTCAAAATTAAGGCTTTGAGATCACTGTTACCATACATAGTTTCAACAAAAGGCTTTTTAAGGCAGCTGACATTAAAAAACTGACACTTCTCTGAGTGCTTGCTAGCTGAGAAATTATTTGAGTAGGGGTTACTTGAAGCAGCCATAGAATGTGAAACTAGTAGTGATTAATCTTCTGTTTATGCAAAAAAAAAACATATATCCAAAAATCAAAAATCTTTAAACTTTGAACCTTTATGCAGATCATCCAGACTTTTTTTCTGTTAAATATCTGTCCTACACTATGGCAAATCAAAAGGTTTGCTTTTTAAAGCAGCTTTAAAATAAAACACATTCATTTTATTTGCAAAGCCACATGTTTTATCCTCCTCATGCCTTGATGTGTCTAGTTTCCAGATGCTGAATATTAGTGAGCTTCAGTGGGTATCTTTGTTAATAATTACACAAAAGGCTAAATTAACTTTTAAATATGGTATGATTTACTTTAATATTTTGCTGTATTTCTAAGACTCTAAAATTATGAAAATGCAGTATATACTATGTGGATTAGGCCTGGTTATAGGTAATAAGCCTGAAATTTATTATAAGTAGGAAGCTGTTACTGAGTTGGCATGGGATGTAGTAATGTTTGTATTAATCTTTATCCTAAAATTTGTCAGTTTTCTATGAATGGTCTGAAAGAAAATGTGAATGGAAAGAGCAGGAAAATTGGAAGCAGAGATACTGATTATATTGAAAAAAAGGCTTGGGCCAATAATATGTATTTATCATGTGCAATTATAAACTGAGGATAAGGAGTTTAGGCCAGGCTTGTCTGACTTGATTAGAAGCAGCAAGATCTTCAGAAGCTTGTGCAAGTCATGGCCAACCTTTTGTTAAGAGCTGAGGATGGCAGTCAGGACTTAAAAGGTCAGTGCCTGGACTCCCCATGCACAGGAATCTATTTCAGGAGTAGGAGCAGTTTGTTTCCATTGCGTTTGTCACCATTGTGAAGTTCCAAGAACACTGTGGTGTTTTGTGGAGAGCACCAGTCCCAGGGTGCTAACAGTGATTCACAGAAGTTACTTGTGAGCAAAGTTTTGAGTACCTTGTTTGGCAGAGAAGATGTAAAAGCTCAACGTGAATTTTTAAAATTTTTTTATATTTTTAATTTTTTTTTTTAATTTAAAAGGGGCAAAGTAGAACCAGTAGTACTTAAGCAACAGAAACTGATAACACTGTATTGCATGGCTGTTGCAATTAAAATCACAAGGCAGAAATTGACTAACAGTAGGGGTCCCAAATACAGTTTACATAGCCAGAGCACATGCCACCAGGTGTTTTTAAGCCAAGTTTGAGCCAATAACCTCCAATTCTGTTGTACATATTCTTTTTTTGTATGTACAAATTGCAAGATGGAGTATTATGGAGAGCATGCTGACCTCTTTTATACTTGGGACACCTGGCACACGTGTGCATCACTTCCTGGTAATAGTGTTGATGAAGCAGAACTGGGGAAGTGTGACTTAGATCCCTGAAAAATTGTCATCATTCAGTGGAATACCAATATTGTCTCCTGACTTCTCTAGAGAGATGAAGCCCAAGAACTCAACAAGGAGGAGTGTGGAATAAGTTTGCCTTGCAACTTGGTGCTCACTGCAGGGAGGGGGTTGTAGGTCATGGTCTCAACTTCTCTTAAACTGGTTCTTAGTATTGGTAACAGTTTAGTTTAGAATGGCATCATGTTACAAATGGCAGGGGTAAAACTTCCCTCCAAGGAGGCAGGTAATAGAAGCCTTTCATTTTTTATTCTTGTTGGCAGAGACAAAATGTAATTGCACTGGGCTTAGGGTGTTTCTGTGAAATCCATTCCTGTAGGGTGGTGGACTCAGAGCAGTCAGGGAGACTGCACTAAAATCCTGGTTTGACAGGCAAGGAATTCAGATGAGTGTGATTCTGCTTTTACCAGCAGATCCCTGGAGATTAGTATTCAGTCATCTTAGCAGTACAGGAGTAGAAAATTCCCATTGTGCTTTTCTGAATAAAAATAAGATTTGCATTTTTAGGACTCTGCCAAGCACAAGTAGCAAAATTTATGCTTGCCTCTGAACTCCATTAGGAAAACATTTACCTCCGTAAAGAAGAATTAAAAGGCTTATAGAGTGCCAGTTCTGAAAACAATCCTTCCTGTTGATTTTCTTTCTCTTTCCTTTGCTAGAGCATGTTTGGACTGCTTCAGTTCTGTTGTTTCATACTGTGTTCTGACCCAGGAACCAGCACTGGCTGGATTTCAAGCTAGTTATTTTCAAGTATGATCAGCAGCCTCTTAATTAGTATCTGAGTGCTCTGAGAGCACAGGTGGAAGGAGCAGCTTCCTGGGCTGGCAGGGGAGGGCTGGTGGGGGGTGCCAGGCTCAACTCTGGATGCTGTTGCTCTTGGTGATAGATAAGCTGCCTCTGGTTTTGAGGGGCCAGCAGGGGATGCTCCTGCTGCCCCTAGAGCAGCCTGGTTCTTTGGGTAGGTTTTGCCTGCATGAAGTCAGCCTGCTCAGTAGCATTTCCTTCTGTGCCTTTCTTCTTCTTACAGCACTGGGGTAAAAATTACAGTGGTTTACATGCTTGACAGGTTTAAATATCTGTCTTTGAAAATTAAGACTATTTATTCTGTTATGAAATAAATTGAGGAAATTCTGTAGCTGAAAAAAACAGTCACTGAAATGTAAATATAAAAACTAACACGGGATTTATATTTAATTTCCTTTCTGATTCTGTCCTTGATTTTATTTAATGATGCCTTCACTGCCTAGCTTCCTCCATGCGTGGATTATTTTTAAGTATGGAATCAGATTTGGTGGAGTAAAATCATCTCTCAGAACATGTGGATGGACCCCATCAGGGCAGCAGAAAGAAGCAGGAAGCCTTGGTTTCTCTTTGACTGAGTTAGTGAGGAACTACCCAAGGAGCAGTGCAGGACAGCACACAGAACCTACAGTGACCACAGCAGCTGCTTTTTGGGATGTGCTATCCCAGAAGACAGATTAGACACAGCACTTTAATCATCAGAATAAGTAAGGAATCAATTCTTGTTTGTTATGAATGCTGAAAACGTGCTGTTTTGGCATTTGCTAATTGCTTTTCTGAACAAAATTTCACCTGTGATGGTGCTTCTTATTCCTAACAGCATTTTTACCAGTGGTGGCTTCCCACTTGATTGGGGATGGATTCCAGGCAGTGCGTATGGAGCACCCAAGAATATCTGCTCTAAAGCATCATTGTGTTCTTTTTACCTTCACCACTAGTAAACAATGGTAGCTTTAACTTTCTGACCTCCATCTCATCACTCATTTCATTGCTGTGGCTTATGACTACAGATTTATAAAGTTTCTTATGTTCATCATGCCTGGTAAAGTAGTGTATTGGGATGAAAAAATGACATTCTAATTAGAAGAGTAGCTTGAGTGAGAATAATCTGCTTGAATTCGCTTTGATGGCCAAAAAATTACCTGTAGCTACTTTCTCTAGATTATCAGAGAGATCGTCACAATAGAATGTCTGTCCTTGATCACAGATGCAAGGAACAAGGCACAGAGTCCAAGGCCGTGGGTGGAGATGGTTGCTGTGGAACGGGAAGCCAAAGGAGTTCTCACTTGTTCCACCAAGTAATTAAAGAGATCAATATGTGACTTATCTTTATCTGTTTTCCACCATAAATTAGTAATACTTGTGACCCAAAGTTAAATTGTTTAGGTTAGTTGTAAAGAAGAGTCCCTGTTGGGTCATTCTTTTGTCATCTTACCCTGACTTTTTCTAATCTTTTCTAACCATGCTCCCATGTGTCTTCCCTGTCTGTGTAATTACCACCACTTTACTTACCCACTGGTATGGATTTGTGTGGATTGTTGCAGGACATGTGTTAGTGTAATACAATCACTTGGTCCCAGCAGTTTACAGCCTGAAGACCCAGTTGCCCAATATCAACTCTGATTGTTGTCATAAAAAGCAGAAATGAACAAAAAGAATGTTTCCAGGGCTGAGGTACAATCCTGGCACAAGAGTGACAAAACTAAGTGTGGGAGAAGAGAAAGGCATTGATGCTGGGAGTTAGTGAGTTAATTTACCATTTACTTAGTTTGATTCATTTTTAAATTGAAATTACTGAAAGAGGAGAAGTTAATAAAATGGAAAAAGCAGAATCATGTTCTCACAGAGATTCATTTTGAGAAGGGCCTTGCCAAAGGAAGGTTTAAGTAGGTAAAATCCCAAACAAAGGGACGTGCCATGCAGTGGAAGGTACATGTAGTGCAGGTTGGATGGAAGAGTTAAAGAACAGGCATCTTTATCACAGTGTCTTGTATTCTGTGGTGCTTTAATGCATCAGATCTGATGAAGAGGGAGAAGGGGACCTGTGAACATGAAGAGACTGCCAACAGGTGCCTGAGACAGGTTCCTCACCTCCACGGGGAAGCTCTGTGCAGTGAGATGGGGCTGGCAGCTGGACATCAGCAGCCTCTCTGTCCTTCACACTGCCCAAGCTTCTTAAATGTGCAGTAAAGGAATCATCTGCTAATGAGCAAATTTTCTTCTCAAGTCAAATAGTTAATCCTCTGTTTAAGCACTGTAAGTGGAACCTTTGGATTTACTGCAGCTAATACAACTGTCGTGGTCTCATCATCTGTGTAGATGTCTAATCCTTCTCTGAATCCAGTTGACCTCTTGATCCTGCTGCTTTCAGGAAGCATTTTATCTTGAATAATTTTCTTTTTACTGAATTAAATATGCTGCTTGAGATAGACTCCAAATGGGAACACCCATGCTATCTTCTCTCTGTGATACATCATTTAATAGAATATTTTATTTGTCTCATTTCTGAACATCATAATCTTTTTGTTTCACTTAATACAGAAAGCTTTTCATCCTTTAAAATATTTTCGTGGTTGTTTATGCTGCATTTCTTCCCAAGATATCATAAACTGAACTGAACACTATATTCAGTAAATCATGTCATTGATTTTCTTACACTGAAAAACTAATGTGCTGGTTGCCATGTGTGGTGTGTTGCACCATTTCCACATCCTACAATTAATAATTTGCAGTAACTTTTTCAAAACTTCTCTGCAAATCTTGGCTTTTCACAGCCCAGCCCTACTGTCCTGTTGCTGTTAATATGTATCTCATCTTTAATAATTTAATAAAATCAGCAATGGCTGATTTATTTTTAAACTTAATTCTCTCCAGTCTTTATTTAAAGTAAAGATCTGAGGGAGGGAGCTGAGACTGATTGAGAGTAATCATCTGGCTTCTCCATGATCTGGTTTTTTTTTTTTCTCTCCATGATTTATTTATTTATTTATTTATTTATTTATTTTAATTTTTTTTTTTTCAGCTGGCCTCTTACACTGGCTGCAATGCCCTAATTCTCTCAAGAGTTACCTGCTCCTAACACGATGGTGTTTTGTTTGTCTTGGGCAACTTTTTAATTAGATCCTTCATATCTTTTCTAATACTATTTTGTATTTTGCTGGCCACACGTTACTTTGCTGAACTTAAAATTGATATACTTCTGGCAATTGTGGTTTCTGCTGCATCAGGGTTTCTGCCTAAAGATCTTTGGAGCTGGAGGTTGCAGTAAGTCCAAGGGAGAGAGTGGTAAGTAAATTGAAGTTGCAGAATTGATAGATTCAATAATACAGGGAAGATGCACACTGGTTTCACTCTCAGGCTGTGCTCAGCAGAAGGGTAACCCCAACGATTATTGGATTTTCTAACTATAGAAAAGGTAGAATGTTCTTCAGGGATTCGATTTTGTTTATTGTTAATAGATTCTGGAGAGGTTTAGTAAAGGTTTTGTAAAGTTTATTCTTCTAGATATTTTCATCTGCTTAAGCAACAGGCAAAAAAGGTCAAAGGGGTGGATTTCAAGTGAGTCCAGGAAAGTTAAGCCGAAGATAATTAGATTAGGTCAAGGTACAGTTATACCAGTGTGGTTTTAATATGTTGTGAAGGGCTTAATTCACATAATTTTGCTTAAATAGGGCTGGGACAAAACATAAATGCATTGATTTTCTTTTTAAAATTATCATTATGCTGGTTTCTGTCAACTGATGTGCTTACCCTTCATTTGCTGCTAGATTGTAGAGTGTTGCACACTGCCCTTTTTAGGAAGCAAGGCAAACAAACAGAAAAGTCTGGTTTATCTCACAGGATTGTGGAGTTTTCTTAGTTAGTAAAAAATGAAAACTAATTTTCTTTACAAATGAAAAGTATCCCTAAAGAATATACTGTGCACCATTGTCTGAATGATAACCTATGTATGTCTGCACAGTGCTATGATTAATGCTGAATGGCAATTTTTTCCACAAGAAAGAAAATTTTTTTAACAGTTTTCTTCTGCTAAGAATCTCTTATTATTGGAACTCGGAAGAGTTTATGGTCAAACACATGCCTTGGCTGGACTGCTGAGCATCAACACCTAATGTCAGATTATTGTCTTTTGCATTCTCAGTGTGATGGTGCAGAATCTAAGCTGATTATCTGGGCAGATCCTGAGGATATTTCTTGCCTTTTCCCTGTTCTATGGCATGATCTGTTTGGGTTGAGTAAACTGTAAAGAAATGCCTGGTTACTTCTGAAGCATTACAGAATGTCTAGCCCTTGGCAGGTTTTTGCTGCAGCTCACTTGTTATATTTATCATGTTTTATTCTTACAGATTTCAGGTAGCATAAAATCTCAAGGTTTTCCTTCGCTCATATACTTTTATGAAATATTTATGTAATTTAAACTCTTTTTAAAGGAGAGAAAACATATTGTGAGATTATTGAAATTGAAATATATTTGAAGTTGTTCTCCTAATAGTTTCATACTGCCTTGCAGCAAGTTTGTAACTAGGATTTTTTCAGTACTTCAGGTACAAGGGAATCTGTTGTCCTGGACATCCAGCAGACCCCTTATATCTGAGCAGCACAGTGCTTCCAAAGGAAGCTGGAAAGTTCTTAGTCTAGAGCATTGCCTCCTCAGTATCCACGGCAGCTTCATTGTATTTTCTGCACAACTATCACTCTGTAGCCTCAGACAGTTGGTTCTGACTGGAAGCAAAAAAATCCCAAAGAACTAGCTGCACCAAGATAAAACATCTTAAGAGAAATGGTGATGCTGTGATCACAGTTCTGGCTCATTAAAACACTGATCTAGTATTTGGTGAATATTATTCCACTTTAGAAATTAAATTTTGGCAGTCTGTAATGCAGTTTGCCATTATTTAGGTTCACATTTTTTAGTGTTATACCTTGTGAAATAAATGCTGGGACTCAGCTGAGCCATCAGATTTAGAAGTCAGGGTCAACTTTGATCTTTCATCAAATTGGGAGTCGCTGTTCCTCTCTACAAAAAGCTGCATTGTAAAACAAGTTTACCTCTGTGAGGTGCTGTGAGATCTATGTGTATGCTACTCTTTTTCTTTCTTTTTCTTTCTTTTTCTTTCTTTTTCTTTCTTTTCTTTTGCTTTCTTTTGCTTTCTTTTGCTTTCTTTTGCTCTCTTTTGCTCTCTTTTGCTCTCTTTTGCTCTCTTTTGCTCTCTTTTGCTCTCTTTTGCTCTCTTTTGCTCTCTTTCTCTTTCTCTTTCTTTCTCTTTCTCTTTCTCTTTCTCTTTCTCTTTCTCTTTCTCTTTCTTTCTCTTTCTTTCTCTTTCTTTCGCTTTCGCTTTCGCTTTCGCTTTCGCTTTCGCTTTCTTTTGCTCTCTTTCGCTTCTGTCT
>JAAWXA010000040.1:4891079-4943396 GCA_038090715.1 Florisuga fusca | reverse complement strand
AGAGACAGCTGTGAGGTGCTGTGAGATCTATGTGTATGCTACTCAAGTTTCTTAATCACTCTGCTGTAGTATAGAGCATTTTTTTCTTTTTCTTTCTTTTTCTTTCTTTTTCTTTCTTTTTCTTTCTTTTTCTTTCTTTTTCTTTCTTTTTCTTTCTTTTTCTTTCTTTTCTTTTGCTTTCTTTTGCTTTCTTTTGCTTTCTTTTGCTTTCTTTTGCTTTCTTTTGCTTTCTTTTGCTTTCTTTTGCTTGCTTCCTTCCTTGCTTCCTTCCTTGCTTCCTTCCTTGCTTCCGTCCTTGCTTCCGTCCTTTCCTTCCGTCCTTTCCTTCCGTCCTTTCCTTCCGTCCTTTCCTTCCGTCCGTCCTTCCGTCCTTTGTGTGGTTTTTTGCTTAATTTGTATTTCATTATTAAGCTCTGGAAGATTATTCAAAGCATGGTGCTTCCAGGTACTGAATGTATACAAGTGTGTTTCTTAAGGTGTCCTCAAATCAGGACTGTGATTCCTCTGTGAAGCTCCTCTCTCTTTGTGTTACATTTCTTGTCTCTAACATGTCACAGTTAGCTTCACTTGGGGTTTTGCTTTCTTTTGAAGTTCAACAAATGATGTAAAATTTAAGAAGAATTTTTTTTTTAATGGCATGAAGGACAAAAAAGCCCCTAATTAGCCCATGTCACATTTGTCTGTGGTCCCACTTATCTGTGCCAGATGGCTCAGTGGCCCTGAGTCAAAGTCTCGACGTTCTCTGGGAGATGGAGTGTTTCTACAGCCCTCTGCCACCCCAGCAGGACTCTGTGTGAAGCCTTTCACTTTTCAAAAATGTTTCTTAAAATGTTTACTATTATATCAAAGTTTAAAAGAGACAGAAATCAAGTACTGGCAAAGAATAACCATCACTTTATTCTTGTTATGTTAGACTTACACTTATTTATGCTGCTCAGTGACTGACCCTATAAGTGGTTCTGACAAACCCACAAAAGCTGTGGTGGTTTTGTGGTGTTTGAGCACTCCCAGATAGGACACAGAGGTTGGATTCCCCTTGCTGATCTGTTCAGTTTGTGGACGTGCCTGTCGAGGGTGAGAGGTTCAGGGGTTGTTGAGCAGCAATTTATTGGACTGTTGGCTGATAAGTGGGCAGATCAATGCAATTTATTCTGCAGCAGAAAAAACTGCAGGCCACTTTTCATGGATAGCAAAGCTGAAGCTAAATGCCTTTTCTCTGGAGAAGCACAAACAAAAGAAAATCTGTACCATCTAGTGATCTAAGAAGAGATCAAAGAGTGGTAGCATTACAATTACAAATGATGAAATGCACAGTTGTGCACATTACTCAGGAATACAGCAAGCATTCATTTCAGGGGAGCTTTTTGCAGCATGCAGCATTGAAAACACATGTCTAATAGGTGCATTCATTTTAATATGCTCATTCATAGAGCAGGCCTGATTAATTAGTGCATGTCACCATCTGGTACTTACTGAGACTATTCATTTTTAAAATGTTGAAATTGTAGAGAATGTTGCACACCAATTAAGTTCCTTTTAGTTGGATTATGTTAGTATGAAGTATTGCTGGAGAAGACCTTCATTGTGATTCAGCCAGCATGCATCTAAAGGAGACCTGCCAGTCTGAAATTAGTTAGAACAAAGGGAGAATTCCTGAAATGCATGTTTATTACTGCCTCTGTGCATTCTACCAAGACAGTGTCAAGAAATAAGAGCGACAAAAATATTTAAGCATTTCTAGGTAAGGTTCAGTTTCCTGACATGAGGGTATCTCAGCTGATTACTTCTTCCTCTTTGTATGGCAACTTTGATTCTGTGATCTTCTCCCTCGGACCTGCAAAGTGAAAAATGGTTGTTTGGTTGTTTCTTTTCCTATTTGTTTGAGAGTCAGCTTAGCAGGGCCAGACCAAGCCCTCCTGTGTGCAGTTGTGTATCTGCTGAAACGAGGAGCACTACTGTCGTTTGCACCAAGAGTGATTTGGCCTTTAAAACTGACAAACTGTGTGTGCTGACTTGACTGTTCAGTAAATGAAGTATCACACTCTGCTGTGTGTGGCTGTAGCCACCACACTAGGAGCAGAACTTTGTCTGTCTGTCCTTGTTCCTGTCATTGACTCACTTGGTGAATTTTAGTTACTTCACCTCACTGCACTGCAGTGTTTCCTGGTGAAATGTTGAATAGGTCTGATTGCCAGCTTCCATGAAACCTTTGAGACAGAGGGGTGAAACACACAATGTTGGTATTACATAGTTACTGTAAATGGTTTCTTCAGAAGTGTAATACTGTTTTGTATTTAACATCTGAGGTTGTTACTGCCTCAATTTTGCAGACTTTGAGCATCTTCAAATAAGTTCTCTCATCCACACTATCATTTCAGAAGAGCTGGGAGCTCTGCTTAGTACAGGATCCCTCCTGTTTCTTGGCTGACACTGGAGGAGGAAAGTTATGAAAGGTAGTAGGGTAAGAATCTAGAAATGAACAATGCTGGGCTATTTTTCCCTTGTGGTATTTGTGTGCATTTTTGGCTTCCACCTTCAGTGGACTCTGCTGCCCTCTACCAAGTCACAGCTGCTGGTAACAGCACCAGTGCATCTGAGCAAATGAAGAGTCAGTGCAGCTAGCAGTAACCCATGAAACTGGTCACAGGGGTGCAGAGTCCTTTCTCATTTCTTCCCCAGCTTTACTAGCAGAAAATGCTTAGCCTGGAAGGCCATAAAACTGTTTGGTCTGTGATAGGATTCCAGAGCAAGTGCAGTTTATGAAGTTTCAGAGAAATAGCATCACTCAGCTTAACCTTAAAAACCACACAAACACACACTAAGTCTTTTGTATGAATTGTTTGTTCAGAGGTTTTATGTAATGGAGAAGTATGTTTTCCAATAAAACATTAAGTTTAGATTTTATTGGTGTAACATGACACCTTTTATTTGTTAACTACATTAAAAGAAGGAGTATAAAATTCTAGTATGTGCACATGCTCTGTCTCTGATTTTAGAGAATTATTTCTTAATGTAATTTTTCTGCTTAGAATATATGGGCTTGCAAAGTGTTGATGCAACAAATCTTTGCAGAGATAAAAAATACAAAGGCATTTTACTCTGTATGTGTAAAAGACTGAAGGTTTCAGCAGACCACTGTCTGGCAGACTTTCTGTCTCTTAGGTCACACAGAGAAAGCTTTTGGCACTGATGTTTTGACAAAAAGCTTTGTCTGGAAATATATTTAGTCAATATCTGAATTATGATTGCACTGGTACTCTGACTGTGTCTGAGGATTCTCTAGTAGAGTTAGACTTCAGCTCCATCTGGTGTTGGAACAGCTTTGCTGTCTGAGTTTTCCAGCATACAGGACAGCCCTTTGCCAAAAGGCAGAGCAGGACATCAGAAGATTGACAAATTCATACACGTGTCACTTTTACCAATTGTTTCTCTTGCTTGCTGCACTGATGAAAACCATTTCTGCCTGTGGTTAATTCCAGCATAGCTGTCCTGCTGCTACTAACTGAGAGATGCATCTTTGCCTGAATGGGTTTATTAATGCTACAGAATGGGTTTATTAATTCACTGTACCTATTAATTCACTGTACCCTTTCACTGTACCTATGTGATCCACGAGTGTATTTTCCCCAAAGCCTGTAAGAATATAAAATGACTGATTTTCAGTGCCTTTACAGAAGTAGTGGTGCACATATAGATTCTTTCACCTCAGTAAAATGCCTCCAATGATTTGAGTTATGCAATGGTGATGAAGAGAACAGACTTGTGGATTTGGCTTAGAAGGCTTAAAATCTTCAGGCATTAATTCATGAAACTCCAATCCTGGATACTCCAATGACTATAAAGCACAGCAGATTCGTGTTTGGTTTTTGCTTAAAACTAATCACTTCAGGAAATAAAAATATTCTCTTTGAATGAGATTTTCAATTCTTTTTCAATTCTTTTTCAATTTTTTTTTTTTTGAGAGGTTAAGTAGAAATGTGAAACAAATCAGGGATTAAAAGTCCATAGGTTGTTTTTTTTCTTTTTGAGAATATTTTAAGGCATTCTGTGATAGAAAAATGCTTTATTTTCACTATTGTAAGCTACAGGAGAAGGAATAGTGGCTTTCTAGAAAACTTCCTCTGGCATTTGTATGTGACTTTCCCAGGATGACAACCCAGCCTGTCCCTTCAAACAAAATACCTGTCTCCAGTAACTTTACCCTGATGAAAAAAGTGCTAAAGTCAGAATTGTTAGGGTTGGTAGGGACCTTAAAGATCATCTAGGTCCAACCCCCCTGCCATGGGCAGGGACACCTCCCACCAAACAAGGTTGCTCAAAGCCCTGTCCAGCCTGGCCTTAAAAACTTCCAGGGATGGGGCTTCCACCACCTGTCTGAGCAACCCGTGCCAGCATCTCACCACCCTCATGCTGAAGAACTTATTCCTAATCTCTATCCTAAATCTACCCACCTTTAGTTTTAATCCATTCCCCCTGGTCCTACTGAGATCCTAAAAAGTCCCTCACCAGCTTTAAGGTACTGGAAGACCACGAAAAGCTCTCCTCAGACTGAATAACTCCAAGTCTCTCAGTCCGTTTTCACAGGAGAGGTGCTCCAGCCCTCTGATCATCCTCGTGGCCCTTCTCTGGACACACTCCAGCACATCCATCTCTTTCTTGTAAAAGGGACTCCAGAACTGGATGCAGTACTCCAGGTGGGGTCTCACGAGAGTGGAGTAGAGGGGAAGAATCTCCTCCCTCGACCTGCTGACCACGCTTCTCTTGACGCAGCCACGGATACAATTGGCTTTCTGGGCTGCAAGTGCACACTGATGGCTCATGTTGAGCTTCTCATCCACCAGCACTCCCAAGTTCTTTTCCTCAGGGCTGCTGTCAAGCCAGGCACTGCCCAGCCTGTATCGGTGTTTGGGATTGCCCTAACCCAGATGCAGGACCTTGCACTTGGTCTTGTTGAACTTCCTGAAGCTGGCACAGGCCCACTTCTCCAGCCTGTCAAGGTCTCTCTGGATGACATCCCTTCCCTCCAGCATATCAGCCACACCACCACACAGTTTGGTGTCATCAGCACTCAATGCCACTGTCCATGTCAAAGATGTTAAACAGGAATGTTCCCAACTCTGAGCCTTGAGGGACCCCTCTTGTCACTGGCCTCCACCTGGACATGGACATGTCAATGGACAGACACTCTGGGTGTGGCCATCAAGACAGTTCTTAATCCACCGAGTGATCCATCCATCAAACCCATGTTTTACCATCTTGGAGACCAGGATGTTAGAGTTTTGGCAGAGTTGGGAATTGCTTGAGTGTATTTTGCCACTTAAGCTCAGCTCATTCACATTTGAACCTAAATCACATTATCTCTATTGTGTTTAGGACAGTAAACATGCTCTTACTTTCCTGTCGCATCTTTTAAGTAGTCCAGTTGGAAGAAAAGTGCACTACTCCTAGGTTTTATATCCTCTTCCTAGCATTTATTTCATTGAGGAAAATTAAAGGTCAATGGTCCTGCACTAGCCGAGAAAATTATTCTAAATTTTCAGTCATGGCCATTTCTCCCTCTCTTTCTCTGCTTTCAGTGCTTAGCTGCCAAAGGTTTTAGTTCTTGATGTATGAGAAGAATGATAATTCCTTTTTTTTTTTGCCTCTCAGTTACATAGTTTTATAAATTTAGGTAAAAAGAAGTAAGGCATCAGCAAAAAACTGCTTGCTTAATTCAAGTTGTTCCTAGTGTAGAAAACCTAAATATAATGATCAACATGTTTTTTCCCTATTCTTATCCTCATTCTCTTGTCATTTCAGAATGATCCCTGCTCTAAACAGTAGCCACACTAAGTGAACAGAGTGGAAACATATGGATGAAATTTTTACCATGCACTGAACAGCACAGCATCAAGTGCAAAGCTCTGGGAAGATGTCTGCTTGCAACGCTTTCACTGAACACGTCTGGAAACCTGGTGAATGTAAGAACTGCTTCAAGCCCAAAAGCTTGCATCAGTTACACCCAGTGCCGGAAAAAAAAAAAACCCCACACGGCGATCTGAAATCCAATGCAAACCAAAGTAACAGCCAGCGTGGGAGAAATACAGGAAATTTCCGACCACCTGTGGCAAAGAAACCCACTATTGCTGTGAAGCCCACCATGATGGTGGTAGATGGGCAGGCTGTGTGTGGAGAAATCAGCACACGGGATTGTTTCGAGAACAAACCGGTGCCTGCAGGTTGGAACCGCAACAAAACTGTCCTGAACAAAAAACCACTGAACAATAATAATGAAGATGGGATTGAAGGTTATAGCCATGTTCCTAGGCCTTATGGCAACAAGGATGGTGTAGGCAAGATACCAAATAATAATAATAATGGACTGACAGAAGTTTTGAAGGAGATTGTGGGTTTGGATACCACACCTCAGCTAACTGGAAATGAAATGAACTCAAGAGAAACTTTCTTGGGAAGAATAAATGATTGCTATAAAAGATCATTAGAGAGAAAGATCCCTCCAAGCTGCATGATGGGTGGAATGAAGGATTCACATGGTAAGCATGTTATTCTGAGTGGAAGCACTGAAGTAATAAGTAATGAAGGTGGACGTTTCTGTTATCCAGAGTTCTCTAGTGGAGATGAGAGTGAGGATGACACGTTTTTTGGCAGCATGCAAGAAGAGCATGAGAGCTGGGATGAAAGTGATGAAGAGCTGCTAGCAATGGAAATTCGTATGAGGGGCCAACCTCGCTTTGCTAATTTTAGAGCTAACACCCTGTCTCCTGTTCAGTTCTGTGTTGACAAAAAATGGAATACTGTGCCCCTTAGAAACAAGTCTCTGCAGCGGATCTGCGCAGTAGATTATGACGACAGCTACGATGAAATTTTAAATGGTTATGGGGAAGAGGCTGTGATTCTCTATGGGCAAGAGAGCATGCAGAGCATGGTATCTTCTGATTCTATGTCACCCGATTCTTCTTTAACAGAAGAGTCT
The DNA here is from genome assembly GCA_038090715.1 of Florisuga fusca. Classification (NCBI taxonomy): domain Eukaryota; kingdom Metazoa; phylum Chordata; class Aves; order Apodiformes; family Trochilidae; genus Florisuga; species Florisuga fusca. Next base: position 4,936,423 of record JAAWXA010000040.1, on the reverse strand, counting down.
CATTCTGGGACAACCAGCAGTTCTTCACAGAAGCTCTGTAATGGAGGGTTGTCTCCTAGTACTCCTCAGGACCTCAAATTGGTTGAAGCAGAATATGAAAGCCTATGTGATAACCAAGAAGTGAAGGATGTGTCAAAAGTTCCCAGAAATGTTCCGAAAAGTCTAGAAACTCACAAGACAGTCCTTGCACTTCGATTGGAAGAGAAGGATGGCAAAATTGCTGTGCAGACTGATAAGCAAGAGAATAAAAGTTCTTCAGATGTTGCTGGTCAAGCTGTAACTATAAATCTGGTGCCTGTGGAAGAACAAGCAAAACCTTACAGGGTGGTGAACATGGAACAACCAGTTTGCAAGCCATATACCATAGTAGATGTATCAGCTGCCATGACCAATGAATGTAAGGAGAATCAGACTGAAACCTCAGAAACCAAAAATACATCATCTAACCCAAGCTCACCAGTGACTCCAGGCACACCTATTACAGCCTCTGCAGCATCACCTGTACGAGCAAATGTGAACCTGAAAAAATCCAGTGCAATCAGATATCAAGAAGTGTGGACTTCTAGTACTAGTCCAAGGCAGAAGATACCGAAGGTGGAGTTAATATCCAGCAACTCAGGACCTTCTGTTCCTCCCAGAAAGGCAACCCACAAGTCAGCTCCGACTTCACCTACAGCTACCAACGTTTCTTCAAAAACTATCCCGGTCAAGTCTCCCAATTTATCAGAGATAAAATTCAACAGCTACAACAATGCTGGCATGCCACCTTTTCCAATTATCATTCATGATGAGCCCACTTATGCTAAGAGTTCCAAAAACGCTATTAAAGTTCCTATTGTAATCAACCCGAATGCTTATGATAACCTGGCTATCTATAAAAGTTTTCTAGGGACCAGTGGAGAGCTCTCCATCAAAGATAAGACTACAAGTGTAATAAGCCACACATATGAAGAAATAGAAACAGAAAGCAAAATGGCTGAAGCCATAGGAAGTCAACCCACGGAATTTTCCCAAGCGAAGGGGGTGACTAATAGCTCTGAATGCAGGCTGGGTTCTGTGGCTCAGAAGGTCCAAGAGTTTAATAGCTGTCTGAGTAAAAGTCAGATATCTCCACAGAGGAGTCATAGTTCTGACCACAGCTCCCCATCAAGAGTTCAAAAGACAACACAAGAGCCTGCAGCAAAAATAGATGTAACACCGGAGGCTTCTGTTGGCAGCAGCAGCGGTCGGGAGAATGCAAGCACGGTGCTTTCCCAGATTGTGGCTTCTATCCAGCCTCCACAATCTCCTCCTGAAACACCTCAGTCTGGACCCAAGCCTTGTAGCATAGAAGAACTGTATTCCTTACCCCCTGATGTAGACTCTACTGCCAGCACCCTGGTGCGACCCAAATCCCTGTTCACGTCACAGTCTGACACGGAGTCATCCAAGCCAGTGGAAAACTGTGCTATTAAAATCCAGAAAGATTCACTTTCCCAGCCAGTTGCTACTCCCTCTCCAAAGCCAGTGAGAGCCACCCCAAACACCACAAGTCCCAAAACAGAGCAAGCCCCCCCGTTTCCTCCTCCACGCTCCACTTCTTCCCCTTATCACGCGAGTAACTTGTTGCAAAGACACTTTGGCAATTGGGCCAAACCAAACAGCCCCACCAGGTCGACAGAGGCAGAGTCCATCCTGCACTCGGAAGGTCGGCGAGCGGCTGATGCAAAACCCAAACGCTGGATCTCCTTTAAAAGCTTCTTCCGTCGCAGGAAAACTGACGATGAGGAAGACAAAGAGAAAGAAAGAGAGAAAGGGAAATTGGTGGGTCTTGATGGAACTGTTATACATATGCTCCCCCCTCCTCCGGTTCAGCGTCATCACTGGTTCACTGAGGCAAAGTCAGACTCCAGTGAGAAGCCATCGATTGTTTTCATGTACAGATGTGAACTGGCACAAGATGAACCAAAGGCTGACTATCAAAACAAGAGTGGAGCAGAGTCTGCTATTGCTGATGCACTAGCAAAAGACCAAGGAGAAACACAGGAAAAGTCTCCCCAGAGCTCTGAGCAGAAAATAGCGAGCCATTCATCACCACCTCAGATGCCTAAGAAAATCCCCAGGTAACCTGCTCATCTTTTTTAGTACTTACTCAGTTGTGAACTGTCATATATGTACTGCTGAACAGGAGAGAAACTAAGGAGCTTTATTACATTAAAAATACATTTCTAAAAGTGTATTTATTTTAAGTAATTTAAAATATATGTTTAACGTCCTTGTGTTACACTGGATATCAGAAATTGGTTTTTTACAATTTAGTAGAAACAGAACCTGGTGTTTGGAGTTTGTATTGCAGGTTCACTAATGTCATGTTTAGCCATGTTACATTGAATCAGATACATCTTCCTGAATTTCTAGCTTAAGAAAGTGTTCTTATGCTATAGGAAACTAAAGAATTTCTCTGCAGAAATAGAAAGCAACTATTGATGAGTATAATAGAAATTAAAAGATCTGACTCATAGAAGGTGGTATACTAACTGCGTCTCACATACCCAGGAATACAAGAGATGGTAATTTAAGTTGATGCTATGCTGCTACATCACTGCAGCATTCCCAAAATAAACCATGTAAAAAGCTACTGATAGATTATTGTCAATAAGTCATCTCTCTCAGTTTTGCAAGGCCTTTGGCAATGAATATATTTTGTCTTCTAACAGTATTGGATTCAGTAGAGCTGGTTGTTTCATTTCTGTTTGACAGCTTTGTTCAGTGATTACTCTTTTTTTATTATTTGCAATCAGAATTTCCTAAAATGATTCATGGTTTCAATTTCTTTGGAATTATTTGGCCAGTTTGGATATTTATTTACTCCTGTAAGTTCATGGTAGTGGAACATTTTAGGTCTGTCCATCAGTTTCAAGGACTGTTTGGTCCCTTATCAAGGGTACACATCTTCTTACTTGTCTCTGAACACAAGGAGCTGTGTGCTTTCCAGACAGGCATTATTTTCAACCTACCACTGAGTTCCTACAGCTCATGGCAGCGTGTAAGCTAAGAGGGCTGGAGACATTTATTGCAGTCATGTGGGCATTGTATGCATTTCACTGAGTACAGACCACAGATGTCTGTATTAAGAGTTTGTCTTCCAATGTTACTAGACAAACCAATCCCAAAGTAGCATCCAAGTTGCATTATTGAATTAGTTACAACAATAATCTAGTGGTAGGAAATGAAAAATTTTGTAAAGTTTGAGCCATGTGTGAGTCTTAAAATGTATCATGTCAGTGTATGTTTTTCTTTCTCAGTTATCTATACAGGAAAACTGGAAGTAGTTTTTAGTTAAGATGTTTTTTAAATAGACTTGTGAGCATAGTTTGGGTTTACCAGAAACTGATTGGTGCAGCTGTCCTATTTTATCTAGTGGATCAGGCTGTTGCTCTTGGAAATTCACAAGGTAAAGGTTTCTCTTCTCCTTCATTGCAATCACTGCTTATACCCCATGGCAGCTTTTTAGATTGAGACGTATCCTACAAGAAAACTGCAGTGCAGACTTCTCATTCTTCCTTTGCTCTTCACAAACCACATCAGAGCTGAACTAAAACCTCATGCAGCACTGTTTTAGATGGCAGTGCTGTGTAAACCAAGGTACAACTGATTTCTGCACAGCCATTGAAGTTACACATTAAACTGCATAGTTTCCTCCCACAGCTATGTCAACCATAAGTTTCCTTTAGATAATCTTTGGGCCCAACTTGGATGAACTAAAGATAAAACTATATTTACTGAAATACATTCTTTAAGTAGTGAGGTCTGTATACTCATTCCATTCTGGTTTAGACAAGAAAGCATTTCTTCACAGCTGAAGTTGGGATTACCAAACTAATTCCTAAAATGATGTTCACTTTATCAAAACAGTTTGAGCTTGTTATCTATAGATAGGAGTTCTGTTGTTCCACAGCTACAGCAGATCACTATCCTGTTGTTCTATCTTGTTTCCAAATGGAGTGAAATACTTACACATTTTTAAAATCTTGGGATTAAACATTTTTCTTCAAAAGCAGTTTGCACTCCATGGCAGTTACACACTGCATCACCAATTTGTGTTCTTTCAAGGCTGTTTTTTGTGAAAAGATCCCCTGAGCATTTTGCTGGACACTTTCATGGGCTCTATATTTATCAGAGGTCATGGATACCAAAGCTTTTGGAATTTTCTTGTTCTCCTTCTAATCTTATTCCAAGTTATACCTCAGTACCTTGAGGTGATAGTCCACCTTGAGTAACTTCCAGCCAGATTGCTACTCCAAAAACAACCTAAGTGTCAGTGATGGGTCAGAATCTTTTAGAAAACTGCCCAAAAACTTGCACAGTTCCTGCCTGCCATAGATGCATCTCAGTACTAGAAGTTGTTCTCAAATGGTTTTGCTGTGCTTGTTGTCTTGAGTTTGCTGATGACTGTTTCCTTTAAATTACAGTCAGTCAAATGTGATTTGAAGAAACTTGAGTTGGGCATCCAATTTCCATATACAGACAACGGAGAAAGACAGTTCCAGTGAGGAGATTTAGAGCACCAAGACTTAAAAGGCCTCAAATGGGTCATTTCTTCAGTGGATTTTTTAGTGATTTCTGTTCTGCCAGTTTTATTTAGGGGAAAAAAACTTGCGTGACTGGGGTTAGGGGTGTGCCACAGTGCACATCATCATGCCTGGACCTGGAGAACCTGAACAGCAATAAGGAATGGAGCTTGCACATAGGCTTTCTTGATTCCATGGGACAGGAGCCATGAAATTACTCTTGAGTGCTGTGTGTCTAGAGGAATATGAATGTTGTAAGAGATTACTCAGTAAAAACAACTGCAGTCATTTTTCTTCAAAAATGTGGCCACATCAGGTTCACATCCAGAGACAGGAGGAATAACCACCTCTGCCACATTCCACTTTCTCCCTGTCATTGATCCAATCTTGCAGATTCCACAGCTGCTTCAGAAACTGCTTGAAAAGAGAAAAAAAATCTTTCAGATCATAGTAGGGCACTGTTTAAAACAAAGTTCTTCCCAGTTCAGAGGACCTCTTGTCTAAGTCTTAAGGTAAGGTTCTCCTGAAACTAAATCACCTGAATCTACTCAGGTGAATAGATTGAAACATAGCTTGCATAAACTGGTGAGGAAAATTCAAGGATGTTATAGCTGAAAAAAAAATTCATGCTTGACCAAGTCTAATGAAATGAGAGAAATTCTTACCAGTAAAGTTCAGGTGGAACTCTCAACTCCTTTCTCCTCAAATCTGTCTTGATTAGTTTGGGGCTTTTTTCCTATATATCAGCAAGTTTTATTTAACTTACTTAGTGTGCAACAGTGCTTTTAAAGAATTACCCATCTATCTTAACCTGTTTCTTCAATGAAAAACCTTTGTGAGATTTTTCTCTAGAACATATCCGTGCTAACAGAACTGGAAATCAAGAAATGGTAAATCATGTATTATTGTTCTTAACTCCTTTAATACAGTCTGTAAAATGGAAAGAGTGAGAACTTAAAAAGGTTAAAGAAAAATGTCATTTTTATAATGCCAGGTTAATCTGTGGAACTCATTGCTATTACATTTCACTGACACTAAAGAGCTTAGCAGGATGTCTTTTCTGGATTATCAAATGTATTCCCTTTATCCATGCAAGCATTGCATTATACATTATTTACTCCTAAGTAGTAGGAACTAGGAATAAATGTTATGGCTTAGTTATTTTAGATTGTCATTTGAGAAGTGTCTTTTACTTTCCTCTGTAGTGACTGTTTCTGGCTAATTGTGGTGATGAGGAACTGAACTGCGTGAGACACTGGGATGGGTTTTCTGTTGCCACAATGTACTCTGAAACCTGGGCACCCATCATCTTTGCTCAGTTTTTTGCAGAAATAAAGTGGTCTGTGTTCAGGGTAGAAGTTCCTGTGTAAGGTGACCTTTGGCCATCCTCAAGCCATTCACCTTCCTGCATTTTTCTTCAGCATTGTGCAGTCAATTTAGGTTTTATATTAGCTTTCTTAGCTTAGTGTAGGGCCTGAGAGGATCTCAAAGGGATCTCTGTGAAATTAAATATATATACAAACTGCACAGATTTTTTTATTGGTGTAAAACTTAACTCATCTTCCCTGTCAGGCTCTCATCTGAAATTCTTCAACTGTGCCATTTGCTGATGTCCACTCAGGGAGGAGATGAGTGTCTCCTGGGTCCAAGGCCACCTCAGCTTTTCTCTGTGTTTCTGTCACTAATTCTTGTTAATTCTTGGGCTAACATCTAGATCTGACCTTCATTCAGGAAGGCACTCTCAGAACCACTTCTTATACATACCTCACTTATCTCCCTCATGTTCATTGATGTTTATCAGTCACTCTAATGGAGAAGGCATGCTCTGAATAGGGGGAACTATAGGTCACACAATAGTTGTGATGCCACTGTCCTTACAAACATCAAGATGCTGCTCCAGGCTGCTTGCTAGATTCTTACTATTCCCTAAAGACTGAGGCACTTTAGACCACATCATCTTTTGTCTGCCCTTCAAAAACTGTGACGGAGGAGACCCTGAGGGAAGGAGTTAGAGGCATTTGGCCCAGCAGAACAAAAAGAATTTTGAAACAATTTTTAGCTTGGGCACATGTGAATGACAGAGATGTGAATTCAGTGGGATGTTATCTGAAGGACAATCATTTTTCTGGCAAGCTTTTTTGCTGCACAGAATCTCAGGTTCTTATGAAAACAAATGTGTTCTCTGTGTGCAGAAGGCTCCATTAACTGAATAGTTGTTTAGTTTCAGCCACATGTCCCTGAAGAGCGGAGTTATCCAAGGTAATTAATTTTCTTTGAAGTTTGGTTTTGGAATAAAAAAGGGGAAAAAGAAAGGCTTGGACAGAGGAGGCTGCACCCACTATGGTAACAGCTAAGTATGTGCTCTTATGAAAGGCATCAAAGAATCCATCCTGGCAAAGTATCTCTAAATATCCCAAATAAGGAGACAGCTTGAAGTGTCACTTGCTATCAACCAGCGGATACAAAGTTAGACAAAATCAGGCTGTAATGGTTCTTATCTCAGAACTTCTTGTTTATCAGTTGCTCGACTTTTCTCACAAAAGCAGTAGTTTTAACTGTTTTAGACTATTTTGTGAAGCGGAAGTAACTGGGCATTTGGTTCTTGTAGCTTACTGAATAAGGATGTTTTCCTCTTTTGTTCCTCCTGAGTTCTCTTCAGTCTGATTACGGGTTGGTGTTTTGCTTGTTCAGTCACTGCGCTGCGTATGTGCCACTCGATCCCTCCAGCTTTCCTGTTAAGGTACCAGGGAAGCAGTTCCCCACAGATTCCATGGCCTGACATCACATTGCTGGGATTTAAAATGTATCAGAATAGACTGGAGATGTTAGTGTACTTTTAACAGTAGGTTAGTCTTAAAACTCCTAAAAAACCTCTTAAAACTCCTCATGAAACTTGAACCTGCTTTTCCTTAACTAATTATCATGACTAAGACCATAGTTGCCATACCAAAACAGTGATGTAGCAGACTTGGAACTGTTTTTCATCTGCAAAGGCAGTGGAAGAGTTAAGACAGCAGGGCTGTAACTCACTGGTTTCCCAGGGCTCTTTGGCAAGTCCCTGGGACCAACGCCCTAAGGTAAACACTAAGGTGCAGTAGGTGTATCACTCTGTGCAGAGTTCAGCCCTGTTGCTTACAGCTTGCACAACTTGTAGCACATCAGAACACTGTGGAATCAATGGCTCGCCAGAGTTTCAAGACATGATTAAAAGACTCAAGAAGGCCCTGAAAGAATTTCCTTTAATGGGGAATTGTGTGAGTGAGTACAGTGGGTGAGTTGGTATTTTTTTCTTTTCTTCCTTTCTAGCTGCTGGTTTACTTTGGCAAAATGCTTCTGAGCTTAGGTTTATTTAGTGTATGTGCTTGCATGTGTCTGGTTTGGAGAATGAGTATGTTCTGTACCTCACCAATCGATACTAAAAACAATACTTTGAGATGTGGTAATTCCTGATTTGTGGCAATGACAGAACCATAATGCTATTAGAATCATTTTCTTCACAAAGAAAACATTCTTGAGGAATGCAGGTATGTATATGATTTACTGCAACCACAAGTCTTTAGTTTAATTTCTCATCACCCTGAGAGCTGTGTGACTGCTTTTATTTTCACGTACGCTTTACTTGAAAATTATATTAGGTTAACTCTTTAATGTGGATATATTTATGGCACATGAAATCTTCTTCACACCATTCCTATGCATGGTACTAAAAATGAATAAAAAAGTTATGCTGATTAAAGATTACAACTTTTTGACCTTATGCATTTTTTTTCTCTTTTACTAACAAATTCTAATGAGTTTTGTTTGTAGCAGCCTGCAGTTAAAAAGATCATGAGTCTGAGTAGAAACAGCATGTTAGCTCTGCACCATACATGGAGTCTTGGCATGTTTTAATCTTTGTAGTCTGGGATTGCTAGAAGCTTGTGTGTCATGATTTTTAGTATTTTGGCTTTGGCATAGAGAGTCCTATGCCTATAGTTTGTTAACTCTTTGAGGAACTTTTAAATATTACTAGAAAAATTAAGGATCTGTATAGATATATGAAATAGTGATCAGCTTTTGAAAAAACTGTGTTACTGCTGTCCCTTATGGAAGTAACAAGTACTTAAAATTCCACTGTTCTATTTATCAGACTGTAAAAATGAGAATATATGCTCTTGAGATTTGATCTGTAATGGTTTTGTTTCCACGAGTGAGAGGGCATAAAGGCTCAGAAATAGTCTTGCTGACATGTTTTTGTGTGGCATATTATTGATAATTGCTGCTGTGCTTTCTATAGGATTGGTGTTTTTTTAATAAGTCTGAACAATTTTTAAATATATTTATAAACCACATAATTTTACAATCAGAGTGCAATAAATATATCCATGGAAACGAGCTGAATCCATTATTTTCACAGTTTCGTGCTGTAAGTCATCACAGTTTGATTAAAACTTCATAGCAAAGAGCAAGCAGAGAGGAATATCTTCATGGCCTTTGGCAATTAGCCAAATGTAGATGGATTTTAATCTCGTTGGATTTTACATGGGAAATTGAAAATTGGCTTAGATGAGCTACTGGCTTGTTTCCCAAAGTGTCAGTTGCCAAAATCCTACCAGTATCTGAAAATGTATCATTAAAGTTTTATGCATATATTAAGACTTATCAGCCCCCATGCTATACCTTGGTATCTTTGCTTAAAAAAAAATTGTTCTAATTTTTAAAAAGCACCTTAAACTCTGCTGCTGTCTTATGAGTCCTACAAATCATGTCTACATATTTATTTGTTTACATATGTTGATTGTAATCAGCTGTAGAACATTTTTTAATCTCTTTTGTATGGCAGGCATGTTTCTGTTTTAGTCAAATAGCTGTTGTTTTTAAGGAAAATACAAATTGTAGAAACTTGTTCTTGAAAAATGGAGGGTAAAGGAGCTAACTGCTTTACCAGTGCATTCCCTTTCCCAAAGATATTCAATATCCAATCTGGTATTTTCCCAGTAGGATCTAGTACCCAGCTTTGGTCTCCTGGTAATTTTGTTCTGTTTGTTTCAGTCAAGTGCCTGATGATACCACCCTGGAGGAGTTGTCCCCTCGTGTTCCCAGAGCTGTGTTTGTGAAGCAGGACAATGGTGGCTCTGCCTCTGTCATCCCCGTGTCATCTGTCCGTCTCCCACAAGGGGAGGAAGAAAATGAAGAACCTTCAAATTCTCCTGACTTAAATCCTTGCAGTGCTACATACAGCAATTTAGGTAAGTGCATTCTCATAGAAGAAAATTCAAATCAGATGAGATTTTGGATATCTTTCCAGGCTGTGAAGTATCTTTTCTTCTGAACAGCTCAATACAATTCCGTGAGGTTAGTTTTTTGAAGACCAGGTTTTTTTCAATATTAACTTACAGAAAATAAGTTTAATTTTTCTCATTCTGAGATACCCAGCCAAGAAAATGAAGAATTTTTAATTGCCCTCATTGATAAACATCTCAAATGCATCTTAAAAGACATTGTTTTGTCTAGTTGGAGGAAATTTTATCAGAGGTTTAAATTACAAATTACCTATTACTTTTCAGAAACAATAAGAAGATTTGGATATTTTTCCAAACTTCAACAAAATATATTACTTTTTATTTCAAATCATCACTAATTGCTAAAATATTTGCAGTTATTTTTTGTTGACAAAAACCTTTTTTATCCTAGTTGGAAAGTTTACTCTTGCTACTTCAGAATAGTTTCAGATATGAATGTCCAGAAGGTGCTGTGTGGTCTGTTCAACTGTTTTCTGTTTAACTGTCTGTATTAGTGACTGAAATTAAAAAGATAAATGTATGCAGTGCTTCTTTGGGAGATAAGTGAGCATGACAAATAAGCATATCCCAATACACAGTATCAATATTATTAGTCTAATTTTCCAAAGTGCTTTGATTTAAATACTGCAAATTTAGGGATACCTACAGCCAGATTTTCTAGATTAGTCTCTATAGTTCAAGAATACCTGAACACTTTTAATAGTGTGTTCTGGTAAGGAAAAATTAATTAGGTATTGTTTATAAAGCATAAAGAGGAAAAATATCCTGACCAAATGTGATACTACCATCTGCTAAGGAATTGTAACTTCAAGGTAGAAAATTACAATTGATATTTTTATGGTGAATTACTAAAGTTCTAATGAATTATTTTCAGTTCATGGACATACACATATTATCTGTACCTATAACTTTTCTGTATTTAGAACATAGACATAAAAAGATCCAGCTAAGGTATCATTTAATGTATGAAGTATGTATGAAGGCTCTTTTTTAGCCAGTGTGCTCATACAGTTCAGGGATTACCTGCATTTCATAGCCAAAGTAATGATATTGTGAATTTTCTCTTAAAGGCTATTCAATTCAGCTCAATTTTCTTACACAAGTTGTTACATCTGATGGTAGCTGCTTCATCACAGAGAGTCATCTGTGCTTCTGTCCATAGATCTGTCCTTCCCATCATCTCACAAACTAGGAGTAGTAAACTCATGGCAAAGGTAATAAAATACCATTAAAGACTGAACTGTTTAATCCCAGAGGAATTTCCATCTCTGGAGATGAACAAAACCCATTTGGACATGATCCTGGATAACATGCTCCCCCTGACCCTGCCACAGCAGGGAAGGTTGGACTTGGCTATCTCCAAAGATACCTTCCAACCTTATATGATTCTGTGATCACTTCCATCAGTCCCCATTTTTGTCAGTGTTGTTCCTGTGTGTTAATGCTCCTTCATTAAACAGTCAAAAGCCTGAACAAGTAAGCATTTCATTCAAAATCTTCTCATTCTTGGGTAATTTTCAGATTTGCTGTCACCAAAGTAAACTTGGAAGAGTTAAATTAACTTGAAAGAGTTAAATTAACTTCTAGACTTGGTCTGGCTTGGCAAGCTTGCTGCTTGTTATTAAAAGACTCTCCCCTAAATGGCACTGGGTTCTCTGGCTGACGTTCCAACTTTTTTTTTTGTTTACTTATGCAGCCTCACTTTCTAATTCAGATAGCTATTGAGAGAGAACTAAGTAGGGATACAGAATAATTCTTACTTGTTTTCACATCTTACATCACCTAAGCAGCAATATATATTATATATTATTTTGTATTATTTGAACTAAGTAGGGATACAGAATAATTCTTACTTGTTTTCACATCTTACACCACCTAAGCAGCAATATATTTTATTTTGTAGAACTATCAAATTGATGTGTGTAGCATAAAAGATAATACAAGAATATGTAATATAATAGAATTAAGTTCCATTGCATTAGACTCAGCTGCAATTGTATCTGCAGTTACCTTCTTATAGCTACATACTGCAGTTTGTAGTTTGTAAAATACATCATGTGAACATTGCTATTTGCAGCATAATGCATTTTTAAAATACTAATCTAATACATATTCTGGTTTTTTGAAAAGCAACTAATACATCATTACTTTAAAAATTGCTTCATCAAGTGACATGAAAATTAATGAGCAGAAATAATGGCAAGCTTTGGTAACTTTTCATCTGCTGTCTGGTAGTTTGCATCCCCTGCTCTCCTCACACATATATTGTTTTGTTCTTCTGCTCCCACAAGAATTGTCCCATCACCAGTTTATAAACCTGCAGTGTGCCAGCAAATAGAATCATAGAATGGTTTGGTTTGGAAAGGACCTTAAAGATCACCAAGATCCAATCCTCCTGCTGTGGGCAAGGGACACCTCCCACTAGATCAGGTTGCTCCAAGCCCTATCCAACCTGGCCTTGAACATTTCCAGGGATGGGGCAGCCACAACTTCCCTGGGCAACCTATGCAGTGTCTCACCCACCCCCATAGTAAAAATTTTTCTCCTAATACCTAATCTTAAATTTCCCTGCTTTGAGTTTTAAACCATTTCCCCTTGTCCTCATATTTTACATGTCTGTGCAAAAAGTCCTGCCCCAGCTTTCTAGTAGGCCCCTTTCAGATACAGGAAAGCTCCTATGAGGTCACCTCAGAACCTCTTCCAGGCTGAACAACCCCAGGCTGTGTTTGTCAAGTACTTGTCAAAGCTCGTGAATTTGGCAAAATGACAAAATTTGAGAATAGCTCCTGTATAAAATACAGGCTGTTTTTGCTAGCTGATCTAACAGGGAAAATTAGGAATTGAAAAAAAAAAAAATTGCAGGCAAGCCTTACAAGATAGAGGATTCTCCTCTGGGAGTCGGATTCCACATCAAAGACTTGGGGCTTTTAGGGAATGTGAGGACCTACCATGATGATAGGATAAAAGAGCCCATCATGTTCCTGGGTGTATAAACAGAAAGAAGCTTCAATAGGAGTAGAGAGGGGGGTTATATCTCATTTTCACCCTGCAAGTTCTACGGCCAAAGTCCTGATGCCCACAATTTAAGAACAATGTTTAAAAAAATTTAAAAATTGTACAGGCTCCAAAGAAAAGCTTTGAGAATGCCTGGTATTGTGACAGGCACTTTATACAGACGAATTCAATCAACTGAATCTGTTTAGCTTATCAAAGAAACAGTCTGGCTAGATCATGGTGTGGATGCTCATGTGGTGAGGCATACCTTTGGTAGCAAGAAACCACAGATTAAACAAGATCCAGCAGCCAGTTCAACCTAGATGCAGAAACCAATGTTCAAAAGTGTAAGGTAAGGCCTGAATGTGTCTTTTTTGAGGCACTCATTCTAAGAGAAGTTACTTCAGGTAAAGCCTTGTAGCTTATGATAAGGAAGACGATGGATTAGAAGATTAAAATCCCTTCCTTTACAAATCTTTACATTTTTCTGTCTTCGTCTGAATTTGTTGGGGAAATTGGCTTCTTTGTGCAGTGCCTTAAGTAGATTAAGATATCCTCAATATACTCAGGATAGTATTTCTATTATTAATAAAAGTTTATTTTATCAGCTATTTTTGTCCTTTCAAAAAGAAAAAAAGGAGGCTAAGTTTCTAGATTTTATGATTGCTGACATTGGAAAAAATCCTAAATCACAGCATCTGCTATGGAGTATTGCCTCAGTCAGTAGTCATTACCAGGGCAGTGTGCTTTTGTCAGGCTAAAAATAAGATAATGAAATCAGTGTTGACTAAAACTGACAGTTCAGTAACAGCCAGTGATTACAGTATCAGTCTGCATTTTGTGTAATAGGTAATTAGTACAAGTAATTTCTTTACTATGGTGTAATAGAGGACAGGTAACAAGACCTGACAAGTCACCAAGGCAGACAAGCTGTTCCTTCTGAAGTTTCATTTATCTAGTACTTGCAGCCCATCTTACTGTACTACAGTGCACAGTCTCAAACTATTTGTGAGAAATTGGAATTACCTCATGAGTGTTGCTTAACTTTTCTTTCTTCTGTAGATACAACCATTCTGGTGACATTTTTATCTACTAAAGTAGTGATAAATGTGTAAACAGCTGAGAATAATACAGGATTAATGATCATGTTTGTGTAAATCTGTGTACTGAAAAATTTTAGAGGAGTGTTCTGCATGTACTGCATTTGTTAGAACTGGGGCTGTGCAGCACACTGGTTGCTTTTGCAATGGCTGGAAGATACTTTTATGAATTTGTGGATTCTTTTCATGGTTTCATTATTTTTGTCAGTTGAGGCAGCAACTTTAAGGCATGATGATGGCCTTTGCCATGGTAATAAAGATGAATATAATTGATCTGCTACTTATAGAGAGAAATCTTTTCTAGGCTCTGTATTAAAAATGCAATTCAAATTGTGAATTTTTTTTCAAACTGATGTGTTAAGCTGTTGCATGGCAGAGGTCAGTTTCGTTTTGGCCATTTTAGCCCTTGGTCCTGTTTGTTCACCTGAATCTTTGCACTAAGGGACTAGGGATGAGGGAGTGCTATTATGGTCACTAAAACTGAGAACAGAGTTAGTAATCCTGGCAATAGCCTTGTTACTCCTGTGAAACCAGAGTATTGTTTACAGCTCTGTTTTCTAATTTATGTCTTCCCACAAGGGACATTATCTTTGGATGAGAGATGGCAATGACATATAATCAGAAAAACACTTTGAAGAATAAAAGGGAATGTCAAGAGTGGAATGAGTCAGGAAAAAGTACAGAAGCAGCCTGCTGGCACTGGACTAACATACATTACATATTGTAGAGCAATATGCATCTCAGGAACAGTTCTGTTCAAGAAAGGATGAAAGCATACAGCATGTCACCCACTTTGTTTGCCTGATTCACCATGAATTGTTTTCCTAATTAAAGAAGCATTTTCCTTCACATGTTCTGAAATGTTCTTCACAATGTACACTGATCTGGTCTAAGGACACATGGACTGTTAGGAAATCTCAACAATAATTAAACATATCATTACTCTGTGAAAAACATTCTTATGAAATGCAAATTTGAATTAAACCTGAGCTCAGATTTGATAGTTTTATGAACTAACATAAGTAGGTTGCAGTATGCAGTCTGATAAACCGATGATCTGGAAAAATAAAAATTAAATGCTTTTTTAAGGGCTGATTTAGAGTTTCAGACCTCTGCATGGTGCCTGGAAACTTGAGTATTTAAATAGTGTAGTCAGATTCTATAATGGAAGATGTTACTGAACTATAGAGTTACTTAAAGCTCTCTAAAAAGCTGCTGTTCATAAGGAATTAGTTTTTTTTGTCTTTGAGCAGTCAGGAAGCCACTTCAAAGATCTCTGTAAGTTGTAGCCTACTATTGTGTCTGTTCCTCCTCTTCATTTGCCTTCTAAGAGTGTAGCTCAGGCTGAACCTTGTAATGGTGGAGAGTGTAGTAGATAAGGAAATGATGGGGTTTAACCATGGAAAGGGACAAGGAAATGATTGACAAGAAAAAGAAGCAAAAGTTCTGCCAGTACTTTTATGCAAAAACATTCTTGTACCTTAGACAGAGACAAAATTTCAGACAATCTTCTACTTGCTAGGCAATGAATCTTAAAAGCAGAACATGCAGTATCACATCATGCTTGGGGACAGCTGAGCTGGAAAACCTGGCCCAGTGGGCCTGGAAGAAATGTACAGCATTAAAAATTCAGCATAAAGACAGGCCAGGTACAAAGTTTTTAAACACATAATACAAAAGAACAGATTTCAATATGGAAAACTTCTTCTTGTGGGGAGAAACAGCATTGTAATGTTTTACAAACTCAGTTTTCCTCAGCTGAGAACATTAGAAAAAGTAAAAGTAACTCTATTATGACTTGTACATGGATTTTTCAGGATGCTGCCACTCCCATCAACAACAGCAAAGACAACTATTAGCTATGAGAACCTTCTTCATTACATTGTCACAGTTTTTCAGTTATGATGTCACAGTTCCAATAGCTATGCAAAAGCAAGGACCAGCAAAAGCCACCTGTTTCTGTATGAATGCCTTTTGGAGAGGGCCATAAAAGCAGAAAAAAAATAAGAGACTCAAGAAGAAACTCTGCTATAAATCTTACCTTTCTTTGAGAGGGCTTCTGCTGCTGCTGCTTGAGGGCATCTTGCTCTAATTTGTTGTCTTGCTGTTTCCCTCTAGCATCTGTGCACCCCTTGGATTAGCAAGTCACACAAGCAACACGTTAGAAAACTGCTTCCTGGACCAGCAGCCTTTCCCCAAATCCCAGTAGTTAGGCTATTTTAGTGTAGTGGGGAAGAGGGTAAGAATGAGAAAAGAGGCAAATGATCTTTAACACAGAATGTTGCCAGGGGAGGAGTACTTCAGGCACAGATTTTGTAAAAGTAATTGTGGAAGACAAGGCATGTTTTAAGAAGAAACATTTGTCAACTTAAGTGAAAAGTAAGCTTTACTTTCTTGTCCTCACCTTGTCCTAGGGCAATCCTGACTTTCTGATGTGACTGCCCAAGTACCACAATTACATTATTTGTCTCTGAAGTTTTCTGGTTTGCATTCTGAAGTTATTCTTTCAGCCTCTTTAGGACATTCCAAATCCAAGTGATCCCAAGTGCTTTGCAGACTATTATGAGGATATACTAAAAAAGATCACCTCACCTGCCAGAGAAATGCACATCTCAAAGAAATGGTACACAAAGCCACTTAGCAGCACTCACCCATAGTTTTAGCACATTTGAAGACCAATAAAATAATCAATTGAGAGCAGAAGGAATTATGGAAGGCACAAGTATAATTACTCAAACTGGAATTTGACCTGAGTGCCAGTGCTAACTTTAAGGTTTTGCTTGCACTTTTTGTCATTTATTCCATGGGATGCAAAATGCCAGCAGTGCTAGCACTAAAACTGGTTTTAATGTATAGGCCCCCAGTAAAATAAAGACTGTCTGAAAGCTAAATGGGAAGATGTGTATTTGGTGCTGATTTCATCGTTCTGTTTGCTAATTAGTTCATCTTCTCAGATACGTATTTAGGTTTTCTTCAAACGTTGGGGAAGGTCCTAGTCATTTTTATTTTTTTTTAAATGCCTTAAACTTCTTTTCAGAGTGAAAATACGTGCAGCAGATGCAAAGTTCTTTAATGTTCCATTACTGTTCTTGTTACACAGGACAGTCTAGAGCAGCCATGATACCTCCAAAACAGCCAAGGCAACCCAAGGGAGCTCTGGATGATGCCATTGCCTTTGGAGGACTAGCAGACCAGGAGACAATGAACAACCTACAGCCAACACCACCTCCACTGCCAAAGAAAACTATTCTGAGAGCTAACACAGAGCCAACTGCCAGAGACCTCCAGAAGCAGGCTCTGGAGAACAACCTCTGCCTTGTGGCCAACCCCACCTACGACATCGACACCAACTGGGAAGCGAGCAGTGCCTGCTCTTCCGTCAGCCTGGAGCTGAAGATACTGGACAATGAGTCAGGAGATTCCTTGGACAGGCCTACAGAAAAACTAAGGGCAACCACCTCAGCAACTAACAGTGTTTCCAGCCTAACCACTATCAGTATTAAGGACCGCTGCTCCAACAGCATGGAGTCGCTGACAGGGAGACGCCTCTTGCAAACGAAGCAGGGCAAAGGTGCCCAGAAGCCCCAGAGACAAGCACTTTATCGAGGAATTGAAAACAGGGAAGAGGTGATAGGTAAAATCCGAAGCCTTCACACTGATTCTCTGAAGACGCTGGCACTTAAATGTGAAGATTTGTTCATGGCTGGACAAAAGGACCAGTTGCGATTCGGGGTGGACAGCTGGTCAGATTTCAGACTCACCAGTGACAAGCCGTGCTGTGAGGCAGGGGATGCAGTCTACTACCCAGCTTCCTATGCTAAAGATCCTCTCAACAATTATGCAGTCAAGGTAAGAGAAAATGGAAAAATGGTCACCCTAGACAGGATGGGACAGTGACCACAATCTGCAACACACCCCGTGGTGATAGGTCCTGCAAATACAAGTGCACTTTTTCACTGTATGAAAAGTGAGATTCCCAGGATACAGGCTCTTCCCAGATAGTATTTCTATCTGTTTCTTCAGTTTCACCTGTTTTTATTGCAGCTCCAAAATTATTAAAACAGTCATAGCCATTCAGTCTTTACCTTGGTCATTGTTTAATGAAATATTGAAGAAAAAGCTAGGGTTTTGTTTGGGTTTTGGTTTTTTTTAATGTTTGTCAGGAGTTTTCTGGAAACTTGAACTAACAAAATACTTCGGTTCCTCTGGATGCACAGGAAACTGTGTCACTATTATGAGTTAGGAAAGATTTTAAAGTTCTTCATTTTCAGAGCCATGTAATAGGCTAATAAATCTTTCTGCTCCCATACAAGGTCTTACATTTCACCAGGGTTCAGTACCAGCTTTTCAAACGCTGTCTGGGTTCCAGAGGTGCCTTGTAAGCTATGCTAAAAACTGAAGAAAAAATGGAAAAAGTAGAACTTGCCAGTATTAATTTTGTGGCCTTTTACTAAACAATTGATCCATGCCTAGTTTAGTGTTTAACACATGAAAAAATAAGATTTATCAGTTTACCTGCCTAATATATTAATTAATACTTGGCAGCTAACACACTAGGTGTTACTTCTGTGTAGCTTACTCTTTCTGAACCCTGTGTCTCTACAGTTCTCAGTGCTTACTGGTAGGATGCTAGTGAGAAAGGACAGCTGAGACTCACAGCTCTTTCAGTTTTCCTGTGTGACCTTCACTTGAGTAAATCACTGAACTTCTGACTCCTTGCTGAAACTGAGAAAAAGTATTTATTACCTGACACAGGTCCACGAGGCATAGTTGATTATTCCTTATGGCTGTTGACATTCTCAGAAAGGTGGTGCTTTACAGGTACAAAATGTTGTTACCACTCCCACAGGATTGTTTGCAGGAAAGACAGAAGAAAAAATCAAAAGGTTAGACTAATGCAACTGATATGTTCTTCTGAAACTTGAAAAGATGTCTTCTTAAAGCATAACCATTTATATTTCTTCAGTTATCAAGGGCCTCTTTGTGAAAAGCTGTGAAATGAAATATGGATGTCTTGGGGATGGCACATCCAGTGGTACAAAGCAGCCAACAACCAGACGGTGAATGTATCTGGCAATTTACTCTGGTTGCAGAGTGAGCAGTCTGGCAGTACTCAGTTTGGGGCTTTCAGTGTTCATACAGTGACACAGAAATGGTTGCTTCTGGGACCCAAAGTGGTGTTTTTCTGTACAGGCAGGTTTTGAGTTATCACTAATGTGATTCCTCTTTGCACAGTATGGATATGTCCTTCAAGTATTCCCTGACAGGCAAGACCTGTGTAGTTGTTTTCACTACACATTCTCTGATTTCTTCAACAGCCAAGTAGGACCAGCATATGAGACTACAGCTGTCTTTTCATTTTATCTTTCACATATCTTAAATATTAACCATTTAGCTAAATTGGCTTCTCTTCAGTAGTGTGTTTCTTTGGTGCATATTTTTATTACTGCAATCTCTATGTTAAGATATTGAATTATACAGCATTGTTTAAACTGTGGTTACTATATTTCTTTATCCTAAAATCAGTTATGGTAAATTTCAGCATAGTCTTAACACTTTCCCCAAGCTGATCTTTGACTTAGAAGTCATCAGTCCAGGATTAGATTTGTACAAAATCTTGTAACAGATTGCTGTTGCATTATACAGAGATTTGGGGAATTTAACTTCAACAAATACACCAGTTTTACTATCACGGGGGTTTTTTTGTGTGATCCAAATCATCTACCTCCAACAAATAAGCTATTCCTCCCGTTTGAAATCCCTTGTCTCCAAAACAAGATGGCAAAAATATTGAGATCAGAATTACTGGAGGGCCTACTGAATACCTAATATAGTCTTCCTGTTATTTTTTATTACGTCTTAGAAATACACTTTGAAAATGTATATGGAGTCACATCATTGGAAAGTGTAAATTTCTGTAGCTCTCTTGTGTTTTGTAGAACCACCAAAGTAACACTGGTTAACAATTCAAACACTTCTTAAATTCCATGATATTATTACATTTGAGAAAAAAATGTGTTAATAGGATTTTTAAAATTATTATTCTCCTTGTAGGAAACAAGAGATTAACCCCCCAAGGGTAGGTGAATGCATAAGTTAAAAAAAAACAAAATTACATTTTATATGTATCTCCAAAAGTAGAATTAGAAAAGCACTGTTAAAAGTTAAGCTTTAACTTTTTAACTTTAACCATTTGACTGCTTGCTGAATTAAATTTAGAATAATAAATCTTTTGTGCAGATGATGCACCTTTACATTCTGATGGCACCACCAGAAAAGATGCTCTGATAAATTTGGTGGAGAGGGTGTCAGTATTAGAGGAAATGTTCTTTATAGGGGTATGTTGTTCCAAAGCATTTTATTAACTTCTTGCTTCACTCACCTAATCTGCTAGTGAACAACCTGTGCAAAAACTGCAGGAAGCCAAGTGAAAATGATTTTGACTGAAACTTTATAAATAAAACCAGTAAAAAAGATGTGATCAGAAAACCATGTTTCCAAATGAAAAAAACAGAAGTTCTCTTAGAAGAAAGGTTTCCATAAATTTTCAGTTCCTGAGGTATTTTTACTCTACCAAGTGAGGTACCACCTTCTAAGTAGTTGGTAGATCTGGGAAAATGTGGATGAGCTGTTCCTCTGAAACCACAGTCTTATCAGTAATTCCAAGTATGTAGTGGAAAGGTTGCACTGCAGTAAAAGCAGCAGAGAGCACCAGCTTTTTGTACAAAGTGGATTGGATGAGTTCATTTTTTAGTATCCTAACACAGACTGAATAATGCAGCAATACGACAGTCATGATTTTTTTTTTTCTTTTAAGAACAGGTTACTCAAAGTGAATACTGGTCAGACAAGATAGTTACTGTGTCAGTGACGTAAACTACTTGTACTTTCAGTATGAAACTCTCAAGGAAATTATTACACAGTGTCCTCAACAGACAAAAATTGTGATTCAGGGTCTGCACAGCACAATGCAGACCTGAAAAGCCAGCAGGGCTCTGGCCTGCAGCAGTCCTGGCCACGGGCACCTGGAGCAGTGCAGTTCACTCAGGATTACAGGACTTGCAGGTGTGCAAACAGCTCAAAAAGAGCAGTCACAATTTATTGCACTGATTGCTTCAGGGCAGCAGAAGTTCCCCTAGCAGGGGATTTTTGCTCAGATCCCTGTCCCAAGTATAAATTGAGCGAGGCAGATGTTAACAGCATTGGGCTGAATTTGGCTGCCAAGTTTTGTTGTGGCCGATTATTTCTAGTTATGTTTAGTTTGTCATAGTGTGCTGAGATGGGTTTTTTGGTAATTCAGTTTTCTAGTAGAATTTCTTGGCAGAAGTGTTACTACAGGTCACCCCAGATCATGCTGCAGATCAGGAAAAAAGCAATGTATGATAAACTTTCATCCCCGAGTTCAGTCACAGCACCATGGAATTCTGCATTTTGATGCATTGTGAAAAAGTCAAAGCTCTATTTTAAGGTTAGATCAAGGAAATGAGGTCAATCAGAGATCAAACTGGCCTCCTTGGAAAACAAGGTTGTGCCAAGAACGAGCTATCAGTCTGGGATTAGCAAGCTTTCATTCTGCACAGAATTTCATTTGCAGTTGTCCCTCTGTGCAACACAAAAAAGTAGCACAGATGGTGCAGTCGTTGTGATCTTGTGGGTTTCTCATTTTCAGCACTTGTAAATTCATTTCCCATAATATTCATCGTGCTTTAAGTTCACTGATGCCCTGTAAAATGCATAGGACAGAGTGGAAATGAGATTCCCTGCTGGTAAAGTGGAATTCAGCTGATGGCACAGCAGGCTACTGGACCATTAAAAGAAAAATAAAAGCTAATGCAGAACAAATTTTAGAAGCTCTGAAAAATTAAAATCTTGCTTCTTGGGGATGGGGGCAGGAAGGATGGAGAAAATTGAAGTGAGAGGATATAAAGAAATATGTCCATATGTATAGATGTGTGTGTATATATATATATATGGTGGAAACATAATTGATGTGAATGCATTGAAGAAAAAATAAGAGTGCATTCCAGGGAAAAGGAAGATGGAAACTTGCTGTTCCTTCCTACTCATCTTTCCTTTTTTTCTCACTGCTTTCTTGTATCATATGGAAGGGCTTTTTACCAACATTGCTTCATCTTTTGAACAGCCAGCTCTTTATCAGCATTAGAAATAAGCTTTGCCAAGCCCTTATCAACACCCCTCTTTCAGCTGTTATCACATACCATATCTTCATAGCTCAGCTGATTGTATTTCATGAAAGCAAATGGTAAAGGACTGATCTTGCTTTCTGATAGTCCTAGACAAAATATTTTCACCTTTTTCCTTTCCTATGTCCCAAAACAAGAATTCAGCATACTATGCATGTAAGATGCAACAGGATTTTCATGGTTTTTCTTAAGAACAGATGACTGCACAATTTCCATAGCTTTTGCTTCAAAAAAACCTGGGATGTATATTTACTCACTGTTTAGACACAGCATTAACTATCACAAAAGAAAATAAGTTCCTTATTCAGTCCTTTAGCAGTCCAAAGCATTTGCTAATTTAACTATTTGTTTTCTAAATCCAATGTAAATGTAGACTTTGGTGTAACTTACTGTAATTCAAACACTTTGGAAATTTTTAAATCTGAGTTATTCAGAGGATTGTTTTGTATGATAGTGGAGTTACGTCCAATATAAAACAAGAGTGAGCATTGTTACCCATTGGTGGTATTAAACACTAGCATTCCTACTCTGTTTCAAAATGGCAACATAAAAGAGAGTTCTGAGTAGAAGCTGCACCTCAGAACACGACGAAATAATACAAAAAGTGAGTAAAATTCTATAAACTGTCTCTGAAAAGATCATTAATAAGCTTAGTTTGTCTCCACCGCTTTCCACACATTTTCCCCATTCTAATAAGATTCTGCTAAATCAGAATGTGAACTCTGCCATCTAAAACCACAGTACTTGTCTGGGCTCACACAGCTGTGTTTCATAGCAGAAGTCTGAAGAATAGCCAAATGCTTGCAGAAGCATCAGATTTCTGCAGCTCTGTCTTACAGAAACTGTTTTGAGTTCTGACTGGTGTCTGCTTTGTCATACTCCAGGGTTTGGGTGCTGCTTCTAGACAGCCCAACTTTCCATTCCCTGTGGCAATTGCACAGCATCTAGTGTACAAATTTTACTGTTTGTACAGTCAGCAATTTAATCAGCCTTAAATATCCAGGCTGCCTCTTCCACTTCTCTCTTCATGTCGTTTGCAAGGCAAGAAGCAGAAAATACATCTCTAATCAGACCTTGGTTATTTTGTCTTTGTAGATATTGCATGCAGAATAAGGAGGCAAGAACTGTTTTCAGGAATGCAGTTATTTTAGTATTTATTTTAATCATAATACGACTTCATCTTTAATTTCTGTTCTGTTGCTAGGAGAGAGGAGTTTGAAACAAACTTGTATTTAAGAGCCAACACTGGGGAAAGTTTGGCTCTGCTGCAGCTTGAGACTTTAGAATGGACACTGCTCTGAAGGTTTTAATGAACCACATAACAATGGAGATAACCATGTGACTTGTTCACTGTAATCAGTATAGGGTACCACTCTTCAGAAAGATGGAATAAATGTGAATAAGCAGAAAAGAAGAAAAAAACAGAACCAGGTAGGTTTGTTAGGAATAAAGGTAGGAGAAACAAGGGCTCGTTCTTTTTTACAGGAAGGCAATGAAGAGGGGAAAAGTTTTATTTTTCCAGGTGTATAGGTGTAATATGAAAGGATGGAAATCAGTTGTTTTTTTTTTCTTAATACCAACTAAGAGAAGGGTGATCAGTTTAAAGTTAAATAGACTTAGGTTTGAATAACAGGGAGAAAAAGAAGGGAGAAAGTAGAGAAGGAGAGGTCTCTTTTGCAGTGTTTTTAGTAGTTTGGAAAGACATTTTCTTACGAGTGATCCAGCTGGAAGCATAGAGCAGAGCAGTTCTGCTGGCTCAGAGAAAAGGGGAAGGGGTGGAAAGGCAGCATACTTTGCCTTAATAGCTGAATGCCTTTCGATGCAGATGTGCACAGCCAGGCATTTCTAAGTCAGAAGGAAGCATTACCACATTCACAGAGGCCCATGAAAGTGTGCTGCTGTGCTATCACAGTTCTAGGATTTGCAGTATTTTCTAGAATGAGTGAACCAAGGCTGATTTTGAGAGGTGCAAAGCCTATCTGCTATTATTTTAGCTGAAATTCCAGCAATAAATTTCATAAATTTCAATAAAGAGCCCTTTTCTGAAGTCAGTAAGAAAAAGAGGCTGCCTAGAACTGAAATTAGAAACTGTGAATAATTCTAGATTCTTCTTCTTATTCTATAGATGAGGAGAAATGCTTTTAATAAACTTTTTTAAAAGGCTTTGTATCCACCCCAATTGAAAAGTGTTAATTGTTTTGAGAGCAAATATTCTTGTGAATTATATATTCCTAATACAGTAGCATTCTTAGCTGGCAAGTGGCATTAGAAATCCTCTGTGGGTAACATGACAAATTGTACAATAGTTAAAGGCAAGTGCTTTTTTGTACTTTTCTTACCAGCAAGTAACCTTGACCTGAAAATTAAACTCTTTCAGAATGAGGGTGTATTTTGAGTTAGGTCAGTTAGGTGTTTTTAAAGACTAAAGACTGGATTACAACACAGTGAACCTTTTCTGCAGTTGGAATTGATTATCCCCATGGCTGGCCATACAAGAAAGAAGGCCATGGACTTGAAGGGCATAGAAGTCAAAACTATTCTCTTTTTCCTTAATAGCTGTTCAATTTAATACATACTGGTAGGTTCTATGCAGTCCTTTTCTACTTCTGTCTTCTGTGCAGTTTAAGTATGAAATAAATCCTGGGACTGCATTCTTCAAGACAATCACCTGACATTCTCTTTTCATATGTAATTCAGAGGTTAAGGCTGCGTTTTTATAGTATTTGTTTACATTGTTGTAACTCTTGAAAAAAGCAGGGGATCTGCTAGTTCCTTTGATAACTAACTTCACCTCTAAGACTATAAAATACATTTGAAAATTTAAATTGGCAAGAGCAATGGTACAAAAAGGGTAACTACAAACATTTCCAGAAAATTACGACTTTTCCTCTCTTAAATAAAATTGACAAGAAAATGCATTTTTAAGATTAGTTCTGTGTGTGCATGGCAGTTAAAAACAGGCAGTGTAAGCTATAGCTTACATGATACCTATGGAAATGTAAATGCTAATGAAGGATGGAAATAGTGTCAGAGACAGGAGGACAATCAAAATGCTGTTACTATTTCTGTCTACTTTCATCTGGATATCTGACAGTGCACTTGCTGATCAGCAAGCATAGAAGATAAACTCTCCTGTTAAACTGTATGTTTCTTATCCACATAAGCACATAAAAGATAAAAAAACTTCAGGGCTAGGTATGAGATCTGGGCTCCTTGGTCATTATGACTATGTAGAACTAGTGCTGACTTTTACTAATCTTACCTGGCTTTCCCTGGCTTTTGGAGATGAGCTAAGAGAAGCTGTAATTTCACCTGCAGAGAGATGTCTTCCTATTTCCTCTTTTTCTGAGCTTTGCAGTTAAGACCTGTAGGTGCATTATACCCACTGAATACGTAGGCTTAAAGCTCATAAAGATTAAAAGATGCTTTGAACCCTCTCACTGCAGCCAGCAGAACTGAGGTTACTGTGCAAAGGTCCATGTGCCTCAGTCTTTGTAGGGCTTTAATTTTAGTCAGTGAATGCCTTAGATGCCTAATAGAGGTTGTCCAGTTGTAAGGGGCTTGGAGCTGCCAGTTGTTACAGCAGTGCAAAGAATTAATAAGGATAATTATTATGGTGATAATGTACCCATCAACAGGATATTTTTGGACAGAAATTAAACGCCGCTTTATACGGCAAAATAAAAACATATCATTATGATCCTGAAAAATGATTGAAAGCAATTAAGGTACCATGTTCTAATGAGTTTCCATTCATCATCCCAAGCCACAGCAAGTACACTTGCCAGCAGCCCCTGCCATGCATGTGTACACTCCTCACTGCAGCCACAATGTGTAGCTTGAGAGAGCAGCAGCTAAGAGATTGCAGTTTCCAGTGACAGTGGGGAAGGACCATGTATTTGGTCACTTTACTCAGCTGACAGATGGCAACTTGTTATGTCATGCTTACTCAGTCTTGTGCAAGCGTTTGATCACATCCTCAAGTGTTCTATGCATATTTACTTGTGTCTCCTATTGATTATTTTTATCTTGTTCAAGCTTGATACAAAGCTGAGAGAACAGAAAATAAAATTTTTTGGATAAACAAGTAACTGTAAAGTAAGCCTCACTGTGTGTTTAGCATGTATCAGCTGCTACTCTGACTAAAAAGCAATCTGCCAGAACTGTATTTTCCATTGAATAATGGCAGGGGAGCTGCCTGCACATAGAGGTCTGCATTTCACAGAATCTCAGGGCCAGGGACACCTCCAGGTTGCTCCAGGCCTCATCCAACCTGGCCTTGAACACTTCCAGGGATAGGGCAGCCACAACCTCCCTAGACAGCCTGTGCCAGTGTCTCAGCATCCTCACACTGAAGAGTTTATTCCTAATAAGAAGAGTTTATTCCTAATGTCTAACCTAAATCCATCCTCTTCCTCTTCCCCTTGCCCTTTGTCCTATCACTATGTGCACTCATGAAAAAAAAACCCTCCTCAGCTTTACTGTAGCCCCCTCAGGTACTGGAAGGCCACTGCAAGTTCTCCCCTAAGCCTTCTCTTCTCCAGGCTGAGCAACCCCAGCTCTCTCAGCCTGTCTTCATGGCAGAGGATCAGAGGGCTGGAACACAACTTCGTGGCCCCCTCTGGACACACTCTATCATCTCCATATCCCTCTTGTGCTGGGGGCTCCAGAAATGGACATGGTACCTCAGGTGGGGGCTCGTGAGAGTGGAATAGAAGGAGAGAAGCATCTCCCTCGACCTGCTGGTTACTTCTTTTGATGCATCCAGGATGTGGCTGGTTTTCTGGGCTGCAAGTGCCCGTTGCTGGCTCATGGTGAGCTTCTGACCAACCAACAGCCCCATAGTTGCTTACTATCCAGTGGAAACTGTTCCTGTGCCTTAAGATAGTCTGTCAAGTTCAGTTCAGTAAAAAAAATGTTAGTGCTTGTGTTCAGGGCTAGGCTGTGGTTATCTGTCAACAAAAAGCATTTTAAAAATATGATACAGAATTTACAAATTTTGTCGTATGTCTCATCTGTTTCATTTGTTTCCCCAGATTTGTAAGAGCAAAGCTAAGGAGTCCCAGCAGTATTATCACAGCCTCTCTATCCGACAGAGTCTGGCTATCAACTTTAACATCCAGCAGGACTGTGGCCATTTCCTTGCTGAAGTTCCTGTTCGTCTCCTTCCATGGGAGGATGCTGATGCAGCAGAGGTGGAAGAAGATGAGGAGAAAGAGCCTGAGGAAAAGAACAGAGATGCTCTTTCCAATACAGAGGCTTCACAGAAAGACAGCTCAAGCAACCAGGGGACAATCAGCAAGCCACGCAGCCGCGTTGTGGTCATCACACGGGAGGTCCCATACCTCACAGTGGCCGATTTTGTGCGAGACTCCGTGCCCCGCCATGCAAAAAGCCCGGATTTATATGAGAGACAGGTCTGTCTGCTCCTCTTACAGCTGTGCTTGGGCCTGGAGCACCTGAAACCATATCACATCACACACTGTGATCTGCGATTAGAGAACCTGCTGCTGGTTCATTCCAGACCAGGAGGCAGCCCTCTGAGCTCCGAGTCCACAGAACCCAGTCCCAACAGTGCTTGTCCAGCCAGATTAATAGTGAGCAATTTCTCCCAGGCCAAGCAGAAGAGTCATATGGTAGATCCTGAGGTCCTACGCGACCAGTCCCGCCTGGCTCCAGAAATCATCACTGCAACACAGTACAAAAAGTGTGATGAGTTCCAGACTGGTATCCTTATCTATGAAATGCTGCACTTACCCAATCCCTTTGATGAGAATCCGGAGCTGAAAGAGAAGGAGTACACTCGTGCTGACCTCCCCAAGATTCCTTGCCGTTCTCTCTATTCTCAAGGCCTTCAACAACTTGCCAGCTGCCTGCTGAATCCCAACCCTTCAGAGAGGATCCTCATATCAGAAGCCAAGGGAATCCTTCAGTGTTTGCTTTGGGGTCCACGTGAGGACTTGTTTCATGCTCTGAGTACCTCTTCCAACCCTTCCCGTAGAGATGCCGTACTTCAGAACTGGCTGGATATAAAAAGGACGCTGCTGATGATAAAGTTTGCCGAAAAGTCCTTCGACAGGGACTGTGGGATTTTTCTGGAAGACTGGCTTTGTTGTCAGTACCTGGCTTTTGCCACTATAGACTCACTTCGTCGCATTGTGAGACTCATGCAGCAGCACTAGTTTGCAGAGCCTGTTGCTTTTCATGAAGCACCCTCCACCTCAGCCCTTGCCCCCAGCCTGCCCTGGGGCTCCACACTTTGTACAAGTGTTAGAAAGTGGCACAAATATCAAAGCCAGCAACACTGAGCAAATAAATTTAAAAGGAGGAATTGCGTCCTGTACCAGGATGACTGCATTTGAGTCAGACAGTAGTATGTAACTTGATTAATATCTGGCTCAAAAGAAGAGCAAATCTTGATACCACTATTTCTACCACTGCAGTAAACAAATTGCCCTCCTCTTCTGGGTAGTTTGTGTCATTTCCAAATGTAGCATTGGTTAGTGAATAGCAGTGACCACAAACAGAGATGGATTACTTGTAAACGTGAGATGAATGATCCACCACGCCACAAAATAGTCATTTGCTTACACTACTAACAAGTGAAATTTTCTCTCAGCTTAGTTCCCCGCAGGCAAGCTGGGCTCCTGTTTCCTTTGGTGTCAACCAAACCAATTCAGATCCTTCTGTTACTCTTTATGGCTTCTTGTTTCCTTCCCCAGATGTGGTTATGCTGCTGACTGTGCCAAGTGTCAGTGGGCAGTAAGCATCTCTGCTCAGTCCTCTTCCCTGCTTCTCTGACACTGCCTGCCCAGATCCTTTCTCACCACAGATCCATAATGTCAACAGTGCTGCCTTAATCAGGCCATTATCCTTAATTTAAGACCTCTGCCTTAAAAAGCAGAACATGCACACTTTGTCTATCCCATTTGCTACATGACATTCAGCAGTCTGGACTGCTGATGCACTGTAGCTACAACGACATAAATACAAGGACAATACAACACATGGTGGACAATTGAAATTCCCCTTGCATTGAAAAAAGGAACTAAAGCCCGATTAGGAATGGATAGGACATTCATAACCTTTGCTGACAATCACTGCTGTGAATCAGGGAAGAAAATAACAGCCACCCCATCTGTTTTCTTTTGGTTTTTCTTGTCACTTGTGCCATATTGCAAAGTGGGACTGAAATTGGCTTTGTTGGCAGGAGACAGATATGTTTAGAGCTTGTCTGTGTGTAGCTAACAGGCCACATGGAGATGGTTTTACTGCAGACACAGCTCTCTGAAGGATAAAAACAAGGGGGCAAAAACACTGTTGTTTAATTACTGAAGGAGCTGTTAAGTTTGGCAGCCATAACTAAAAGTATCATGATCCTTTTTTCCCACAGCGGTGCTTGGCTGCATTTATCTTGTCTGCTGGAAGGAATGTTTTCTGATGTTGCCACAGACAACACCCTACAGATGGAATGTTGTCAGAATAGCTTGAAGAGCATCGCAGACAGAGGTTTGGACTTGAGGTTTTCACTTTTGGAGGCCATTGCTGACTTTTTTCCCTTCCAGTGGAACCTCTGCAGTTGTACAGGCAGAACCTTTGCTCAATATTGCTGGGCTCTGACTTGTTTCCTGAATCACTCGGAAGAACTGATCTGGAGGCAGGGAAATGTGATACCAGATATTCTGACCCGGGTGGTGGAAAGCAGACAGCCCTAGTTACAAGCCTGTGCTTCTCTTCTATGGATCTATGTGCAATTCTTGGATGTATTTTTTAAAGCTGTATATTACAGTGTTCACTTTACACACCAGCCTTTACCTGATGCTAGATCTGCAGCCCCTTCCTTTATTTTCCTGGCACATAAATGCACAGATTTCCATGTGTTCTTTTTATGGATTGATGTTTTGTTTTAATTTTTAAAACTGTGAGGAATCAATTCACTTCAGCCTTGAAACAAATAGCCACTTTATACAGCATATGCATGCTTGGGCCAGATAACAAACAGTCCTGCAGGCTTAAAGTCAGCAAAACCAGCTCTGGATCCACACCGTATGTTTGGAGGGGTTGAAATGTCTGTATTATTCTTTGCTGGCACCTATCAGAGCTAAGCTGAACAGTGTGTGGAAGCCTACAGCGATTGTGCCGTAGTATATAGACTGTCTTTGTGACCTTCCTAAAGATTTTTTTTGTTTTGAAAATTCTGATTATTATTATTGTGTTTGATTCACCTGTATCAGTGAAGGATCAGGCAAGGATAAGGATAATATATTTTAATGTGATATATTTTTTTCTTTCTCTTTTTGGCAAAAAGGTTAGGATGGCAGCATTGATGCAGAAAAATAGGATGGTGCATTAAAAGCCCAAGTGCAATGTATGTAGTTGAGGTACTTCCACTACATCAGGAAAGAAAAGTGTCTACACTACTGCTGACCAGCTCGTAGGAGAGCCTTTATCAAGAATCATTCATTCAATGCAGCCCTGCTTTGTCTGGACACAGGAGGGCACAGCTCCCATTGCTTAAATACACCAAGCATGACAAGTCACTGGCATACTGCCTGCTAGCTGTGAGTCCCAGTGTGCTGAGCTACAGGTACAGGTACAGGTAGGGCTTCTTGTTCTCTGTGCTCTGGTTTTGTGTTTGTTTTGTAGCACGTGTGCACAGGTAACTTCTCACCCAGCTCATGGGCTGTACAGACAGTTCCTGGGCTGTTTCCTGGTGCCAGTAGGTGTGTCTGTGTTTAGGGACTTGTGTTCTCAGTGTCACTTTCATGTGAACAGGCACATGCAAAGTTGAATTCTAAATGTTTTACAGCCATACGTATTTAATGCAGCTGGTCCAAAGCCTTTGTATCTCTTAACTATTTCATTTCAGTTTGTATCTTCTGTGATGAACCAATACTCATTTTAGTTCTGCAGTGTACTCAAGCATGGATGTTCATTACCAATCTCTTTCTTGTGCAGCACTGGGTAAACTTTAGCAGTTTGTAATGTTGTGTATTTCTTTTCTTTAGAAAAAGAATGAATGGTAAAAATAGTCGAACACAAGGTGGCCTGAACTATTCCTTGTGGAGCTTGAGGCTGACTTCTGCCTGTAACTGATGATTGTAACTGTGTTTGTGGTGGTTCTCCATCCTGGCAATAGATTGTGCCACATAAATACCTGAGAATGTATGCATTAAACTTGATTGTAAACAACTGCTAAGAATGCTACAGCATAATTGCTAAGCAAAAGGAAAAAAACCCGTTCTGTCTGTAACTGGGATCCTGTGTATGACAGGAACAAACCCCCTGCTGTGCACGTTAGAACTTACTGGGATACGTGCACAAATCTTGAATTATTTTTTTTTTAGCAATGTCGCACTTTCAGTTGAGCTCAAGACATAGGAAGAGCTGCAAATCTAAGATAACAGTATTGACTGTAAATATATATTTTTCTATTAATAAAAAGCTGTCATTCAAATATTTTTAACATTAAAGATTTTTCCTGTGGAAACTAATTTCTGGAAAAATCGAATGCTTGTTTGAAGAATTGTGATGAGCGGTTTCTGATCCTGTTAGAGCCATTAAAACCCTCTCTAATCTTACAGAGAGAGCACAGTGATTGGATTCACAATGTTTAGTGCCTTGTCAGAAAACTAAAATGTAGCTGGTGAGTTGATGGAAACCTTACTCTTTTCAAAATAGCCCTAGAAATAATACTGCCCACATTAAGATGCAAAAGACTACAAAATCAAATGTTGTACTTTGTATGATAGTGAGTCTAGGTTTGCTTTTGGAGTTTATGAGTTTCTTTTAAGTTGCTTGTAGTACAGCATAAGCAGGAAGTAACAAACTTGTGGGCTTTCAAATTTGGGATCTTCACAGGGAGATTAATAGTGGATTAACAAGTCAATTGGTCTAGACAAACCACAGCATCAAAAGAAACCTATTGCTTTTGACAATCTACTGCAAACACTCAGCTTCTAGATGAGGAATCTTACTATTCTGGGAGAAGCAGGGAAGGTTAAGATGTGCTGCTCGTAGGCAGTGGATGTGCTGCACACTTGTGCTCAACAGTGTGAATTGCAAACCTCTGCTAGGACAGGAGTTCTAAAAAACTGCTCCTGAGATGTTAAGGAGAATGGTTTGGGTTTTTATTTCTTAAATGGAAATTTTTCAAACCTCAGATCTGATCTAGTCAATACACATCCCCAGGTGAATACAAATCGAATCTACTAATGAAAACTTGCCTACAAAATTTTAGGAATGAGGGAATCCAGAATTCTATTCTGGAGCCTCTGGAATGGTCTCACTTCAGTATTCAGACAGGATGAAATCAGTAACTTAAGGTAAGGTAGTGTATCGTGTTGCTGGCCTACAGATAAGAATGCCTTTAGCATTTACAAAATGTTCCACCTTAAATCCTTTATGCTTCACACATCCCAGCAGTACCCACAAGGTATGAACTGATCACCCTGATATTTTCATACAGGGGAATTTCCACACTAGACAGAAAGATATATTATTTAAATAAATGACATGCGTTAGGGTTAAGCTACTTGGAGAAATTATTCAGCAGCTTCACACTGAAGGTCCTTTAGCATGTAGAAATAACTTTTGCTGCTGAAATAAAATGTATGTGTTTCTCAGTTCTTGTGCTGAGATGCCCCAATTTTTTTTTTATTTTTTTTTTTTTTTATAGCAATTAAGTTAATTTGTAAATATAAATTAAATAGTACTGGTTTTATTTAATTCAATACTAACTTTTCTGGGGGATGTAATGGAAACTGAATCAGATATTTTCATGCACTTTCCTTTCCCCCTTCCCCCAAGTAGGAAGTGAGCTGCTTCTCTGTGGAGACACTACATGACCCTTACTCCCTGCAGGACTGTGCCATCTATTTTACTCTGATTTTGAAGAGGTGGTATTGGTTCTACCATATCTCCCATAAAACCTAGAGCACAGTCCAGAGCCCTTCAGTCCATCTAGAGAGAGATGTGATAATGATTCAGTTATGCAGGAAGGTGTGCACTCAAAAGAGTGCAGCACCAAATTTTAACCATCTCTATAAAATGTACCTCTGGAAATATTGTCAACAATCATCTGAATTCCAAAGACTTAAAGGGAGGAATACAGAAAAACTAATTTTCAGAAAAAATACTGGGGAGAGTCTCTTTAGGGCACCCTCAACTCCAAAAGGAGGAGCAAGCTTTTCCCACTGATGCATTGCAGAGTAGACATCTGTATGGATTTTATTACTCACCTGGATGTAGTATTAGAAGGATGGAGAGTTTGAACAGAGGTAGAATGTAATTTAAATAATTTTCCTGTAAGTCTTCTTGCATTGGTGCTCCACTCAGCATTTAGCTGGAAACCACGGAATGCTTTCAGATCAAACAGAGTTGCCAGTGAAAAATGAAATGCCCACCTTACCTGGACACAAGCATTTTGCTACTCTATGGATTTTGAGAATTTGGTTTGTACTTCAGACTATAAAGAGATTTTTTTTTTCCATGAATCCAAGGGGAAGCTTTAGGGGATTTAGAAGAGGTTGAAACCCTTTTTATATGGAAGAGATTTGTTCATATATATATATATATATATATATACAAAAACACACACACACACACACATATATATATATATGAGGGTGTGTGGCCATGTTTAAATATATATGTATGTATATTAATTTTTGTATCTTGAAAGTATTTTTGCCCCTTTTTGCTTGAAAAGATATATATTATATGTTGCATATATAATATATATGAGTGTGTAAAGTTGAATATAGTCATTTCACAAATAACACCTCCTCAAAAATTACTCAGAACTTCTGTTTCTTTGTCCTTGGGCTTGTTGGTATTAGAAGGTTTTGCAGTTGAAATCTTTGGGTTTTTTTCTTTTAAAACTAATTATGCTGAGCATTTAAGAATATGTTGTTGTTTTTAATAAAAGGGGTAAGCTTCTTTTTAAATTAAGGATTCCAGAATTGATGGACTTTTATAAATGGGGTTTCTTTAAATCCCTGGACTAAGGGATTTTTTTATTTTTTTTTTTTAATCTCAACTCCATTCTTGTGGGTAATTTGTATTTGGAATTCCTGGTTGCATTGTTTTATCTGGTGCTTCATATTGATATTTACACATTTTTATATAAATAAATATATAAACTTCAAGCCTTCCTTTGTGATCAGGGGCAGTTACACTCTGGTTTGCTGTGGTACTTTGCTGTGTACTCTGTGGCATTCATGTTACTGTGTAAATAAAGTAGTTTTATTACACTCAAGAATCACACTTGCAGTTGTCTCATTTTTCTCTTTTCCTAGGCAATTAGAGAAACTGTGCTCCTGAGGAAAATTCATGTGGCATGTCCAGCAAAAGCTTTTACTACGAGAGCAGCTGCCTGGTTTGCAGTGTGGAAGTGTGGCAGATAGAAATTTCAGTTGATGAGACTGATGCTCAGCACCTCCAGCCATGCCACACCAGTGGTGGGGAATCCCAGCTGCCAGAATTCCAGTGCTTGGGACATTGCACCACCTCCCCCTCTGCTCTTCTCCCCAGAAGTCTCACCGTGGCTGGCACTATTTCAGCTCCATCTGGACAAGTGGCAGCAGCAGCCCTAAAATAAACTGGCCACGAGCAGCTGCTGTTGATTGAACCAGTGCCTTGTGAGGTGTTGCTGGAGATCAGGGGCTTGACACAGGAATGAAAATGGAGAGAGCCACATGGCCACACTGGGACAACCACTGCCCCTGAAGGAGCTGAGGCAGTTAACAACTTCCTCAGTGTGGACAGGGCTTCAATGACCTGTGCAGGAATAAGGTGACTCAAGTCAAATTTTTATATGCTGTGGCAAAGCAGGATGCCTCTAAGGCACTCATCTGCAGTGGAATTCGTTTTGTCTGATCCATTACCTGGAGGCACAGAGCCTGAAGGAAGGTCTGTGAACAGCAGGTGGGACAGCATGCATCTTCTGTGGGCTTGCAGACCCACTCCAGTGGCAGCGAGGTCAAACTGCTCAGTTTTGTATACAGATTTGATACACAGCAATGGCAGCTGCAGATGTTAATGCATTAGCATAGAGCAGAGGACACTGTATGCATGGAAGCAATGTTCTGCTTCTGCATGACAGTCACACTGAACCCCAGTGTGACAGTGACAGTCAATTCATCCCACAATTACAGTGGCCTTGCACAGGTGTGCCAGTGTCATCAGAATAGTCCACAGTGTAGGTATCAAAGGCATTGCATATTTACTCCTCAGACACTGTTTCAAAGCCTATCAAAACCAGTTTAAGCTATTGTCCTCTCATCTTTTTCAGAAATACAAAGCTAACTGATTACAGGTCTCTGTAAATATGCAGCATGGGTTAACAGCCTGACAAGTAACTTTGGCCTTGCCAGAATAATCCCTGTTCACTTCAACAAAGTGCCACGGATTTAGCTAAACAGATCATCCCATTTGTCAGTGGCACCCACCACTCTGGAGGGAAAAGATACACAAAAAAAGATGGAAACATTATCGAGACTTTTTAATTATACTAGTTCAACTAAAATCTGTTTGAAATTAATTTAGTTGTGTCAGTGACAACTTGCCTGTGGGTGTTCTTAAAAGGCCAGTCTGGCATTCTCATTTCAGCTCGTGTCAGACCAGTGAGGTCAGCAGTTTTGAGTTGATGCAAGAATGTCTGTACCAAGTTTTCACCTTATAGTAGGTGGCCCTAAGCAGCATTAGAGCCTGGTGCTTGGCCCAGCCACTTGGAGGATGGAGTCAGGCTTCCAGCTCCCAGTTCAACCCTTTCACACCAGCACAGAAGTCAATGCCTGGTAATGAGACTGTGGGGTCAGAAATCTCAAAATTGTAGTTACTGAACGTGTACTTCCTATTACAATCTCCTGCTCTCACCTGCTTGTTTTACTGTCACTAAGATGTTATTTTGTCACATTGCAGCTGGCAGAGTCAGGATGTGCACAGCAGCAGGCACTGGATCTAAATGACAGCCATTAAGGTAATGCTACAGAACTCTATTACATCTCCCCCAAAAGAGGAATGAATAGGGGTGGGGAGGCTCATTGCAGAGGTATTTACCAATGTCTGTTCTTTTTGGTATCAGCCACTAGTCCATCTTCAACAAACACATAGCAAGCTGCTTTCTCAAGCTGTTGCATGGTGTGTTACAGGTCCTGGGATGTGCCATGTCACTGGTATTATGCAAAGCACCTGGCTTGGCACCCTTGGTGAGGGAGAGCCCATAGTGCCCTGTCCAGAACCATGGGACAGCCCCAGGGACAGTGCCTGCATGCAGCAGTTACTGATCTTGTGTCAGATGCTGGGTTTTGTCTAATTTCATTGGACATTTCAAAGGTCCAGATTAACTACAGTGAACAGATTAGTCTTAAAAACATAAAATCCCTGCAATTTATCTGCAAGAACCAAGCTATTAACTTTGCACCTCTCCAAAGTGCAAAAGGACATAAGTGTCCTTCTAAAGAAAATTGAGAATTATACCAAGATAATAAAATTCTCCTGGTTCCTACATGGGCACTAAATTTAACTTCAGTTACTGTTAGAAATGGGCCAGTAGTCTGCCCATGCACAGCCACTACCTCAACAACAGGATGTCAGATGATCTAGGATACCAGATGAGGAAGTTTTTAATGGCATTGGTTATAAATGGCATTAGTTATAAATCAGTTATAAGTGGTTTAATGCCATCCACTACTTTTTAAAACCCAGACTCAGAGCTCTATCTTCGCTGACTCCTTTACAGCAGTAAACACTCAAATAATTTCCCTGTGGCATGAAGCATTTCTCCCCATGTGTCTCATCACCTTGAAGGATTCAGTATCTTCCACAGAAACTTCAGCACCCTGTCCTACTCTCTTCATTACCATGAGTTATACAATTTTTTGTCTGCATGCTTTTGAGGTGCTGTGACACAAATTGAGGGACTAGAACTGAGGCATGATGCTGTAGAGATGTCAGAACAGACTTAATCTCCAGCCCATCAGCACCCTATTGGCTTGTCCTAGGCAGCCCAGAGCCTTGACTTTTGAAAATTCTGGATTTCACATTAGACTTCTTAGCTTATTTTTATATGAGGAATTAGCCTGTGTTTATCTAGCTCAGATTTTTCTTTGCTGTTGTTGTCTGCTTTTTCAAATAATTCAAATCCATCTGGAGTCTTTTACAACCTTGTACAATTTATGCTGTTCTTGATCACACTTCCCTTCCTGATTAATCACTTCTTCCTGAAAATCAGCGTTTGGAAATAATGAACCAAAACTAGTTTTTAGACACAGCTGTCTGTCTTATCTAAAGAATTTGTACTTGTAAAAGAATTTTTTTTCTCTACCAACAATTAAAAAGGTTTTTTTTCACTCACCAAAAGTAAAGTAAAAATACAATGTCAGTTTTATCCTGATCCTAAAGCACTTCACAAGGATGGCATAATTTCTCTGTCACAGATTTAGGAGCAGCACAGTACAGCAAAGGAATGTGTTCAAGGATACAGGAGAAGGTATGCAAGAATCCATGGCCTGTGCAACTAAACCATCTCCTACAGTATTTCTACTTAAATGCTGTTCACCACTGCCTCACAACTATCCACTATGACTTGTAAGTCTCTATCAATTAAATCTATCATAGAATGATTTTTATAGAACTATAAATTCATTTTGTCAATTTTCATAATATTTGCTAAAACAAGCAAGTAACAAGATTACACAGCCTCTCAAAAGAAAGGAACTTTCTTCCTCTCTTTTCCAGCTTTCTCTTTTTTTTTTTCCCCTTTAGGTCTCTTCCAAATTTTCCCTGTTAGACATTAAATGCCAACTCACTGTGTGTTTGGTAATCAGATTACCCACTAACACCTGCCTAAAGCAGTCAACATTAATTAAATCAAATTATTATATTATATTATTAATTATGTTATTTTTAATACAAATGATTTAGGACCCAAAGCTGAGTTTGAAGGAAAAGAGAGATCTTATTAATGAGGGATTGAATTAAATTAGAAACTTCTGATTGCAATGTTTCCTACATCTCCAAACTGCAAAAAGAAGGCAGTGGTATGGCTGTGAATGCTCTTCAGGGATTACTGACTGCTACCAAGACTGGGAGTGTGAACCTGGGGAACCCTCCCTGACAGAAGGAAGAGGTGAGGCAGAGGCCACAAGCACCAGCAAATCCTCTTGCTCCTCTGCACAGGTGCCAAAGCCTGGAAATAGGAATGGAAGCATGTTTCTGCCTTTGTGAGGATGTTGTACCTGCCAGTGGGACCATAAGGAGCTGGTCTCCTGGGGGATATTTCTGTCTATGAGGTGGCAAGATGCATAAATCCCTGCTTGGGATCCTGCTGTGCAGAAGTCACCAGATGGTGCTGTACATACGGGCTTGAAAGTTCTTGATTTTAACATGGGAACACGTACAGTCTTTGAGGAAACACCTTGTTATTTTTGTAAAGCTTTTCCTTTAGAATTTAATTTGCATCTTGCTCTTTACCTCTCAAATCATATTTTGTTTAAGCTATTTATTCAGAGCAGTCGTGGTGGTGGTGGTTTTTAAAAGGAACTTACAAGCATGACCTGCAGCCAGGTCTGCAGAAAGGATGGGAAATATGGAAGAAATAAGCTACATTAAGGAAACTTTTAGTCATACAATTTTTATATCACTCATTTCTCCTGCCTTGGCAAATACATATGGAAAGGCTGAAAATCCTTTGCCTCACAGTGGGTGACAAGTGGTACCACAAAGAAGAAATCTTCTGAGGATGTAGTGAGTATTAAATAATTCTAGTAAGGTCCTTAGGCTTTTCAGACTAAAGTAACGTCAGAATAAGAAAGCATTCTCATTTAGTATTAATATACTGCAAATGGTACCTATCCTCAACTCATCCTCCCCATGAAATGCTGTAACCACTCTGCTTCAACTAATCAAGAATTTTAAGACACTGAGCACAAATATTTAGGACATTGATCCCTCTATTTCTCCTTCACCCTTTAAAAAAGATTCATCTCATTAAAATACATTTTTAGAAGTCAAACGCACTACGGCTTGGAGTATCAGACCAGGCGTTTGCTCGTCTCCAGGAAATGTCCAGCAGATGGCAGCACAAAGCACTCCAAGGAGTAAGGGACTCGGTGGAAGAGGAGGAGCTGGGAACACACGCCCCGTGCCCGCAATTGCAGGTTATTTATCTTCTACCCATTACCAACTCAGCAATGACAGGGAGAGTAACTATTGTATCTATAAAAGCAATATTTACTTCTGGACTTTGAAACGTCTCTTTTCCCTTCTAATATGTTGGTGTTTCCCAGCTGGCAGACGCTCAGTCCTCCTCAGCAAATTAAACTCCTCCCTTACCAGCTGTAGTTTGCTGAGCTGCAACCTGAAGTCAGCACTCGCTATAATTCTAGGAAGCCACTGTGGCTCAGTATCCAGAAGGAGCTGCAAAACAAACTAGTATTAAGTTTTTTTCCATCTAGAAAAAACCAGGAAATGTTAAGCTTTGTGTACTACTCTCATTCTAATATTGAATACATCTCTGCAGGCCATTTTTATAAGAGATTAATTTATGTCATCCAATATTACGTGTTTTTCGGTGCTCATTTAATGGTGACCTAATATTTCAAACAGAATACAACTTCTGTAATGAGATACCTTGTTTCTGCCAGGATGTTATTAGGGTACCTGCTACAGTGATCTAATGAGACTGACCTTCATTTCATAACAAACTGCTCTGCTCCTGAAACTATTATTAATGGCCTGCCTGATTTATGTAAACGGACCTATAGCAATAGCCTTCATTTGGGGGGATAAATGATTCAAATAATAAAAAAAATTTATGACATGTTACTTCAATGGGTACTATATTTTATTGTGTTAACATACCAGATGAGTGCAACGTTTGGAAGTTTTGTGTGGTTTTGTTCTCTCTGCAAAGAACAATATTTGAGCTGACTGGAGAAGGCAGAGAGCTCACACAGAAAATGTAATGATGGGGGAGTGAGAAGGGATAAAGTTCTATTTGCAGTTTGGTGTGAAAGACTCCAAAGAACAGAACGGACAGTTCCATGATTTCTGTCTCAGAGTATGAAAGAGTAGACTGAATGATTTGCTCTCCAGCATCAGCATAGACTTTAGCAGCAACTTACACTTACCCCTTAACAAAACCAGTATTAATGTACCTCTGAGGAAGCTGCCAGTAACAGTGACAGGTTTTTAAACAGAGGGTTTTCATACCTTGTTTTTTAAACTACTATCTCAGTCCTGTGTATCTAGATGCAGAATTGTTTCAAATTCTGTCTACTATTAGGCTTTTAGCATCAAACTGTTTTTCTTTGGTGCTTCTCAATTCTGAAAGGTCTTCCTCCAGCATGCCAACACTTCCTTTGACACCAAGATGACTGGTATCAAGTATGTCTTCAAATAAATCATTACAGCCACAAACATCCAACATGCCACCCAACGTATTTGAGCAAGGCTCTATTGTCACATAATTAGGTAATATAAATTGTATTTAAATATAGTGTACATGTGTGTCTATGTCTTCGTTTCTGAAAATTTTATTTCATGTGGGTTAAGCCACACGATCAATGGCATAAAGAAAAGGTAATAAACTAATCTCAAGCTTTCTTTTTTTTTGTCCCTTGCACCAGTCATGAACAATGCTCCTGGTTCCTTCTACATCCCTTCTGTGGCAATATAATGAACCTAGCTTCCAACGTTTGCTCATTACCTGAAAGCTCGTTGTGCTCAAGTCCACCAAAAAGTGAAGAACTGCACTGACTCCTGTGAGGTCATCTCCTGCCAGGGAAGGGCAAGTCACGACTGACACTCCTGGGATCTGCAAAATCAGACAGGTGGGAATCAAAGTGGTAAGAGCTCACTCCTGTTCCAGAATACACGAAAGACAGAATTTCACCACTGTTGCCATCCCTACTAAACACTGACACTCCCAACTGCCTGCCTCAATTCACTGGTTTGCAGCACTTTTGACAAACAGATGCTCTGGTTTGCTCACTGCCATTCCAAAGGATGAACGGAAAGACAGATCACAAAAATGTTTGTGGGGTAATCAGTCATTTTTACTGTGCATCCTTCAACATTCACAGACCTTGCCAGCCCATTATACACTTCAGAGAATCTAAGGAGCTTATGATTACCTCCTCAGGAGCTGGTGAAAAGCACAAGATTCCTCTTTACTACCTACCTACTACCTTTAATTCATTCAAATGGAGGTAATTAATTTCCACTATATATTTACTACATTGTTTGATCCCAAAGCAATTAATTCCAATTTTACTTTTCTAATGCATGCCTGCTAATGGAAATTACCACTGCTGTGGAACTGTCCACAGGCCTGTGCAGATCAGTGATTGTAACAGACCAGACTCAATTGCCTCAGTAAATTGTAAAGTGTAAAGTAAAGTAAAGTAAAGTAAAATGTAAAGTGTACTGTGCCCACAGAATTTAACTCCCAGTGTTTATATAAAACAATGGAGAGTTGAAGCAGGCATAATTAAACTGAAGGGCAAACTACATCATCATTATATCTGCCTGCACACTTGTCTCTGCACTTCCAAGTCTGCAAAACAA
Organism: Florisuga fusca; assembly: GCA_038090715.1. Taxonomy (NCBI): domain Eukaryota; kingdom Metazoa; phylum Chordata; class Aves; order Apodiformes; family Trochilidae; genus Florisuga; species Florisuga fusca. The sequence continues at coordinate 4,894,721 of JAAWXA010000040.1, read as the reverse complement.
CTTCTTGAGCTGGTTTACCTTAACCAGCCATTCAGCCAACCTGTGGTCTGTGCCACCACAGCATTGCAGATTAGATGTAGGAGACTGAACCTCTCTGAGTTCACAAATCGGGCAGTGAATAACTTGCTAGCACACTTGTGTGTTCTGCATTTCAGAACTCTGGGTCACTTTTGCCCTGCACCCATCCTTTATCTTTGATCCTCTCACTCCCTCAATAGAATTGGAAGTGCAGGATACCCTGGTACACATTTCTGGTAGATATTTCTGAAAATATTGCTGTGATGGCACTCCAAAGATGGATGTTGTGAAATGCTGAATAAACATTCTTTGAAGAATTTCAAAGAGGCTTAAACTGCATAAATGACAAAAGCACATCTTAGCAGTCAAGCTGCCTGTCCACATCAAGGAAGGTGGAAAAGATCTAAGCAACAAAGCTGTGCAGGAGACAGCTCAGTCCAATTCAGTCAAGCCAGACACTGAAACTGCAGTCAGTTTTCACACTGCTTCTTACAACCCACTTCCAGCATGCCTTGCTCCCTCTTCTCCTGGGAAGTGCCCTGCCTGTTCTCAGCTCAGCAAGCATCCTCTTCTCCTCTACCCATGCAGGCAGAGCACTAGAATTTCCTGACTATGTTCTCATGTAGGGAGGAGGGGCAATTTCTGATGGCATCTTGCTACTTGTCCCATCTTTCCCCTAACTGTCACTTGGCTGGCACGCCACGCTTGGTGTGAGATGCCAGCACTGATGCACATTTGATACCAGAAAGAGTCTGTGGATTTGAGACTCTGGAGACTGGTGATACCCAGAAGTTCCACACTTGTTTTCCAAACAACCCAGAGTATTTCATTGGACCAGAACCTGACAAGGACCTGATACTGGCACCTGCTATCAGCCAGTTTTCTGTGCATGATAAGAGCAAGATAGCACTGCAAAGAGGAATGCCAGGTACTTGGCATTTATCTTTTTTTCCTGGTGCTTGATGTTGCCATCTCAGGCAGGGTGAGTCCAGCCCCCACAATCCCTCTGCCCACTCAGGACTGCACTCTTCCCATTTCTCCTCTCTCTGTTGCCTTTGCCATCCTCCCTGTGAGCCCATTTTGGTTCCTGCACTGAGAAAGCTGCAACCCCACCAAGGCCCTTGTGTAACAGCACCTGTGTCCTCTCAAGCATGGAGTCCAAGCCCTTTTTTTGCATCCATTTCATCAGTCTCATTTTTCAACGCTAGATGTAAAAAGAAACCCAAGTGTGTTTATTGATCACCAAATCCTACAAATCGGTAACAAAACACATACTGTGGTGTGAAAATAGAGCAAACTGATACAGAAAATCAAAGCAGGATCAAACTGAAATTGTGTAATAGCATTGTTGCAATAAAATCCTTGTGAGAATTTTTGAAATAGCATCATTAACCCTTTTTTTCTATCAAGTTTCTCTTAGGAAGCAAGAGGAGGAGTTCCTGTCAATGCTTAATGACATTTTTGAGAGCATAATCTGTAAATGCTTTTTAAAGTCCCGTATGTCACAGAAATGTAATACATAAAGCACAGACAGCACTTTAAAAAGCAATAATTATAAGATACAATCACACCCTAAATGCCATAAATTTGATGTAAAACCATATTAATAGTGAAACAAACTCTGAACATACCTTCTGGGCATATAAATTAATTTTTAGTGATAGAAAATACTCTCTTAAGCCTTGCAAGATTAGGAATTTTCATCGATGAGCATATAAGGACTTGAAAAGAAAGCCAAAAAAAGACATAGTATCTCCATGGCATCCAGAACCTAGTTCTGGATATAACTTCCCAAAATTGTAGGAGGGAAAAAAACCCCTAACTCTGCTGCCATGGAAACAACAGTGGAATATAACTGCTTGTTACTTGTCTGCTTTTACAGAAATGATCCCTAACACACTAAAGCTCTCAATGCCATGGGTAATTTCATTTCCACCTGAAAAGTAAATCTGCTAGAAAGCAAACAAGGTGAAGGCACTGAGCAAGCAGGGGAGAGCAGCTCTGGAACAACTGGTATTTCTAGGAAACGTGGAGGATTAGAGAGAAGAAAGAGAATAAAAGGATTAAGAAGAAAGGCACCCTGCTGCCAGAAGAAATGGGGGAGAAGGGGTTTGGTTCTACCAGTGAGACAGCACACAAGGCATTCTCAACGAAGGGCTGGCTCCTGGTTGTTCCAACAAATACCACCACTGCTTGCACTTTCCTCACCATTTGCTGGGTGGTGCTTCCCTGGGAGCTTTCCCTTCCTGCCACCTACGTGTCCTGACTGTAAGCTGCATGGAGGGCTCATCAGCACACATCTGCTCTCCCTGCCTGCTGTGCCTGGTGCACAGGTAACGCAGTCGCTGTTACCCTGGTTCGGTTTCTCCTTTAAAGTCCAGCAGTGGGCCCCGAGCTTTCCCCCGCCCAGCATCGGCACCTTCGGACCCTGCCCGCCAGACACCACGGCCACTCCGGGAGAGGCCTCCAGGAGCAGCTCACAGAATCACAGAATCTGGGTTGGAAAGCACCTCTGAGACCAACTCCAACCCTTGATCCACTCCCCCTGTGGTTCCCCAGCTCATGGCACTGAGTGCCACATTCAGTCTCCTCTTGAAAACCTCCAGGGATGGAGAATCCACCACCTCCCTGGACAGCCCATTCCTATGCCTGATCACGCTCCCTGTAAAGATTTTTTTCCTAATATCCAACCTAAACTTCCCCTGGCAGAGCTTAAGCCCATGCCCTCTTGTCTTACTGGTAGCTCCTTGGGAGAAGAGACTGACCCCCCCCTGGCTCCAACCTCCTTTCAGGGAGTTGTAGGGAGTGATGAGGTCTCCCCTGAGCCTCCTCTTCTCCAGACCTTAACGCTGCTGCCTCCTTTGAGAACACCCAGAGAATCAGTCTGGAGGAGAGAAGACAGCACAGAAGGAACCGTGCCTTGGCTGTCCCCTCACAGGAGATTTCTGCTCTGCTTTCTGCAGCCCCACTGCCTGTCCCCCATTGGACTTTTCAGCCATCAGTGTGCTGGCAGCAAGCCTGGGGAGAGAGAGCCCTTCTGAAATCTGGGCTTACAAAGCCAAGCCATGTGTATCTCCTCACAGCTCTGAAACGCTCAGGATCAAGACCAAACTGAACAATTTCAAGAGTGAAGACATATACTCAGGTATTAATAAAGATTATTTTATATATATATCTACAGAAAATTATTCAGACTTATCTATTTTTTAATTTAGATGTGAACTGGGGAGCTGGTAGGTAGCCTTGATGTGTATGAGCTATTTATGGCCAACTTATGAGGTGTTTTGTGTTTTTATTTTGGTTTGTTTTTTCAGAAGGAAAACTGCAATGTGTTAAAATACAGGGGTGTAATTTAAATTGTTTTGGGCATTACTTTTCTCATTAAAATGTATTCATACATTTCAATTAATGTGATTTGTTTTAAAGGAATACTGAGAAGGTAAATCATTCTTTCAGAGTAGTAACATTTTTTTCCTGGGAAGTTGTGAGAGTTAAATTTCTAACACAAATTTTTTGAAATACACATATATTAATGACACACTCTACTCCCTCAGGAGCCATTTGGTTTTGAGCTTTTTAGCTATTTTTTAAAAAAATTATTTATATTGAGGAAACAAACACTCA